>CP092096.1:22727500-23315000 GCA_029203775.1 Neoneuromus ignobilis | reverse complement strand
ATTTCCATAATCACTTCATCACACTTTCCATCACACATTCTGTAATCACTATATTTCGTTAATTAAAGTAAAAGTAATAATAAACAAAGAATGAATTATAATTAATAGTCAATGAAAAAAAATATTATCGTTAACGTTATTCAAATGAACTATTTCTACATGTTGACAGTATAAAATTTTTAAAAAGAACAACTGTATACCAGTCAAACGACCTTTCGCCACAACTTCACGGCATTGTCTACCCATAAAACTCTATACTTTTCTTGAGAGATATGACATAATTCTTTAGTTAAATCATATACATTATTTTTAAATTATTATATTAGTTACTTGTAGAGATTTTATATAACAATTAGAACATTTTCAAACACTGTGTCAATTTAACCAATTTTAAATACATTTATATACTAACTGAATATATTTTTACCATATATAAATATATATATCGAAGACATATTATATTTTATCTCTTTTTAATTTTGGTATTAATTGTATATAAGAAATATTTGTATTTTATTATGATATTTATTTTAGATGACAATTTAGATTATTGAAAAATTATACTCATTTTCTTAAATAGATTTTTGAAATATATTTTTTATTTATATTTATTTTAGTTGATTTGTTCTGTTGCATTTAATATTATATATATATATATATATATATATATATATAGAAAGAGAGAGAAAAAATCATTCAAATATGATGCATAGATTTGTGTTTTTTCTTTAATAAAATACAAATATAGGAGTCACTTATGAATTATCCTATATACATGAGGGTCGTTTGATAAGTATGATAAATTTATTTATTGTTTAATTTAATTAATTAATTAATTAAATTAATTTTTTTAATTTAGTTTTTCTAACTTTTTTATCATACTTATCAAACGGCCCTCGTATATTAAAAAATATTTAAATTAAATTTAGTAAATACACTTACTTAACATTATATTTTAAATGAGATTAAATAATAAAAAAACTTTGAAAATTAGCATTCATATCTGAATATTTTTTTATTTGAATAAATTGTTAGTTAAAATTTCTTAAACTAATTATATATATATATATATATATATATATATATATATATATATATATATATATATGCGTGTGTATATATATTATTTTACATTTCATTTTAAAATTTTATTATTTTCAATTTTTTATATTTAATATAATACAAATTTGAGAATAAATTAATTGAACTTCTCGTAAAATAAAAAGAATATTTTAATTTATCCTCCAAATAATAATTCTGTACATATATTAATAGTTTCCATTAAAAAGTGTTAATATTCACATTATGCGTAATAAATACCAAACCTGGAGTTTAAACACCTGCACAAAATTAATTCAATATTCGTAAAGGAAGACTATAATATTATATGGCCGTATATAAAACATGGTTCGTAGTAGTGTGTCACTGGGAAGATAGAAGGATATGTGAAGTAATTGTTTTATTATGATAATGCCCTTTTAAGTTCGCAATCTACGACTATATCACTGGCAGTCTAATTGAAATTTGTCACGTATATGTCAAGCTTTATATTTATGCTCGAAGTTCTAAAACAAAAATAATGTTTTAAAAATATGCAAATTACATATATTATATTTAAATGAACTAGATTTGTTACACGACATTAATTCTAAACAAGACGTTATATTACAAAAGTCGGTTAGAGTTGTTGAACATCGCGACAGTTTGACTCCTTTTGATCTAATCTGGACGTAAGGCACAAAGATGAATACAATTTATAGTTCAAACAGGATATATTTAGACCGTTATCCATTGTTCACGTTATATATGAACTGGAGTTTTGTTTCGACTTTTAAAACGAAAGATTTAAATCTGAAGCGATCTTTAGATGAATGTTGTTTATTATTAAACGTACTTTGTAGTCAATTCCAAATATATTACAAAGTTTGTCTTTCAGAAACTTTATTTTATCACTTTCACAGTTTTATAAATATATTATTGTATTTTAGATAAATGTTACTTAAATATATATTAAAATATATTTCTGTATAAATATATTTCATTTGTAACAATTTTACATAAGAATAATATATATTTTTTATTCAAATAATTACAAATTTGTACTAATAAAAATTATTTTCAACATCTAAGTTATTTAGAAATATTTTTAATAATAAAAAATATAAATTAATTAAACATTAATATTTTTACATATAGTATTTATAAAAAAATGGGTTTAAAAAAAATTAACGATAAATATATAAATTGGTAATTACTATTTTTAACTTTTGGTAAAAAATAACTAGATTAAATATTTCCTTATTAATAATAGTTACATAATTAGAATATTAAAAAGAGTTCATTAAATATTAAAAAAATATTTTACATAATATTTTATAATCTGTATATTAATTTAATAGTTAGTTACAATTTAAAAAGAACAAAAATTACTTCTTTTTATATTTAGTAAAATTAAAAAAAATATGTAAATATTCAAACTGAATAAATTATTTAAATCGTGGTTATTACACATTGAAATAGAATAGAGAGACGTTTTAAAAATATGAAGGCATTATAATTACAAAAAAACTATCTTCATCAGTATTTCTATTAAAACTATATCTATCGATATGTTCAAACTAATGAAATTTCCATTAAATCTAAACATTATACTGAAATAAAAAAATATGTATATCCTACTAATATCTAGCCAAAGTTAATGCGAATTTTAGATTCGTTGAATACAGCTTCATTTGACTAATGGATCTCTAATAGAATGTTTTCATAACGGAAGTCCATTTCTACATTAATGTTAAAAAAATAGCACGAACTTGTATTATCTTTATTTTATCTGTTATGTATGGTGGTTTTACTTTATCTTCATAATTATCTTCATTTCAGACATTGTATACAATTGCACCTATATTTTATGAAAAATCATTTTATACTTTGATAAACCATTTTCTTTTCAAAAACAATTATATACATATATAAATTATATATACATATATATATTTCATAAAATTTAACATGACTAAATTTTTTAAATTATTTTTAGTCGATTATTTCTTTTCATATATTCATGTTATTTAAATTTATTTTAAGAAAATAATTAATGGTCCAATTTACATAACAATAGTTAACATGTTATTAACATATATATATATATATATATATATATATATATATATATATACCTATACACACACACACACACACACATATATATATATATATATTTATATATGTCATATTTGATTTAATTATTAAAAAATAAAATTAAGAAATTTTTCATTGAATAATTTATAAGAAATAAATTACTGTTTTATTATTATTATCGTTTAATGTTGTTGTTTTAATTATCGATATACAAAATAAAATTAATTTATTATAAAAGTGTTTATTAAACTAATTTTTATTTAAGTATATTAAAAATTATAATATGAATTACCATCTCATTAAATTTATATAAAAGTGCATTTATTTTAACATACGAAATATATTAGAAAATACTTTAAAAAATACTCAAAAATAATTATGTGTTAAAATTCATTTAATTATAAATACAGTTTGGAAATTTCATAGTGTTTTATTGACTAATATATAAAATATTAATTTTATACACATCTAAAAAGATATTTTTGTTTGATTATTGTTTTGGAATATTATATTAAAATAAAACGAACATCAAAGTCAATAATACTTATTATATTTTATGAAGCTTTATTTTTAAAAAATCATCGAATGTTCTTGAATTAACAAAAAATAAATTTTAAACATTCAGTAAATTTTATACGTATAACTTTTTATATTTTGTTGTAATTTTTAAAATTGATTTTATTTGATATATAATTTTTAGTATGTTAATTGAAAAAAAACATTTAGTGTAATATTAAAAAAAATAATTTATATTATATGTAGTTATTATCAAATTGTTTATTTCTTATTACATCGATATTTTTTTTACAGTTCCTCCGGATATTTTGGACTATCCAACTAGTACCGATATGGTTGTACGAGAAGGTACAAACGTGACATTACGTTGTGCCGCTACAGGTTCTCCGCAACCGAATATAACATGGCGTCGTGAAGGAGGTGAACCTATTCCTTTACCAACTGGCCAAGAAGGTATGTTAATAAATCATAAAACGAACGTACAAAATTGAGCTTTCTACTTCTTTTATTAAAACACATAAAAAAATATACAAATATAACTACGAATATCACGCACGAATCTCATTATTTTACTGGATACGCTTAACGGCCTGCGGACAGGAATTACCCTATGTAATCACTAATTGAATGAAAACAGTGAAAAGGGTGTAATGTACAGTTGTAATTTATGCGATTTCAATAATTATTTTGATTTTTTCTGCCATCAGAAAATGTTAAATGATTTTTTTTATTGAATTTTTTGGTAACAGTTATTAAATGATAATGTATAATATATACTAACAAAATAAACAAACATGAAAAAGTACACGAACACACACACATACATGGTATAAGTCATATATAAATATGTAAAAGTATTTTAAACTTAATTGTTGTTAAAAATCGACGGTGATTTTTGTAAATTATTTCATCGACGTTTCCATCAAGTTTATAACACTAATTTACTTACAGAATCCATTACGTATAACCTTATCATTTTGGTTTAATCTCACATTAAATTAGCATTACAAATGTTATCTCTACGACAAACTAAATTACTCCCTTCGTTCACTATTAAAATATAAATATCAATGCACATAAATATTTATTTTAGAGTTTGTAATAGATTTATCATGATAATAACAAATAAATTATTATCCACTTTTATACAGTGAAATTTTTTATCAATTTATTTTATAATAACTGAAGATTTATGTCAATTATAATAAATTAAATTCTTACTTTTAAAATTTACTTTTTAACATGTTTTATATATTTTTAGTTTTAACGATTTTTTATTTCATCCTAACTATGTTAGTTCTATTTCTAGTCTATCTAAACATTCAACTATTTTTTTCAAATAAATTAATATAACAATATCATAAGTACAGAGGAAAATATTTGATTGAATAACATCAAGTAAATGACTGTAATTAAAAAAATATTCCTGGTTATAATATCATTTTTTATTTAATTTTGTTTATGAGTTATTAATTTAATCACGAAAATATTTTAATATAATACATGTTTATAAAATATTGAATATGTTCAAAATAATTAAATCATCTTTATATATATTTTTAATATAAACGTAGCAGTATTTCATATATTATAAAAAATATATTAAAAAATTAAATAAACATGGAAGACAATAAGTTTGTAATGAAAATATATGATATCGAGACCAAAATATTATTTTAATAAGAAAGTAGTCAAATATTTATAGAAGTAAATTTCGTTATCTAAAGAATGTTATCTTAAAATCATATTAAAAGAAAATTTGAATGAATTCAAGAGAACAGGAAGTTATAATACAAGGAATGTTTAAACGATAAATATTGACATTCGTAATTCAATTTTCTGTATGAATAAATATTTATCGATACTTTTTGGAAATGGAAATCACTTACAACGAACTTATATTATGGAAAATAAAATTATTTCAAAAAACAATACACATACATATGTATTCATACATATATTGTATGTAATAAAAGTATTAATGATATTTTCATAATGTAATTATTATATAATTTAATTTTTATTTATATAAAAAATTAATTAATTTATAGAATGATAAATAAATTTAAAATAAATGCCCACATGTTTATATATATATATATATATATATATATATATATATATATATATATATATATATGCATATATATATATATGCATATATAAACTTTCAGATTTTAATTTTTGCAAAACTATAAATACATAATTATTATTTACAATGTAAATTTAATTAAATTACCATTGTACTTAAATTGTGTACCAATGCACATATTGTTTTAAATACTTTATTGTTCTCCTAAATTCATTCAATTTATATTAAAAATAGAATGTTTGCAAAAGAACATTATTGAATTAAATACATATTATTCGATTGGAATTATAATGTAAAATCGAAGGTTTTGTTTATAGAATATACTTTTGTTCTTAATATGGACATATATATATATATATATATATATATATATATATATATATATATATATATAATAGTAATTTTAAAAAAATATACGAATTATATTTCTACTCCATATATTTATAAATATATTGAAAATCAATAATGAAAATAATTGCTTTAAAAACGAATTTTAAAGACATATATGCCAATAGTAAAACTATTCAAAAGTTTAAAAAATAAAATGATTATTTTTAAATAATTTTTAGATAAAATATTTTTTAGTACAAAAATAGTAAGTTATTGAAAATTTTTCATGTTTTTTTCTAAAATAAATACAGAATATTACAAAAATATCCAATTGTTTCTAATAATTACTTTTTTCATATAGTTAAAAATTTTGAAAAATTGAAAATATTACTATAACTTCTTAATAATATACTTTAAAATATTATATTTTTAAATTAGAACAAATAAGAAATTGGAGAAGAAATAAAAGTGCCCAGCTCTAAATTTAATCATGGATAGAAAATAAAAAAAATTCTTAAATAAATTTCATTATTAGATGAATAGATCTTGACAATGTAATTATGTTATTGAACAGTTTTAGTTTCCTTTTTGTATTTTATTATTGAAATAATGCTTAAAATGAAAGAAATATATCAGAACTAAAATTATCACGATCAATTTTTATGAAAATCCTTGGATAAATCAATAAACTAGATAGGATTTTTTTTAATTTATTAAAAAACACGTAAATACATATTAATCTTTTGTAAAATTATTATTTCGAATGTTGAATATAATTCAGAAATATTTTATTCATTTTTTTCAAAAAAAGTCATCTATAGAAAATCAAGTATTGTTCTAATGAAAAAATCTACAATTGACTGTAAAACATGAAGATGGTTTGATAATAGTTAAGGTTGTATAACGACTGATAGGATAATTAAAATATATTCTAATTTTTTTCTTCATTTCAAATAGATATTAAAAATGATTAAATATTTTTGTGATGAATTATGTATATAAAGTCATTAATTATTTTTAAACAATCTTGTATTATATATAAATGTACATAGATTTATTTTCTTTGAATTTATTTTACGAAAAGAAATAAAAAATATTTTTCAATTATTTAAATCGTATTTTTTATAATTAATTCGAAATTCGTACTGAAACTATGTACAAACTGACAGAATTCTGTGAAATTGCATCGAGATTTCAATTTAACATGTGAAAATTATATAATTTAAATCATGTATACTTGTGTCCAGTGCTTTACTACGTCAGTAAGGTTGTCAAAGAACAGCATGGTCTGCCGGAGTGTTGAAAGCGCGTAATCCTTCTTGTAGCGAGCATTGCGCCAGCCGTTACAGTACAGTCAGAACATAAGTAAGAATATATATATATATATATATATATATATATATATATATATATATATATATATATATATATATATATATATATATTCCTACGATTCGCTCTTTCCAGTAGCAATGGAGATTATGAATGCTACGTTGATGCTTCCTGAGCCACCCGCCAACCAACCAGGAAGTCAAAGAGGATTTAGTTAACCTTTTGACTGGATTATGTACAAACGTAGTAACTGCCGTCAGTACTAAAGTTGATTAAAAGTCTCTGCGAATGTTTGAAGAATAATACCGATTTAGTGGTTTTGTTGTAGTAGCGGATAATTTTTTCCTACTTATTGTTTTGTGCATCGTTCAGTTTGTTTTAATGTACTTTTTCTCAGATATCTCTTGTATTATTTTACATTTCAGTTATATTTTTTCATACCAATTTACATAAAAACTCAGAATGTAGTCATATCTTCTGTTCAAATTATATATATTATAACGTTATTTAATTTTTTACTGAGATTATTTTAATTGAAAATGTTCGTGGACAAATACAATTAGAAAACAATAACAAGTGGATATTTCAAATATTATTATTTGTTATTTAAGAAAAATATGTAAATTATTAATAATTATACTGTTCAATTATGTAAATTTTAATTGGAATCCATTGATTTGTACTTATTTTTAGTTAATTATTTAAATTTAGGTTTCTCATTATATCGCAAATAATTAATAGCTATATACATTAAAATTTAACTTTATATATATATATATATATACATATATCATCATCATCATAAACTTCATTATATTTATTAATGAATACAGACCTTTTTCAAAATTTTCCATTTCGATTGATCCAATTCCTTTCTCAAGTATATATATATATATATATATATATATGTGTGTGTGTGTGTGTGTGTGTGTGTGTGTGTGTATGTGTATGCAAAATATACTATATACAATAATTTATATTTTTGACTTAAACGTTCGTATTTCCCTACAGATCACAGTCAGACCCTACAAAATCAAATGACAATTAGAATGAAATGGTGTGGTTTGCCAAAGTCTATAAACCACTTAACCTAGTTGGACACTAAAATAGCGAGATTCATTTTAACAAATTATCTTTATTGTAAATGCAGTACTATTCTAACGTTACAATGTGATTGTATTTTTGGATTTTTTCCAAAACATGTCATTATTCTAATTGTCGTACGATATTTAAACTTTTATATTTCGATTGTAATACAGATGAATCGTTTATTTAAAATTAACATGCAAATTTTTAATGTAGTTTTATATGTAAAATGTTCATTTAAATACATTGGAATGAAAATGTTCTCTTTAATATTTTATAAAAGATATATTTTTGAATTTGTATGTTTTATAAGTATATTTTTAAAAATATTATACAGTCTGTGAAACTGAACTTTAAAATCCAATAACTTAAAACATTTTTAATTATAAAAATACATTTTTGAAACGTTAGCGTGTAGTCGGTACTGAAAACATTCATCGTGTATGGAACGAGATTATTTATAGTACTCTTCAAAATCTATGCACCGTTTTTTTTTTAAATATTTTGTTGGATACAACATTCGACCTTTCATATAATATATATATATATATATATATATATATATATATATATATATATATATATAATTTTATTATTTGTATTCTCTAGTGAATAAAGTGAAATTCTTTTCTATAGTGAAGAATTTATACATTTTATTTTATTTTTTTTATTTATACAGCCAATTTTTGATTTAATCATTTTCAAGCATTTTTTTAACATTCTTTGCATTAATTTTTAGAAAAATTGTTATCAAATTTCATTCTATACTATGGTTTAATTTTTCCACAAATATTTTAAATTTTTAAAACATATTTTTTTAATATTAAATTCAGTTTATTCTATAGTTGCTTTGAATGATGTCTATTGACAATTATAACAGATTTTTCATTTTTTCAATAATATTCCATGCTATATATTATGGTATAATACATTAAGATAAATTATATTTATTTAAAAAAGTTTTGCTTCCTTCATGAAAAATACAAACAGAATATTGTATTTCAATTGATGTGTCACGATTTTTTAACATTTTAAAAAATTGTTTGATCAAAATACTGTAACAACTATTCAGATACAATTAACGTTTTTTTAATTAGTTCATTTTTTATACCCGTAGGATACAATAATGTAAATAATACAAAAAATTGAAATATGCAAATTCAGTGATCATAAATAACAATAATTTTTGAATTTTTTTATTTAAAATATGTTCAAAAAATGAATATTTACCACTAAAATATACATGTCAAGTCTTAAGTTTTTTTTAAAATTTATTATATTAATCAAAAAATTATGAATCTAAATAGAGGTTGAAAATTTTAAATTAGTATATTATATATATAAACAGCCAAAAATATATTCATAGCAAAAAAAGACAAAAAATTAGATTTTATTCCTTATCCAAGTGTTTTTGTAAGGTGCTATATAAATATATTTGAAAAATTTACCCAAAAAATGAAATATTCAATTGAAATGTAAAAAAATTAAGATTATTTTCAAAACTTATATTTTTCTTTAAATAAATATGATTTAAAACCAGAATTTAATCACCAGAATTTTTTAACATTTCAACAAAAATTTGATCAGAACTATTTCAAATATAAAATTAATTTATAATATAAACAAATACAATTATCAACATTTACATATATTCAATGTTATATAACAGTGTTTAATTAAAGAATGAAATATTTTCCATTTTACTATTTCATCAAAATCATTTACTAGAAAACTTTAACAACGTTAAAAAAACGTTTTTAATTAAATATATAATTGAAACAGTTGTTTGAAGTCAGTTAAATTATTTTAGAAAACACAAGTCTCTTTTATACTGAAAATCAATTATCAGTATCTACATTTGTAATCAATTCTTGAATGTATTAAAATATAATCAATTCAATTAGAAACTAAATAAATAATTGATATGATATTCAATAATTTCGATGTATTGTGAGCTTATAATGTATATACTTCATACCAATGTTCCTATACGAAATTATCCATGACCAGCTCACCAAACAACCCTCGTTGGTTCTGTATACATACATACATACATACGTTTATATATATATATATATATATATATATATATATATATATATATATTGCTGTTAAATGAAGCATCGCAAGTGTCCATCAGCGTGCTTCAATTGACAATCCCTTTGATAATCATTCCCCTCAGTCACTTCTCGTTGATATTGTATTATGGTATGTTCTTCCAAAACACCGCGCCTCAACGTGCGCTCACGACACAATACACTAATGTTTAATTATATTTATACAAAGCATTGGATTGTGTGTATCGACTACATTGTTCTCACATATGTTTTTTCTGTGTTTATGTGCAGTGGCCAGCGTGGAAGGTCCAGTATTCAATATTTTACGCGTGAACAGATTACACATGGGTGCCTATTTATGCATCGCGTCTAATGGTGTACCGCCATCGGTCAGCAAACGCATCATGCTTATCGTCCATTGTAAGTGTTATAAATAGGAAATTCTCATAATACCATACATTATATTAAAGAACATGAAGTGAAATTTATAAATAATATAATAATATTATATCAGATGTTATATTTCAATTAACAGCAGAAGAGAAGTGCTTATAAACAATTTCAAGAAAAATAAATAATATTAATTATTTTCAACTCATACAATATTTTTTAAAATAAATTTCAACTAACAAGTATTCGATTTTGTACAAACATCTTAATAATATTTTTATTAACAATTACATATTGTTTCAATATTTAATAAAGGTATAATTAATCAATTTAGACAAAAAATGATAATAGTACTAAAATAATTAATTATTTTTTAGAAAAAACTTATAAGCCTAACTGCCAACTAAAATGATTGATTTGATCAATTCGTGTTAAAAATAACATTAATCATTTATTATGTTTTTTTAAAAAATATAATTACTATATTTTTGTATTAGATTTTAGATTATTTTTAATATGGTAATAAAAATATACGTTTCCATTATTTTCAAGTCACATTCATTGAATATCAAAAATAAACTTTTATAAAAATAATTTATTTTAAGATATTATGGAATATTGTAATATAATAATATTATTAGTATTTATATATTCAAAAAGCTTATTCATATTTATGTTAATATTAAATAAAAATCATTATATATATATATATATATATATATATATATATATTTATATAAATATAAAAAAAATAATACAAAAACTATAACAAAACGTCAAATATAAATAATTAACACAAACATTTACCCACATGTCATGTGAAATATAAATTCTTCCCATTTTTTTGTACTATTTCAATCTAAATTTTGTATAACAGACTTAATATACATCAAACTTGACGCTTTCGATTTTTTCTTAAACCACGTCTTTCATTATTTTCGCTTGATGTTTTGCCCACCTTGTCGTGTGCTCTTCAAAAGTGAGTTGACTCTAGGTCAAGGTTACTTTCTTTCCTAATTTTATTGTAAAACTTTTTTTCACATCAAAACTTTTGTTGTCACATGTTTACTGTTGATTTAAATTTGAATATATATTTATAAATATGTCCGGCATATTTGATTAGGAAATATGTTTACTGAATTTTGTGATTTATTATTATTTTTTAATAATTTTTTTTTGAATAATATAATGAATATATTTTTAATGATTTGTTTTAATGCGAACTTAAATATATAGACAGTATTTATGAATAAAATACGTCTATGATTAAAATAAAATATAGTTGAATATTTAATTAATAATTTTATTTACACATTTATTGTCTATAATCATTTATATACTAAATGCGTATAGAACGAAAAATATATCTGATTATTCAGCAAAGAAGTTAAATCAACAAAAAGTAATTCAATTATTATTAAAAAAATATAGTTAATTATTTATTTAAAAATAATATATAATAATTGTTATTTATTTTCATTATTTATAACGGAGAATATTACTAATAACTATTTACATTATAACACTACCTAAGCAAAATTTTCAATTTATTTTATTTAACTACAATAGAAAGAAATATTACCAATAATTTGTATATTGAGAGAAGCTGAATTTTAATTTAAAAATAAATATTTAGCAATTAAAATATTAACTATTAATTAAGGAATTTTATTTATATTTGAAATGAAGATATTATTTTAAGAAAATATATGAGAATTTATCATACAAAATTTATATTTGTTGCGAAAATGTTATATATATTATTATAAATATTATGAAAAAATCACGTTTAAACTTTATATATATTGATATAATACAAAAAAAATCAATCCAAAAAACGTGAAATGAACATGCAATATTAAAGGTTATAATTTAAATACCAAAGTGTATACAAAAAGCCACTGGCTGCGCCAGAAGTGTTGTATAATTAACGCAACTTTCATTGAGCATACTAATTATTTTTAAATCAATGAAATTGTTGTATTTTCGCAATGAACATTATTTTAACAGTAAACATAAACTAATACCTAAACGGTAAACAAAACCCGAAATATGTGTATACTATTGAATTTCAATTAGAGATTTAAATATTTGTTGTACTTAAATGACATTTTGTGTCACTGACTTGCAATTGTACATAAATGAAAACTATTGAACATTTTTCAATTAATTCGAACTGAATAGTAAAAACGGTTTTATTATTAAACGTACAGTAATCTGCACGCAAAAATCACCATACATTAACATCATTTATCACGTATAGAAGCTTTTTTCGAATGCATTTTTTGATAGAAGTTTACTTTGATTGTACAAACAGTTCTATCGAAAATTTGAAATTCAAATAAACTCGAAGCTAAAACTGAAAATGGTGTTTATTCTCACGCTAAAATGCACTCACTGTCTTTAAGTACATACGTTAAAAAGTTATATTTGCCGAAGATCCATATTTATGTTGGAGATCAAATTATTTTTGACACTACTGAAATGTATAGAACACTATTATGAAAGACAATAGAAACGTTGACAATGAAAATATTTTTTATCTGCTGTATAAAATTTACTTTCATATCAGAAATATTGAATTCTTGTCATATGTTTACGTTATGAATATTAAAATATTTTATTAGAACAAATATTTTTAGTACTCTTTTTTCTTAGAGAATATTTTTAATATATACATATTTAAACACACACACACACCATATTATATATATATATATAAACATGGTTTTCTGATAAAATTATTATTTTCTCAAGAAACACAGATGAACAAAAAATAATAAAATAAAGAAAGATATTTTTTATGACGAAAAATAGCAAAAAAGTCATATAAAATTAATTAACATATCAGAGACAAATTGAATTTAAAATAGGAAAATTAAAGATATGTATATATAGGACAACTTATCAACAAAAAACACATTTATGGACTAACTGAAGAAGAGAATAAAAATTAAATCGTATCAATTTAGAAGAAATTCGAATATTATAAAATTTAATGATTGTTTCATGTTCAAAAAAAAGTTTTTAATTAATGCATTCTACCTGTTTTCAATTATGCAAATGAAACTTGGATGTTAAATTTTAGAATTAATTAATGGGTTCATATTACAAAGAGAAACATGGAAAAATACATATTAGGAACGACACATAGACACAGAAATATAACTTAGTGAATTAGAAAGAACATTAAAGTTATAAATGTTATAGTAAAAATTAAAATATCAAAAAAGAAATGGATCAGTCGTATTAATATCATTATTACCAACTCAGATATTAATAAAAGTTCAAGAAGTAATCCATTGATAGATGAAATAGATATGTAAGTAATTATTTGCAATAGAATGGAAGAGAAAAGCATTGAATCGTTGGAAATGAAAAATTTTGGAAGAGTCATTATCCAGCAGTGGATAGAGAAAGACTAATATAAAAATATGTGTAATATATATAAGTGTGTGTACCTATGTATTTTATAATAATTTTTAATTAAGATATTTATAATAGAAGGTATGGAATGCAATTTTAGGCAAAATTAATGTTTTTTATTTAAAAATATATTCGTAAAAAATACTAAATAATAATTTAAATCTCTATGTCAGCAAATATATATATATATATATATATATATATATATATATATATATAAAAATTAATGTGGGTAAAAAGATATATATATATATATATATATATATATATATATATATATATATATATATGATATTAAGCTTGATAATACAAAAAAATAGTTTATTAACATTAACTCTGCTAGCCACTACATAGCTCTAAAACGGACGTTGTAGCGGATAGGGAAGAGATATTTTTTCATGAAACATTTTAATCCCAGTATTTGTTGAGTGAAATGTAAAACAAACTGAGATTTTTTATTGCGAAAATTATATTACATTACATTTTAATACTAAATTACAGTTGTTTATTAAATATTTTTTAATTGTTGTCATTTGATATGGATAAATGTGTATTACTTTTTATTTAATTAAAAGAGATATTCAAATTCAAATTTATACATATTTGTACCAAATATGAAATATTTAAATTTTGTATCTATTATTTTTATGAAATTTTATTAACGAAATATGATAATATAATAATACTTTTCAGGGCATAAATTTATCAATGTTTATATAATTATTACAAAAAATTATTTTATTTTCAATCTTTATTTGAAAGAAAAAATATTTTTTCTTAAGAACAATCAATAAATATTGATACATGTATTTTATTCCAGTTCCTCCAATGATATGGATACAGAATCAATTAGTTGGTGCTTATGAAGGACAGCAGCTAACGTTAGAGTGTCATTCAGAAGCATATCCAAAGTCTATTAATTATTGGACTAGAGATAAGGGAGATATCGTTCCGCAAGGTATAGGTAATTTTATACACATATTTTCTTCTTATGGATGTTTAATTATAATGTATATCTTATAAGGTATATCAGCTTAGATTTATCTACATACATATATAATAAAATGCTTCTTAATAAATCATTCTAACCTATCATTTTTTTAAAAAAAATTAGATAAATTAAATTTCAATTATAAAATATATTTTTAATGAAAAAGGAAATGTTTGATTAAATTTTCTATTTTTTTTAAATTCTCGAAAAAATAAAACTAATAATTTTAAACTAAATAATGTGATTGTTCATTATTATGTTAGTTCTTTTCATTCCTTTTTTAAAAAAAATAATTTTTAAGTCAAAGATGTACTTGTAAATTAAAACTTTTATTTTAAAGTATTAATTTCTGAATTAATCATGATTAAAAATATATATATAAAAACTACGAATGTTTATGAATCTGTATACTTCAAAACACTGAATATATATTAAAGTTAAAATTACTCTCAAAATTCAAAAGCATATTCTACGAATTTATTTAAATATTAATCAAAATAAACTTGTTATTTCGTTAATGATAAAAAACTAAACTTTATATTTATTTCGTATCTTACATTCATTAATTAAAAAAGAACCGTTTTAAAGCAAAACGTTTGATCTCAAGTTCAAAAAAAACTTTCGCGTACACAACCATAAACTTTTATAAATAAATAATAAAACTTTTGATTTATTTTATTTCAGTTCTTATCATAAACCCCTATTCCATATTCTTGTATAAAAAAACTCAACCATATTTTTAACGTGCAGATGAAAACACGTTCTTTACGTCGGTACGAAACCATACATTCATTCCGTTTTCACCAATAACCGACCAAAAGAAAATATTAGACGCGAAAGTCGATTGCTTCGATATGTTCTCATTGAACTCAGTTTAGTGACCGGATATGTTATTTTGTACGCATGCTTGTCAGCTGTATTCGGATTAGCTCTTGAATATTTCATGGGACGTGCTGTGTTGAGATTTTGTGCGCGATAAAGATTTACTACAATTTTCATCCTATTTCACAAGAACATGAGAGACGTTTGCGTGTCTGTACCCCAGTCAGGGGAAACCCTATAATAGCTATATCCATTTAATGTAGAAGGCCACAAACACATACGACGAATGTAAAATATATAAATATTGCAACTGTTATTCCTAGAAACATATTATCTTTTACCTACTTTACAATTTTAATGTCATTTGATGAAATAGATATGACGAATATTCGATTATATATACTAATGATAAGTTTCAAAAGTTATAATTTTAATAGTATATTAATGTATCTACTCACTTTGATATAGTATTTCGTACTTTACTTTTTTACAATAACGGCAGTTTTAATTAAAATTGGAAAAACTATTTTATACTAACAGCAGTGTTCACAGTTATTACATGAAATGTAAATTACATATGTTTAAATTAATTTCAACAAAATTTACCTCATTTTAACTCTCTCTATATATATAAAAAAAATTGTATTCAAAAAAAATAGCATTGAATAAAAAATAATTCAGTTGTATCAAAAACTATGAACATATATTGAAAATTTCTGGATATTTACAATTTTCCTAAAAAATATGTTTAAAAAATTGAACAAAAAAAATTGAAATATAATTCATTATTTAAATTATTAATCATTTATAAAAAAATAATTGATTTGTCCTATTTAAAATAATAGGAATTTTAAATAGTACTGTAGTTTATTTTCTCGGAAAATATAATTTCAAGTAAAAAAAATTACAATCAATATTTTATTGTATATCATCTGTTATTGATTACTTCTTAGTTGCGACGTAGAATATAATCTATAGTGTTATTATTGTTTAGTTAGTATGGACTTTTAAAGTAATTGAATAATTGGCCATAATTCATGTTTGGTTAATGAGTTTTTTTGATCGATAACTTATTTTAACATCGGTATATAAATTCTCAATAGGATCGAGAATGGATTTTTGGACAGGCTACTCCATAACCTTAAATTTAGTATATTGAAACTATTGTTTATTCCTTGAACTGGTACTTATATATTATAAAGACAAATATAATTTTTATTATTTTAAAAGTTAAAAAAAATTCCAATACTAATATATTCATAAATAATCTTATATTTTTAAAAACCTTTTTCATAAAACTATTTTTCATCCAATTCTATATCATTTGCATATCTAACAACTATATAAATTGCTTATTATCATAAAATTTATAATAAATTTGCATAAAATCGTTATCAATTAGCTCTACATAATTTTCCATAATAGAATCGATCCCCAGTATATTTTTTTTTTATTTTATCGGTTACGATAAGATAAATATATGATATTTATTATTAAATTTTAAACTAATTAGTAAATTTACATATCTATTATTATAGAAAATTATATATCATGAATAATATAAATCAGTCCTCTTTTCATCACGCATAATATTTTTTACATAAATTGTTTTCAAAGTTAATTCTTATTAAAAAATATTCAAATAATATATTATGATAATTATGAGAAAAAATATGTTAAAAGTATTGTCGTACATTAAAAAGTCCTTGAGAAAAATCCATTTGTTTTTTTATATTTTTTTTTGTTCAATATTTGGAAATATTTTATTCTATTTATTTGTTTAATGTTTTATTTTTGTAAATAAAATAACTATTTAAAGTTTAAACTGAATTTATAATATTTTCGACATAAATATTTTTGCAAATATAATTAGTAACTGTTCTAATTAGATAAGTTTTTGATTAGTTTAAGAAATGGAATAAAATATTTTTTATAGTTATATGTATATATGTGTGTGTTTATATGTGAATAAAGTGTATATATAGATTTTTGTATAATGTATGTATAGATTTTTTTTGTATGTATAATATAATTTCAAAAACGTTTTCGTTTGCAATTTAAAAAACGAACACGTTCTTATACTTATCAGTAATAGTAATTCACATCGTTCAGCAGGTGATAAGTACGATCCTATACTTATCGACAACGCGTACAAAGTCCACATGAAGTTAACAATCAAGTCGGTGGGACCGTCCGATTATGGTTCATACAAGTGCGTGTCGAAGAACTCGTTGGGAGACACGGACGGCAGTATAAAACTTTACCGTAAGTATCAAGCTAACAAAGGGTGCTTTATGCAACTACCCTGTGTTTAAGATATGAATTAAATATTCAAATGGCGTATCATAAACGTACAATATGTACATTTCGTTATACGTATACGTATAAAAAGATACGAACACACGATGAAATAATTTATAATGTCGTAGTTTGTAAGTCGTGGTCGTGTATTATCGAGAAAAATCTACATGTATTTTGTATATGTTCAGAAAATGATTTTATTCTATATAATTATTCAAATATGAGTCGTAGATAAAACAACGTGATGATAGAATATCTTAAATGAAATGTATAATCCATAATAATAAAAAAAATTGGTCATATTGATGACTGGTTCAATACTAAACACATTAAATCTTGTATATACACCGTCTATAAAGTTTTATACACGAAGAAAAAAACAACATTAAAGTGTATATATTTCATTGTTTTCGTTTATTAAAGAAAATTTTATTCAATTTATAAAACATATTTATGTTCTTTAAATTACATTCTGTCCAAAAAAATATCTCAATATACGTACTATTTTTATGTACAAGAAATTATTTATTCAACTTTAAATGAATTATTATCTCAACGCAACAGAGTATTAAAAAAGTATTTAATAATTATTTATTGTTTACTTACTTTGTTTATAAACTAAGACGCATTTTAATAGCAACGTATCATCATTAAAACACTGCGTTTTGATGACGGCATTTCCATTGAAATGTACATCAGATGTTATAAAATTTTCATTAAAAAAAATTTAATCATTAGTTCTCAATTAACAGAGAAGAAGTAATTAATTGTTTTTAACCAAGAACATTTAATGAAAAAAGCTGCAAAAAATGTTTTTTATAACAATTATCTTGAACAAATTTTGTCAATTAATCAATATTTAATTATTTCAATTTTATTCTTTTCGAATGATTCTAATTATTTTTTTATATTTTGTATTTTTTTGACAGTAAAAATTATTCATCATCATTCACTTCGTACTTATTCTCAAGGAAATTTTATACAGTTCAAAAAATTATTATCTACGGATTTACAATTTTTTGCAAATTTCTCTTATAATAAAAATACATCGGTTAGGTTTCTTAAATTTATTTAAAATTTAAAGTTAATTTTTACTCAATTTTATTACCATTTCTCTTCCATACTTGAAAAATATAAATCTAATTTTTTCCATTGCCATTTACACAAAATAATTAAATATAATTTTATTTAATTTTATAATGAGTATAAATATTACGTTATAGCAAATTTAAATTATTTATATCTCACTATCTTTTATCCGTACCTTATACTAATCATTGATGAGTAAAATAATTTATCAATTTTCAGTAAATAATTTGAATAAAAAGATTAGAGATACAATAATTTATACTGTATATTATTTCAAATAAAATTGAATAAAGAAAGTAAAGATTAAAAAGTATTACGAAAATCCGAATAACTTTTATCAATAAATTAGATCTTTAAATCGATAGAGAAGAACGAGACAATAAATAAATTCAATCAAAATCGAACATTCATTCATGATTGTAAAAAGCGAACGATATTCATATTTTTATGTTATATTAAAAATATGAATAGAGCATCACATTTACAGGGTATACTTTTAAGAAAGTTTTAGCTTCAGTAAAATTTGACAAGGCTGCTGAAGTTTTGATCACTTATATAGAAGAGTTTGTGGGCCGATATGAGAAAACCTGTCATATCTTCGAACGATTTTATATTTCAACAGTCATTGAAGTGTGTTGAAAATTTATGTTTTAAATATTATAAAGATTTTAAATATTATAAAGATTTTATCGATATATATTATATATATATATATATATATATATATATATATATATATATATATATATATATATATATATATATATGTAGGATTAAAATTTTAATTTTGTTTAATTATATTATAAAATTACATTTCAAATATATGAACGTATCTTGGTATGTAAATCAAAAAATTAATAATTAATCTGATTACACGTTATGTTCGTAACTGTTTAGTTGTGCAATTAAGGATATTCGATATGAAAAGATATCCACACGTTATTCTATCAAAATTATATGTCCGGAAACAAGCGAACATGAATTTCTGACTGAAATTGATGTTGCCACGTCATTCATTTCATGCACAGAACACGATAAGCAGCTTTTCATTTACAATGTCAAATTTTTAGTACGGATTGTTGTCGTTCTACAGTTATATACACGATAAACTACCTTTATATATATATATATATATATATATATAAATATTTAACCATTGAGTGTATTCTCAATTCAAAATTATTTTTACAGCAGCAAAATTGGATTTTTAAATTGAGATTAATTTCTGATGAAATCTCCGGTTTTATGTGTTTCCATATTAAAATTTGTTATCGATTTCGATTGAAAGATATCTGTTTTCATTATTTAACAGTTTCTGTTTATTATTTTACATATAAATTACTTTTACGACAAATGTATCGTACATTTGTAAATAAATAATTACCTTATATAAATATTTATCAGATATTTACGTTAATTGATATGAATTGTTTCTTTAAATAATTATTTTTAAAACGCTTGTATAGATGTTACAATTTTTATCAAATTTTGTCATTGTAAGATTGATTTTATTTTAATTTAGAGAGTTTATTCTCTTTGATATCATTAAAAAAATTTGTTTACATATTTATAATTTAAACTCCTCTCATTTTTATTCCTAAATTAGTACAATTGTAACATTTCCTTTTGTTATCTTCTAAAAGAAATGTTTTCATCTGAAAATAATTTATTAGTTTATATTATTTTAATTAATAATAGATTCGAATTAATATACTATGATAATAAATTTATAATTATATTTTGCTAACAAAATGAAAATTAATGTCAATTATGTTTCATAAAGATATTAAATAATAGTTAATTTTCCTAACATATAACAAAATAGATTTGATATGGGAAACTAAATGCCAGCAGTAATAATACATTAACATATACATACATACATACATACATACATACATACATACATACATACATACATACATATATATATATATATATATATATATATATATATCTAAGAGTTAATATATTATTACTGCTAGCTTTTAGTTATATATGACTGTGTGTGTATTTGTATGTGTATGTACATGTATTCAAAACGTAATTATTTCTAAATTAAAAAAAGTATATGTTTGCAAAGTTATATAAATGTTGAAGTAAATAGCTTACATTTCTTTCAACCCACATTTAAGACGTTTTCTGACGTGCGTGTAGTAATTTCCTATATTTTTTATTCATATTCATTATAAAAAAATTAATATTTTTTTTAGAAATTTACAACTTATATATATATATATATATATATATATTCATATACTTTTTTTGGCATTACTAAATACATTTCATTCAATCTGATCAAAAAGTGGTATTAGTATCAAAAATATATTTTTTTAAAAAATTATTTTCATATATTTTAAAAAGTGATATTAAGCCTTATATTTATTTGGATTTATTAATGCTATAGAATGTAAATATTTCTTAATACTAACAATAATACTCTGATAAATGTTTTAAAAATCTATCACATGGAAATACTTGTAAAATTTTCTATAAAATTTATTGATTTCCTTTATAAAAAATTAATATTTTTTAGAAATGTACTTTTTACATTTGCATATATATAAACGTAATATACACTATTTGGTACTATTAAATACATTTCATTTTAATAATTGAAATTTTCTAGTAGAAACCAAAAAAAATTTATTTTCAATAATTATCTATATCAAAAAATGTATTTATACAAAAAATATATTTTAAAAATTTATTTTCACGTACTTTAAAGATTATATTATATTTAGTATGTTAATTGAAATTAATTAATTTATAAAAAAAATAATTGGTGAGATTTAACTATCCAAACACCAACTACATAACTCAAATATAACCAATAATATTTATTTTATAATAGCGACGACATATTTCATAAAATTGAATTCAAATTAATAATCACATGATTATTAGCCATTATTCTACCCTCTATAACTATTATTTTTAGATGATGACGCACCCTAAAACATCAAAGTAATCAACATACATAAACACACATATTTGATTATATGTTTGTGTTTATATAAAAACATAAAATTATCTATTTGGAAAATCCATCTGTGTATTTTCCATTGATCACATATAAACATTCTTATTTTTTCTAAACAATAGTTATGTATTATACATTTCTGTATATATTTTTTACTGTTATGCAGCGCTTCCGCATTCGTCAAATTCATATAATTCATTAAATAGGACGGATAAAATAAGAAAAGGTATGTAACAGTAATTTACTTTAGCTTTTGAACAATTCAATTAAATGTATTTGTTTTCATTTTGCTATATTTTTCACATTATTTATTAATATTTAGCTAATATGAATTTAGAATAGAATATTTAATTTTTATAAATCATTATAAAAGAGAGCAAGTTGCTTTTTATTTTAGATTGTAATTTATTATAAAAAATTATATATATTTATATTCAATATATATATATATATATATATATATATATATATATATATATATATATATATATAATGCCATTATTAAATCGAACAACGTATTAAATTGTTAATACTGAAAGTAGTACACAAATAATACTTTAAAAATATATCACTACGAAATAAAAATTTATTCAGATTGTATGAAATCTGACTTTTTCCTTCTCTCTTCTTTATTCACGATCTAACTTATTTATAAGTTTCCTTCTTCAAAAAAGTTTCCCGATTTAAAAAACAACATATGATCAAATACCTATCAAAAACAGAATACTAAAAACAACTTGCAAGTCTTCAAGAGCGTCAGTTCATCCGTAATGTACCGAACTTCGCTGAATTTTTTTTCACACGAAACCAAACAACAGACGCATCTATGTATGTATATTTGATATAAGGTGTACTGTATATATGTATATATTATATATATATATATATATATATATATATATATACTTTTTTGGTCGATATAGTAAGACGAACAACAATGTTACTGCTGCACTTGTAAGGATTGGATGAGACATAAGAAAAGTTTTGCGGTTAACACACCCCAACTTGCATTGATTTACGACTTAAGGAGTGCGTACACTAAATGTAACAGATTGTGCTTGGGTGGTAGTAACGCCACACAGTCGATATTCAAGACACTTTCGTACCACCTGATAATTAATAATAAACACAACATGGAGCAGGCGTGCGATCTCTTCAAATGTTGGGGCTTGAGTTATATTCAAGTGAAACTTACACCACTCGTATACAATATCGAGATAAAACACTTGTACCTTTATTAAAATCACATTATTCAAAACAACAATCAATTATTAGGTATAGAATCAAATAAATTAATAACTGAAATATATGTCAATTAAAAAAAACAATTTTGATATTAGTTTAATTTTATATACATTTTTTTTAATAAAATAGTATTTAAATTTTATCAATAAAACTCACAAAATATTAACAATTAATATTTTAATTATGCTTCATTAAAATAAAAAATATTTAATAATATTTTATACCACATTCACATTTACAAAATTTTAAATTTTATTTTCTTTAGTAAAGAAATTGTGAATATTTTAAAAATTGAATACAATAGACAAGATATATATAAATATTTGTTTCTCAGATACATGATTTTCAAAAATGATATGAAGTCAAAGATTTATTATTTTTCGTCGAATGTAAAATGATTCTTGGAATTTATTCTAAAGAAATATTAAAACTTAAAAATAGATACAGAGGTTTTGTTGATCGGGATAAAAGGACACAAACTTTGACCTTTTTAAGTGATAAATGGAAATGTTATACAAATATATAGCATTTATGATATTGGGAAAAACGGTCAATTGTCAGAATAAAATTCTATATTCAACCAATATTAAATGTTTGCTAAGCTTTAAGTATTCACATATATATATATATATATATATATATATATATATATATATATATATATATATATAATGTATATATTTATCTGAGAGAGTATTATGGATAGATTTGAAATGAAAATTTACAAGTAACTGACAAGAATCAAATATTTTTTCTAAGCATTAGAATAATTTTTGACAACAGTTGAAATCCTATCTAAACCGGTATAAAAATATTTTTAACGAGATTTTTTATATGATTTTTAGAAGTAGACGATGTAAAGTGTAACGTTTTAAAAAGTTAGTTTTGCATTAGGGGATTATTTCCCAGTACAAGCAATAAAGTTTTTGTTGGTGTTTCGTATTCCCAGAAGGTAGGACAACGCTTAAGGATGTAATCCGTAGCGGACCGATTTATCACTAGTGCGATCAAACGAAACAACTCGTGTGTTGAGAATGTGTTGAACGATGACTTTTGTTATGTACATAAAAAATTTAAATAATTTGATTGAATTCGTTGCGAACCTTTTGTTGGATATTAAATAAATTGAGCGGAATATTTGGTTAGTGTAAATATCGGCGATAAAAATACATAAACTAGATTTGTCCTTATTGTTATTTTATTATTGTAATTTTTATACAATTGAATATCAATACTTTTAAAGAAATACTCATTTTCATTTACAAATCTGCTATCTATAAACTAATTTTTAAATAACTTGAACTGAATAAACATTTATTTTTTTATACACCACTTTTAAAAACAACTAATTTAAATTTTAAAAAATCCACTTACTTTAACAACGAATAAGTTGAATATTTAAAAAGTATTATTTAAATCATTTCTTACTAAATAAAAAAAATTAACTTCATAACTTGTAAATCTGTTCATAAGTTTTAAAATATTAATAACTGAATCATAGATTTTTTTTAATTTTCATAATTATTTCTTTTCTATATTAATAATTAAAAAATGAAAAATTCGTTATAAAATACATTAACTATATTTTTAATTTTTTGTAATAACAAATATTATTTGAACCTTAATTTCGACTGACCTATTAAATAAAGATAATACATGGGTTCATTTATCTTGTAGATAAGAGGAAATCACTATAATTGATAAAGTCTTCTATACATTCAAAGGAGTAGCTAATCATGATCTTCTGATTGAAGTTCGATTTTACGTTATTTGACTGACAGTCAATTTATTGTTGAATATCTTTGTATATACGCCTTGCTTTGAACTAACGGCGAATCTTATATATATTTGTAATTAATAGATTGAAATAGATTTATTAACGATATAAATTTCATAATAAATGTTTAATTTTTTTAATAGATAGAAAATTAATATAATATTTAAAGATTTAACAAGATTAAAAGTAATATATATATATATATTAAAAAAATTATTTTTTTTAAAAAAATGTTTGATTAAAAATTAACAAAATGTTCATTCAAAACTTATACAACGCTAAAATTCTTCTTAGAAAAACATACAAGATCGAAATGATAATCAGGATAATGAAGTTTTCAAAAGCAATCATCTTAATGAATGTTTCAAGTGCTATCATTACAGGGAGATAACATATTTTCGTACCGTTTAACGAAAGAAGAAACGTAGCATTGATATTACTTTATCTGTCTTTTATTTTCAGATATAAAATAATTATATTATATCGTATTTAATTATCAATTACTTTTAATATTCCCTTTATATTAGTTTTGTATTTTAATATTTGTTTAATAAATATTATTTTAAATAGATCTATATAAGTACGTTCTATAAGAGAATTTTTGTTATATTATATAAAAAAATGAATTAGAAAAAAATTTAAGGTATTTATGCAAATAAAATAATTGGCTTAAATCGATAGTTTTATTAAAGCTCAATTACTTAAGAAGCCGTGCGCAATCAAATTCTAAATTCACATGATATCGCATTTATCGCTTCACTGGCTAATAATACTTGATGTTGTGTAAGTAGGCATTCCACTACATAAACACTAAGAGTTTATGTAGCGTTATTGTAAAACGAAGTTAGAATTTCACATCTGTTACAAGAATGTGTAGTGAAGTATGCAGAAGTCGTGATGATTTACATTTTTTATATTTTTGTGCTTTAAAATATTTACATATATAATTCATTCTTTTTTTTGATTCTAAGAAAAATGATTCTTAATTTCAATTTAAAAGAATTGTATGATATTAGAATCATTACGTATTAGTAATCTTATTTTAATTCAATTATGTCTATAAATCAAAGTTGATAAAGATATGCTTATCAAAAATTTATTCGTTCAAATTGAAAAATATACAGACTGTGTATAATTTGATAATCGGTAATTTGATTGATTTTACTTGATATAATTTAAGATACGAACGAAAATAAAATACATACTACAATTTCAAAAATTCAAATTTATAAAAAGTTGAAATTAAATAAATTACTATTTTATGTTAAAAACATTTTTGAATATCACAATCTATAGATATTAAGTTTACTTAACACTATTTTCAATTTAATTTCTGAAATGTATTTTAGACACTATTTTGATAGTTTAGTTTTTAGGAACTATAGATATTTATTTTTTAAAAAAATATCCACAGTACCAGTAAGTGTAGATCAGACTTCATATTGAAAAGAGATAATTATTTGTTCAAATATTTTCCAGTTTAAAATTCTAATCTGACAATTAATAAAAAAAATTCTAATCTATCAATTTTCAACAGTTATTCTTTATTTAAAGTTTTTGTTATAATAATATCTAAATGAATATTAATTACCATTTATAAATAAATATCAAAATTAGGTAATAATATTTTCATTAAATTCAACGATCATTCACATAAAAAGACTTTTATCTTTTGTGTGATTAAATATTATTTTTCTTGTCACATTTTATTATTGCTTTTTGTTATTTATATTCGTATAAAGAAAACTATGTTATATCTTAAGTGGTAAAAAATATCATTAATAAATTTAATTGGTAAATAAAATGTAATGTTGGGGATGAAAATTAATTTATGTGAAAGTAAATTCACTACAATTTAAAAATAAATAATAATATTAATTATATTATCATTATTATCTAAAACATTTTATTTGCATTGGCTGTCAAAAAATCAAAAAATAATTAAATCAATTTATACTTCTATACAAAATGCCAAACACTAAACATAAAGTAGCTTCATAGGAATACTGATATTAAGAGGTGTTCGTTTTTTAATTAAAATAATAGTTTTTATGTTCAGAAATTGTTCCCCTAAATGTAAGTATATTTAAATCGTAAAATGTAACGTAAGCATTCTCTTTAAATTTAGTTTATGACATTGAGGTAGTGTCATAAAACGGTAGACTCGAATATTTCTTTTTTAATTACTAGTCGCATTAAATGAAATAACTAGTAGAATTCTTCTACACGTACTATTATTTTATTCAACATTTATGTTTGAAATGTGCAATTCATTAATCGAATGTGTTTATAGTTTATTAATAAATTTCGTATATTATTGAAGCAAAACAATATATTCAATTAAATATATCTAGTTAAAACAAATTACGGGGGAACAATAAAACAGATAATTAATCCTATTTCGTTACGTGTACTACAAAATTTAACGATTTAATTAAATTTCCGCGATCGCGACGGATTTTATACAAAATGTCTAGTCTGAAACTTGATTGTACGTGGACATAATGCAAACAAAATCACGAAAATAAAAAAAGTATATGTAAAATAAAATTAAAAGAATTTTCAATCATCTTAATGTGTTAGTCAAGACGTCAACTCATAATAAACTTCGCTTATTTCAAGTAAAACTGTCTACAAACATTACTTCGCGAGACTTCTTAATACATCTCGTAATTGAAAGACATTTTGAAATTAGAAACTATGTGTTCTCACTAACGCGTTACAGGAAGGAATGTTTTAGTTTTGGAATTTATAAAACATTTAATACTGTTTTCAATGTAATTTGCAAAACATACAAGCAAAGTGTATAGGAAATTGCATTTGGTCATATTGAACTTTGACAGTGTGTTGTGTTACAACAAATAAAATGAGAACATTTAAACATTTCCCATTTATGTACGAATGTATATATATATAAGATTTTATGTTATATATTCAATTAACATCGAAAATAAAAGTAATTATCAAAAAGGTTTCAATTAATCCTCATCTCTTCTCTAACATTATATTTTATTTCTATAACGATTGAATAATTACGTACTAATTTGCAAACTTTACAACATTAACTAGAACTTAAAATTAAATATTTATTTTGCAAAATTATATTTATATAGAAATATTTCGTTACGTTTATTTCTGAAGTTATATTATTTATGTTCTTAATAGTTTGAATCTTAAAATCTCAATATTTTCATTGTTACAATTGATTCTGAAACTCATAAATCACATAGATAGTTCATTATTCATCTCTTGAATATAGAATTTCAACAACTGTGATTCTAAATTCAGTTAATAAATAATAAACTACTTGAAAATAGCATTAGTACGAAATCAATTGCGGCAGAATAGAAAACAGTAATTCGAAAATAAAACTAACAGGAATATTACTAATAGAATTTGCTCTATTAGTCGTTTGGTAGATTTACAAAATTATATTACGGAAATTATCAAATATCTCATCTCATCTCATATATATATATATGGTATATTTATATATAAAGATAAAGAGAAAGATTACTGAACTAGAAATAATTTTCTTCTTGGTAGTTTGTGTTTCTATAAACTTATATTAATACTAGTTATATACACATGTTTACACACATAGCAAAAAAATTTTAATAAAATTTTTATTCTTAAAGTATAAGTAAAAAATCTTTTTAATTTTTATATACATACGAAGAAATTGAAAATATGTTTATACTAAAAATCGTAAAAATTAATCATAAATTCTAATTAATATTAAAAATACTAAAATATTTTATTGGACAAACGTTAATTTACAATTTAATTTTTATTCTTTTATATGTTTTTCATATAAACATTAAATTTGTATTTTACAATAAAACGAATATAATTAAATACTCATGAGTTCTATAAATATATTTCAGAATTAATCGTAACCCACGCCTAATACACATAACATTACCAAGAATACCACACAGACAACACAACAGAAACTTTAAGTTCTATATATATATAAACTTAAGCAAACGAATTTATACCTAATAGGAAATTATATAAGTACCGTTTAGTTAATTACAAATTTAACTAGTTAATCGCATAGATAAATATGTACTCTATTTATTATTACAGGTAAATCAAGAAAACGTCCAATCAGTGACCATGCCCTTAACGAAATAGATGGGGGAACTGCATCGAATCATAGAGGTAAAATATTTTATTTAATATAGTTTTCATATATATTAACACTATTTATTCAATATCATCTTTAATAAGATTTATAAAATTATTTCTCTTTTATACAAAATTCACATTAAAGATAATTGAATTATGAATGCTACTAATTCATATAAGGGACTTATAAATATTAAATACGTATATTACTATTTCCACTAATTTAATTATAAGTCTTTTAAATGTCATTCTAAGAAATTCAATTACTGAAAATAAAGTTTTAATATAAAATATTAAAACATATGTAACTAATTTAAGGTAAAAAAACAAATTTACATAAAAAAGTTACATTGTGTTTTACATATATTAGAGCATTTATCAAAGTTAAAAATATTTCAATTTTTTCTACTAAAAAAAATATTTATGTGATATAATATGTAAAATATTTTTATTTGTGTTTAAAATTAAATTTAACCTATATATTAAATATTAATCATGGTATTAAGCAATATCATTACTTCTGAGCGAAAGCATCATTGAATATTACCATTCATTGGTACTCAGTTATACCACACTGACCAGGTGAATTAATAAAGATTTTCTATTCAAAGTTTATTCCCATAAACAGGTTGCCTTCCTCCAAGTTAAAGAGCGTCGTCTACCCTATTTCTCAGACTAACGATCGAGCTTACTTCTCGCATGACAGACAGTAATACAAGTCAATAGTCGGTTATATAGGGTGGTTCAAATGAGACTAAAGGATAGTAAGGAAATAAATATAAGTTTAAACACTTTAGCCTCATTTGGTCACTATATTATATTAAATCAAAAATCGTATATAGATTTTGTCTACGCATTTCATTAAAATGAAATTTCAAATGAAATAAATATTAAAAACTTTCAACTATTTAAAATTAGATTTCAACATTTTTTTAATCTGTCATTAATTTGATATTAATAAGATTTCACTTATGAAAATCTTTTAAAATAATATACTTACTTAATAATGTATCATGTTGATCTTTGTTATCCCTCATTTTAAAAATCAATTACTATTTTTTGCAATTATTTTCAATTTCATAATATAAAATTACATCAATTTATAACTATCTTTTACGATTCTTCAAATTTATTTATCTGCTTTTATATATATAAATATTCAATTATCACTTATTTCCTATTTTATTCACTGATTCGCATTTCGATGTCCAATTCATTATCATCAAACTTCTGCAAAATATTTTTTTATTTAATTTACCATCAATGATTATCTATGAAATAATCTTGGTATATTTAATCAATTACGATTGTTTTGTAGTAAATTTTTAACTGATTAATTAGAGTCTCAATTTCTGGTGATTAGTTTTTTAAACTTTTAGATTAAAATCAGCTCAATTGTATATTTTCCTTTTCATTTATTTTTATTTATTAATTAATTTAATTAAATCCTATCAAACATATTACTAAACTCCTTTTAATCAGAAAAGTTTACAACGTTTACTACGTAATCTCTTCATTCATCGAGGATATAGCGTTCATTTATCGTTTTTATTTTATTCAAAAACTAAACTTTATTATCTTTTTTAAAAAAAATATCATATCAAACAAACATTGAAACGATTGGAAATATCGTAATATTGAAACCATATTACGTTAATATTTTTTTTAATAACTGATTTAATAATAATTTGTTTTTTACAAAGTATTTTCTATTTGGATATTTTTATAATTTAAATAACAATTCGTTTTTCTAAATTCGTTATATTTTATTATTATTTTCATTTCGAATATTTTAACGTATTTTTGGGAATCATAAATAGTAATTGTATTAAATTATATTTGATTGTGAATTTTGAGGATTTATATTTTTTATATAAAAATATTTTTTCATAATTGGTTTAGCACTGTGACTAATTTATTATTTTAAAGAATCTCTGCTTAACATAAAAATCAATACTTTTGAATTTCTAAAAAAAAACGATATGCTATCATTAGCAAAATAAATAATAATAAGTGATTATTAAATATATTTCTAAAATCTTATATAATAAGAAGTTTAAAGAAGTGAATTTTTTTTCTAATTTTTAATTCAAATTTGTATTTTTTACTATAAGTTTTAATTTTCTCTAATTCTATTGCAACAAATACAATACATTTTGTAGAAATATAACAAAGTTTTGTCTCTTTCCAGATCAATATAGAAGTTTGGATGACTTCGATGAAGAAGACTATAACACAAGTTCGAAATTATTCAGCAGTGCAGTAGCATCTGTGATCATTTTCCTAGTTCATTGTATATTAGCATAATTTCTAAAACTTCTAACATTCCAATGTACATATCTTACATTACTGATCTGCTTTTAAGAACCGCGTGTGTGTGTACGAATATGTGTATGCATATGTATGTGATCGAAACGTATATTTGTGTCTTTTTTTAAAAAAAATAAAATTCGATCATAATAAATGTGAATACAAAAATAAGAACATGAAAATATTACAATCTTAATTAAAAAGGAAAATTAATGTAAAAACTATTTTTAATATGCTTCCTCTAAGATATTTGATTGTTTTAGAGAACGTAATTTTAAGCTTTTTACTTAGTAAGTAGTAAGAAAAAAAATACTATATTAAACGTGATGGAAGGTGACTTCTGATTTAGTAATTAATTGTAAATAGAATTTTCACTAATATTTTCACTCAGTGATATTTTTCTATAAGTATTAAAATATATTAAAAAAAACATACTCGATACATATTCTTATTAGTTTATAATTTATGGTCCAACAATTTTATATGGTCCAATTTTGTTCGATATTCGCTTGGTCTATGAAATAATTATGTTTAAAAAACTGATTTAAAAATAATAAATTGAAATTAACTTCTCAGTCAATGAAAATTATAAATTTTTTATTGGTGAATGTATTTTATTTTTGCAATTTTCTATTGTTGGTTCTATCATTGTTAATTTGCTTTGTTGTAAGACTGATTACGAAAAATTGCATTTATAAAATAGAATATTTATAATAATAATCACCAATAAAAAACTTACATTTAAAACGATACAATAATTAATTTGATAACTAATTTTTATTTTTATTATTGCTGCATATATTATAACTACAAAAAACATATAAAATATTTAAAAAGAAAATATAAATGAAATTTATTTTTCTTTTCTATAATATCAAAAATATATATGTAATGAACTAAAATTCTCACTAAATACTAATTATTACTTAAGTATTTTTTTATAATTGGTATAAAATTATATTTAAAAAATATTTTATATCATTTATAATTTTTTTTAAAAAAAATAATTTAGTTACGATACATTTTTGTGATAATTTTTAATAACTGTTCTAAATATAGTGACTGGTAGATAACCATTAGAGAAATTTTATAAATTTTTACTCAATTGACTTTTGACCATTTTTATTATAAAACATATTACTGATGATTAAAGACGTATCAAATTTTAATATTAATTATATTGCAAAATTATAATATTTCATATCAAATATATAGTATTTATTAAATGAAAATCAATTATATAACTATCCAATCATAAATTTTAATAACTAAAATATCATGTTGAACATATCTAAACAATTTTATCAAAAAACATTAGATATAAAAAAATAATTAATATGAAAAGATTGGAAGATAAATTCAAAAAAAGTAATTTTTTTTATTTCAATTAAGTATAAATCAAATATTTATTAATATTTTTTAATTATTTTGAAAAAAAAATATTTTTTAAAAAACATAAAAATTAATTATATATTTTATGTTAATATTATAATTACACACTAATAATAACTGTTTATAAGAAAACAATGAACTAATTTAGCAATCGTAAAATTATTTATTAGTTCTATGACTGAACTAATACCCAGTCTAAGTTGAAACGAAAAATTTTAGTGAATGTTGTGTGTTTAATAATATTGATTTTCAATAAACACACGTCGTGTATACAGAAAATAGGTTAAAGTTTGTCAAAGAATATATTAAATAAAATTAATTGATATAGACCAAGCGTTTATGATACAATTTTTAAATAATATTTATTTAGATTTTAAATAATGTCAATATGTATTCAATTACTAATAGTTAAGGTATATTAACGAAGTATTATATTAAGCATTTTTTATATATTTGTTTAGATAAATTTGAGTGTAGTTATTTAGAAAATAATTTAAGGGATTATCATTTTTTTGTCAAAATTATTATATTTTTAAAATGAAAATTAATTTAAATATATATATATATATATATATATATATATATATATATGTATAAATTATATTTCAAAGTAATAAAATTATCATTATTAAAAATATAATATACCAGCTATTTTAAATATTTCTTATATTAATTTATGCGCGGGGCCACGATAATTATTATCTTAGTCTTAATAAATGGCAACAATTTTCATTTTTCAATAAAATAGCCTTTTAAAGAAAAAAAGAAAAATCCTAAATTTATAATAAACTGTAAATATTATATAGATATGTAGATGATACAAACGAAAATATTTATTTATAGTCCCAATGTAGAAATAAATTATGTAAAATAGATATTTATAAAATGCTTTGTAGAAAAGAAATACTGTAAGAAAATGGCAGTACAAGTAACAGCTATATGCAGATAAATATATAATTATTGTCAATTGACTATGTATAACGTTTTGATATTTTCGTTTTGTTCCTGAAAAATGTGCAATATTACAGACCACATAGACTATTAAGAATTTAGATTAACGATTATGTTTTTCCTAAGATACCTGATAAAAAAATCCATGTGCTTAATTTTGTACATAATAGCTTACGAAAAGCAATGTATGTAAAATAAATAAAATCATATTACAGTAAAATGTCTGATTTTTTATAGATGCTATAATTTTTATAATAAAACTTAGTACATAATTCCTAATCTATATATACATATATAATTTTCAAAAATCATTTGATAAATGATTATATCAAATAAATTAAATCATATTAAAACACACACATACACAATAGTTAAATACAAAAATGTTATACATATTATTATTAATATACATATATATATATATATAGATATATATATATATATATATATATATATATATATATATATATCATAATGTATATGAAATAGAGTAAAATACAAATGTACGACTAATTATTTATTTTACTTTAAAAAATAAATTAAACATTTAAATTAATATATTTTTAATTTTATCAAATTTCATTTTATAAAACAATATTTTTAAACAGATATTTTTTTTTGATAAATAAAATATTACAACAATGAATTACATCAAATAGTTTTAAATAAATGTATATGAATTAGGAATTATCATAATCAGCCTCATTCTATCTATTTTTAAATAAATGCTTTTCCAAAAAAAAATTTTATACGAACGATTTATTATCTTTCTCTTCTATTGCATTCCAAAAAAATGTAATATATATTTATATATATATATATATATATATATATATAACAAAAATAAAACATTTAGAAATTGTTAGATAAATATGTATTCAATATATAGTCAATTACTAAACAAAGAGATGTATTGGAAACTTATAATTTACATTAATAACATCATTACTAATTTTTTAATTACTATTCTACGTAAGAAAAAAAAATTTAATTATAGAGTAAAAGTAGTTTAACTATTATTAATAATTAATTTATACACTTGTATACTTTTTAAAGATATTTAAATATCATTTTTAATGGCTATCAATCATTACAAAAATATTCATCAATTTTATAGTCTAAAAATGAAATATAATGAATATTTGTATATTTTACTACATTAATTTTTAATTAAAAACAAATATTGTTTTTTATAATAAAATAAATTAATTTTAAGGCTGTACAATATAAAAAACTGCATTAATTTTTTTTAAATAAAAAACATCATTGTAATATTTATTATCTAAAAATATTTATTATAAGAAAAATGTTAATATTATTTATTCAATGCTAATTAATATTATTTTTTAATACTAAATAATATAACCAGAATATGATTAAATTTTTAAATCCCATTTTGTCAGTATATTTTCTTTTGTGATTTCAATATGTAGTACTAAGATGGTTCAAAATTTCTTCCCGAATACATTTTCTATAATAGACACATAGTATGACCATAGATAGGTACATTATTTTTACTATAATGTTTTAGTAATATTTTTTGTCCATTTGTAAATAAAATATATTATGAATTTTTATAAGTGTTCTCAAATAAAAACGTTATAATCCACTAAGAAAATGATTTAATTATGTAGATAGATGATAAGTAAATAGATGATCAAATAATTCATTTTGAAATACATTTTTAATGTTTGTCGTCAAAAACAATTTTTATCTACAATTTATTAACTAATGTTTAGTTTTTTTTAATAAAATAGTTTAAATAAATTAAAAAATCTTTACACATTAAAAAAATCTTACTAAATATTTAAAATATATAAATAAAATTCAATTAATTTTTAAAAATTACATTGATTTTTATATGATATTGACTTTAATATGTAATACTTTTGTTGAGAAAATATTTTTTTCAAGTTTTATTAATAATTCTAAAAATTATATTTTATTATAAACATTTTTTTCCTATTCACAATATTATTTACAAAATATTTAATAAAATTTAGAGCATATTTTTTATATAAATAAACTGTTTTCGTAGATTGAAGTAATAATATGATATTTTTTAGATATTTTTATGAAATTATGTATTTTTTATTTTTAACAAAACTTTTATTTCAATATTTTTGAAGAAAATTATATATATATATATATATATAAAATTAATATTATCCAAATTAATATATTTATAATCATAAAAGTCTAAATAAAATGAAATAATTATATTCAAGACAATTTCAAAAGGTTTATAAAATTTATAGACACGTTTTTCAAGTGCTTTGTTACATTCACTCCCATACAAAACGAGAACAATCAATGTTCAGTGAAAATAATAAAAGAAGTTTATACTTTTAGTAAACCGGAATACATCAATCTACATTTCTTGAAATCCATTAGTCAACAAAGTCAGAAGCCACGTTAATAACGCGAAATGATATTTCGCATTTTTTATGACACGGAACATATGAAGATAAAAGAGCACGACGAATTTAGAAGAGACATAGTATACAAGGTAATGGAGTATAAACATACGGAATGGAGCGAGGCGAATAGAATGAGGGAAAATCTTAGCGCGTCGTATGCGACGAACCATACATTAAAGGATCATAGACGTAGAAAATTGTTGTATAGATTGGATGATAGTTTGTTTTTTATTATCAAATATCTGTTTTTGAATTGTGAAAATTATTTTGTATCGATTGTATTAAAAAATATATTTTACTATTTAAATAATTATAATTTTAAATCGAATAATTGATTAAAATATTTCCTATCTGAATTTGAATCTATTAAGTAATATTAATGCTAGATAGTTTAATGTATTTAATAATAAAATATTTTAAAGACAAAAATATCCCTTATATAAATAGTAAATATAACTTAAAATAATAATAATATATCGTTGCATTATGTGTATATATAAATAAATAGGTATGTATGTATACAAATTTAAAATTGTTACCTAAACTAAATATATTTTTTCAGTACATCAAACTTTGTTAAATGAAAAATAAATCAATAAAATTTAAAAGCAAGACATTTTTCAAAAAAAAAATCACCAAATAGCATTTATAAGAGTATATAATAATAAATTGAACTTACCTTGTAAATATTCAATTGTAGATAAAAAAAACTGCTTATGTGAATAATTTTGAAGCTCCAGAAAAAAATCCAATGTTAATTTTTAAAACTAGTAGCACTTTAACTCTCTGAAATAAATAAAATAAAATTGAAAAGAAACATAAAAACTTTAAAAAGGCATTTTATAAAAGACACATTTTTTAATATTTAATTTGATTGAAATTTAATTTTATTATTTGATTAATTAAACAAATTAATGTTTACTAATAATTATATTTTTATTATTAAAAGGTTATAATATATATATATATATAAATGAATTAATAAAAAAAGTTTTAATACACGCACATTTTTAATTAAATGAATTGTTTTAATATTTAAAAATAACTTAGTTATATGTATATATCAATCAAATGATGAATTCTAACTCCAGACACTTTATATGAACGTCTGTTACGAGAAAATCAATTTCAGTATACAATTTTAAAAATACTCTCCAACAAAGAAATGAAGTAGTCATAGATAAAGCAGATTCATTATTCAAAAGGACGTCATACAAATTGTATTCAATTTACAGGTTACACTAATATTGAATAGATTATCGATTCGAATGGTACAGAGGACAGACATACATACATACATACATACATACATACATATATATATATATATATATATATATATAAATATATACGAAACATACGCATTGGTAGCTATATTATTGGAATCGTGGCTACGATTCCACGATAAACGAAATCGCCATAAAATAGGTAATTTGTGGTAAAACAAAAATCCCAAATTGCAGTTTACCCACAGCTACGTGGCTTGTTTTGTTTAGTCGAAAATTATACAATATACCCATTTGTATGTAAAGGTAAGGAGAGAGGATAGAGGATAAATTTCATCGTCTGCCACGAAATGGTTCTATTGATAATCACGACACGTACGTTGCAAAGAGGAATACCCAAACCACGATCGACTACGACGATCTTCCAAGTAATAGACTCGAGTAGTTGCTTTTAAAGAAGTTTAAAAACGTCGTTCTATTCCTATCATATTTAATGGAATATATATATATGTTATATATACATACAATTTATGAAAAGTTGACATAGTTTGCGATTTACATTTATTTTAAAAGCTTGTAAATTATTCAATAAAAACAAACTTATCACAGTTGAATAAAATTTCACAGCGAAATGTATATATGTAAAATGTTTAGTGTTCAAAATTTAATTACCCTATATACTTTGAAAAACATATTTTCTTTTACATTCTTTAAAAAAATAAAATACATTATTATTTTTGATACATAATTTATGTATTATTTTATTTATCTATCTATTTTACTATATAAAAAAATAGAGAAACTATTAAAAAGCACTTTATTTTTTAAACCAATAAAATATATAATTTCAATATAAATAGTGAGAATTCAATAAAAATATTTCTAAAATAAATCCATACAATTTTTTATTAATTGTTCAATTTTGTTGATTTACAGACAGAAACGAAATGGTTTTATATAAAAACAGAAATATATATATATATATATATATATATATATATATATATATATATTATATGTATTCTTGTGTCTAGACATAATCGATCAAATAAAATGTCAGTTTCTAAGAAATAATAAAATTTATATTTCAAATTAGATTTAGTATTTTTTATAACGAAAGTAAATAATTATTTAGATCAACTGATTCGTTGATTATCTTTTTTATAATAATTAACTAATCATTTAAGAAATTTCATTAAACAAATATTTTTTATAAATAATCTCTATATAACACTAAAAAATATTTATATCAAATAAAACAGAATTTTCTTATTAAAATTAAAATATTAATTTTGTTTGATAAATGATCTATTTTCTATTTATTTTAATTACAAAAAATATATATTATATTGCATATATTTGAACAAGAAATATTTTATAAATAAAGTTTGTTGGTTTTTAAAAACAATAATTTATGATTTTCAAAACATAAAACTACACTAAAATTTAAAAAACTTATTATTTTATTTTATGCACTTATTTTTGTTATTTATTCAACAATGAGTGATTTATAATATTAAATATTATGTTTATTAACATATAAATAAAATTTATATTTTACACATATTTGGTTTAAATTTTACTGAAGATTTTTAATTCTATTACATGTTGAATATTAAATCCGAACAGATCATGTCAGTCAATCATAATTTTCAATTAAATGAAATTATTGTACTGTAAAATTAATTTATTTTTTATGCTTCACTATTATATTGAATAAAAATATTATTAGCCTTGTTTCAACACAATATGAATTTTAAATAAAACTATTATCATTTTTATAAATAATTTTTAATTGTTTTTTGTAAAAATTATTAAACATATTTTATAAAATATGATTTTTTTAATATATATATATAGAGAGAGAGAGAGTGAGTGAGAAAGAAAGAGAGAAACCTTTACATGAAAAATCATCACCAACTCTCTTTATTGGTATGGTATGACCAGTATCAATGAATGGAACAATTAATGAGGCTTTTAGTCAACAGTAGGTTAATATAAGCTTATATAAAGATGATATATATATATAGAGAGAGAGAGAAAGATAGAGGGAAAAAAGAGAGAGAAAATGTTAAAACGAACAACGTAAAGACTATATAATCAAGTTACTTACCTTTGAGAAAATCGTTTAAGTAAAAAAGTAATCTGTTCTTACAAATTTTAAACTTAATTTATTGACTTAAAATAATCTTGTTGGAAATTCAGTCTTACACGACTTTCCATTACACATTAACATAATAAAAAAATGTACATTGTATTACTATACAACATAAATATAATTTTATTATTGAAGCTGGAATGTAACTTACATTATAACTATGATATTGCTATCACAAACATGAAGCCTTTTATAGTATACATTTTCCTATAATATGATAAATAAAAGCGACGCTAGTCATACAAAAGTTCTGCATAATATTATATTGTATTTTTCAATAAAAGACAAATATATTTTTATCGTATTCTTCTGTTCGATAATAAATGTCTTAAACATTGAATTGATAAAGTTTAAGACATATATCATTTCGAGATATTTTCCACGAAATGTATGTGTATCGATTTTAAAGTTAATAAAATTGTTTGTCATTATATTACTGATTTATTAGTTTCATTATCTACATTCAAAAAACTAATTATTTATTTCTCTGATTATATAACCATTAATGATTAAATATAACATATAAAATATTCTATGTACGTTGTATTTCGAATCATAACTTAAATATTTTTGGTCAAACTTTACAGTTTTATAAATATTCGTATAATGATGTTAATGACGATTTTAAAATATCGAGTCTTAAAAATATCTATTTTCGGAACTATTTAGTTCGATAGACTTATCATAGATGTATACTTGTAAGTTATTGATTTTCAATCAAACTTATTATACGTTTATAAATACGTCAATTTCATATAAAGAGATACGGATATACGATTTTCAATTTATGTAAATTTAAATAAAGATATAATTAGAACTAAATAGTTGTTTGTTTTATTATATAGAGTTTATTTAATTGATGCTTGACTAAAGGTAATATCTTTTTATAAATTATTTGAAATATATTGTTTAATACATTTTCAAACTGAATTTGAAAATTAACTCGTGATATTATATTTTAAATGAACGAAATAAATATTCTTTTAAAACAATCAATTCTCTCTGGAATATTACAAAAAAGATTTTTAAACATTTTATTAATAATTCATATACTTAGTATGCTCGAAAATGTATTAACTTAAATCCAGTTAATTTTAATAAAAATTAGACAAAATTAATTAATATATTTTTTGATAAGAGAATAATAATACAAATATTTTTTTTTGAAAATAGATCATATATGAAAACCTGTTATAAATTTAAATTTTTATTCAAAAATCAGTCGATTTTTACACCACATATATTTTTTCTATAACAATATTCCCATAAGAAATACGAAAAAAGGAATATATGAAATATAGTTATAAATTATCTCATATATTTAAACACGATAATATTTTTTTCAATGAGAAATAAATAATATATAGTTACATTTATATAATCTTAAAACGATCAATAAAAAAAATAAAAAAAATATTTACCAAAATACATCAATTTATTGAACCTAATATGTTGTTTAAATATATATAGTTATTTTGAAATCAACTTAATTCATTGATTAAGTATTGGGTGTATGAAACAAATATTTGTTTTGGAATAAATAACGTTATAATAAATTAGCGAATAAAAATATCAATTGCTTATCATACTTATAATATATACAATAAAACAAATATTTTTTTTAAAAAAAATTGATCTGTTATTGCAGTCAAAGCAAATTTAACCTTATGTATTTTTTAGTTATAAAATATCTTCAGATATAAATCATTTTTATGTTATGTCTTTTATGATTTTTTTAAATATTTCCATTTAAATAAATATATAAAATTATTAATTTTTAAAAATATTATTTGAAAATCAAAGTATAAAATAATTTAATAGTAAAATTTAAAGCACTTTAAAAAATAATATATTTTGAAATATACATATATGTATTCAAAGTTCTTAATAATCCTCAATACGTAATAAATACGTAGAAATAAAACATTGAAAATAATTTCTTAAAAACTGTTGTCCTGTATATACATATATTTTTATTATGTTTATTTAGATATGCGATTTATAATTATTTTCATTAAGTAATATTAATATTTTTTTCAATTTACATTTACACTATATAGATTGATATTTATTTATACATAAATACTTTGTTTATTATTATTTAGTTACAAGGTGCAATCGAATACCTGTGTTTGTTCCCATTTAAAAAATAATCACTGGCAGTCATATTCGTAAATAAAATGATATAAATATAAATGTAACATGACATTTGACAAGTGAGATATTTTATCGATGTTGTTGTGAGTTTGTTTCCCCTTGTTTTTCGTATGGTTTCAAAGTTTTATTTTTCACAGAGAGATATTTTTTTTCGTTAGTTAGATATGAAATAACCAATGAACGTCATTTTGTCCAGATAATATTTCAATTTTTACTTTACTTTATATACCAGCATATATATATATATATATATATATATATATATATATATATATATATATATATATATATATGTGATTATTTTTTATATCTACTTTCAAAAATACGTATGTTTAACAAATTACAGATATTAATTCAAACTAAAATTCTTCAAAACATAAAATGATTATACTCTCGATAAAAAATTATATAATATGAAAGATATTAATGAAAATCGAAAAATGTCAGTACTTAAATAAAATTTCAAAAAATATTCCATCTAATTTTTGTTTACTAAAATAAATTTATTTTTTAGTTAAAATACATACGATTCAACAAATTATACAGCGAAGTATAATAATTAAAAGAAATATTGATTTATAAAATAATACGTAAAAGAAATTTAAAATAGAATTTAATCTTGGTATTTAATAAAATAAATGATTATTAAGTTTAATTATAAATAATTTACGTTTATATAAATTTCATACAAAAATTAGAAAAATTAATTAGAAAAGTAATGTTATGTTGTTATTATCAAAAATCGAATATTATTCATACAAGAACAATTTATAATCACTTTTATTGCATCGAAAATATTTTTTATGACTAAATTATAAAAAAATTAAAACAAATAAAAAAAATTAATTATGTGAAAAATACAACCCACAAAAATGAAAAAAATACTAAGAATAATTATAAGAAAACTGAATATTTTAAATACGGTTTTCTTTTAACGTTTAAAAATTAAGTATAATAACGATGAAATTAAAAAAGAAAAACAAATATATAAATAATATTTTTGCAAAATAGTCTTTCTGTCTACGAATAATGATTATTTATATTTTATATGATTGTTGTGAACTATAAAATTATAGTAAATAAAATTAATTCACATATTCCCTATTATATATATATATATATATATATATATATATATATATATATATATATATATATTAAAATGTACAGATTAATTTTTACTATGACTGCCTGTACTTTTATGATCATATTATGTATCTTTCAACTAGACATTTATAGTTTTTACTAAAAATTAATTTCATACGCTCAATTTATCACATATTATATATACATCTTTTTACATATATTATATATATATACAAAGTACGCATATATAAGGATAAATAATTTACATATAATAAAATATACTATGTTTTACATAGCGTTGTATTTCTTTAAAATAAAATAAATATTTATATAGATGGATAAAAGCTTTATAAAGAATAAATCAAAATAATAAAGACATATTTACGATAATTGACATCTATGTAGTTACTGACTACGAAAAATAACTATTTTCTATTTCTTAGCAGACGGTTTGTTCTATAATTCTATATCAATCGTATCAAACGAAAAATAATGAAATGCACATACATATAACTGATATATTCGCTTTGATTATTCTTTATGTAAGAAATGTTCAATATAAACCAATTCAATTACAGATATATACACATCTTTATTTAAAAAAAATATTCAATGATTTTTCAAACAAATTAATTTAATTAAAACAGGAATTGTATTTCCAATGAAATTAAATAGCATTTTTTTGAAAAAAATATGTACTATTTTTAATACGTAAATTATTTTAGAAAATTAATAATGAAGTAAAAATTGCAATACATAGTTTATCTATTAAATTAAAGACATATAATAAAATTAATCAGAATTCTAATTAGATCAAATCTATGATTACTTTTGTGGAATTTTGCTAATATATATGTATAATTTTTCAAAGAATAAAATATGCATTCAAAAAATAAACTCGTCTTAAAAGAACTACATTTATATACAAACATTATTTACATTTAAAAATATACTTATTTGTTTATTATTAGCTATAAATAAATATTTTATCAAATTAATAGATTTCTAATTGAAAAAATATAATAAATTATACATCTACGCATAATGAATTAATAATACATTCTGGCTCATATGTTTCCGTTTTTATTATATCAACAAATCATCAAGAAATGTTTGACATTGTTATTTGGGATACAACAATGCTGATTCTATTTAGTATAATATAGTACTAGTTATATATTTCTATAAAATTTATTAATAAAGATAACAGATCTTTGTATACTTTTTTGAGAAATATTAGATAAAAAAAATATGATTGAATTGAATAAAATTGTTTGTACATAAAAAAATGATGTGTTTAAAAATTCTTTAAGGTCATTTACACCTTCATGTTATATCGATATTATAAATAGCTAAGCCTAAAAGCTACAATTGCACAGTAACCCTTTATCACTGGTAATTGAATCCATGTTCATTCTTTATTATACAACAATCGACAATATTATGAAAAATAAATCGTGGAATACAGATATATCGGAAAAATATATAAAAAAAAATATCACTCACGCTTTTATTTAAATTCGAATTGTCGTCTGTGTACACGAAACGCTTTAACACTTGAGCACTTTTAAGAAGCTGTCGCATAGGTCAACGCTAGAATAAAACATAAATGATGTAATGCGTGACATCTTGACACATGCGAAGTTGACGAAAAGACCGTGTTGTCATCAAACTCGAATTGTTGTGCTGTACTATCACTCGGGTGACTACGTAGCCGCAGATCTGTATAAAACATGACAATGACACACATCAATTGAGCTATACAGAAACGAAAAAAGCGTACAATCGATAAAACGTTATATCTTTGTAATACCCGTTCGTTAGTTGATGATACAATACACAGAATGGTATAAAAGAATGAAGTTGTTCCAAAAGTCGTACAATAAAATATATACACGCAAAGCTTTTTGTTCCAACGTAAATACCAACATAAAAAAAAACAACAGTTGAGTTATTTAACATGGACACAATGTACAAAAAGAAGATATTTGGTTATACAAATCAACTTTAAACAAACGAAATATATATATATATATATATACATAATGATTAATTGAATGATGCAGCTAAAATATCTCATTTTATAAGCTCTTATTTGCGACTGGAAGTAAATATAAAATACAAATTTTACCACTCTCTGCTTATGATGGTAAAAGATTTTTTGGTTGTAAATACAAGAATATATAAAAAAAACAACAGAAACTACTGTATTAACTTCTTACTTAAAAATTTAAATCATAGAATTAAATGAAGAAGGTTGATGGTTAGTTATAATTGCAGAAAAAGAGAAACAATTTAATAAAAATAAACAAAGAGATGATTTTAATAAAATAAAAATTTATTTCTATAAAATATAAAAGTATTTAAATACCTGTTAATTATTTAAACTTTTATATTTTTATATGAATATTAAATAAATGGTATTTTATGAGTTTAAATATAACATTTCTGATAATAAAAATGATACTCGAAATAAATAAATATTTTTTAGTAAAAATAACAAATAAATAATACTGATAAAATGGTGATTTTTAAGATTCCATATCAGAAATTTTAATGAATAAAATATCGTATAAAAAGCAGTGATTGAAAAATTCATACTAAAGAATTACAGTAACTAGTACAATAAGAAAAATACTAAACTTGATACTATATATGGAAAAAAATACTTATACTATACAGAAATGAAAGATGCAATATTTTATTGATTGCATGAAATTGTAAAGAAAAAGATACAATACAGAATCATTGAGAAAAGTAGTACAAATTGGTACAAAATATTTCTATCGATCTTGAACGTGACTAGCGTGTGGGACTTTTTTAAACTAAATCATCATTTGTGATAGAAAATGGATTTTATATAATAACTGGAAGCATTTGTCATTTCTTTACTGAAAACCACATCCCACATACACAATTGACAAGTTAATTATTGATCAAAATCAAATATTATTTATGAGGCTTTTTTGAAATAATATCGACAATGAAGTATTGTATATAATGGGCAACAACTTGGTAAAATTTAAAATTAATTTTTAATCAACTGAAAAGATTTCGTCTTACTTTAAAACAATACCAGATCCTATACAAGAAAAATAAAATATTATAAATGAAATATTGTAAACTATACGTGTGTATGAAAATAAATTCCCTATATTTACTAAGATCTATCCAATATATTTTCATTTAGTTAAAAATCTGAACAAATACTTGCAGTATAAGAAATGCACAAGAAGTTAATAAATTAAAAAAATTACGTTAGTTTTGAGACTAGAAATTTAATTTTTTTAAAAAAAATCTGAAACAATAACAATATAATTATATTTTAAATTAAAATAAACCTTAAATAATATTTAATATATTTAACGTTTTAAACATTGAAAGATTAAATAAATTAATTCAAATAAAAACATAAATATTAACTTTGTCTAAAAGAGTTAAGAGATTTTTCAAATATATATGTTCATTTTAAAATAAATAAAACATCGAATTTACTTTTTAAAACAATACAAAACCATATTACAAAATAAACTAAATAAATAATATTTACTAAAATTTCAAATAACTTAATTTATTTACAAATAATTTTATTTTTGATATATGTATATGTTATTCATTTACTTAACTTCTTTCGTTTGTATACATAATATTTAACTACTGATATTTTTGTATGAACATATATATTATTTTGCAAATATTAACTGTATGTATTCTCTGTGTAGAAAAGTAAATGTGAACCTTTTTACACACAGTTATCCATAAATTTATTAAATCAAACTTCTTTTCTTTCATCATAGTAATATTATAAAAAGTAATTATTTGTTTAGTTGTTCTTTTTTATGCGTACAATTGTATTCATGATTCTCAACTTTAAACATTATATATATATATATATATATATATATATATATATATATATATATAATATATAGGTATGTATGTGTGTGTATGTAAAATAAACGAGAGATATATTTTTCATATGTATATTTTCCAGATTTAGTTAAGTATTAAAACTAGTGATTTATATGTACAAAGCATAAACGAAAAACAATTGTACTTAAATCAACATGTGTTGCACGACTTTTAGAACGTCAGTAAAATATGTATAAGCTATTGGATATCAATGAGATAAACCGTTCACAATATGTGCTGTGTTGTTGTGTTTGTTATATATATATTTCTGTTTGTGTGGAAATGTTCTGTATGTATTTCGTACAATATTTTTTACAGAATAACGTGTAATGGTTCTCTTTTTAAATGAAGTGAACTGGAAAAAATAAACGGGTTTGTAATACAGCTTATAAATGCTTTGAAAACATGATCATTTTTTTTTTGTTATGAAACTGCGGAATTAAACAAGGTAGCTGAATTTTATAGCTCATTGGTTACGTGTCAATCTCCGAAAAATAAATGAAATGTAACATTTAGATATTGTTTCCTGTAAATATGTAAATACATTCAAAATGTTTAACTCAATAATAGATTTATTTACACAAACATTTTTAGTACTGTTTATGGTAGAAAAAAATAACTAATTATTATATGTCCAATTACCAATTGAAATATGAAAAAGTTTTTAAAATTTTCATATAAAAATATATGACATTTTATTTTATTATTAATTGCAAATAATAAAAAATTTATAAATAACGCAATCTCAAAATTCGTAAATAATTTAATAATAATGTTAGTTATTTATTCATTAATATTTCCAAGCAGAAAATAAAACCAAGTACAAGTAGACTGAGTTCGAGTTCATTTCTTAGTTAAATTTATCAAAATTTCAATTCACATTTGAATACTTTATACATTCATTATTATTATCTTATTTTATATAAACAATTGTATTATTTATTTTAATTCCATTTTATTAATTTTATATAGCTAATAAAAAAAATCATACACATGATTTAATAACCAAAAAAAATATATGAATCAAAAATCAAATAGTAAATAGCATTGAGATATAAAAAATTTCGTCAAAATAACACCAATAAAATTAAATAACAACAAAATTTATAAGAAAAAGTTAATTTACCTCTTTCTCTTGACAGTTCAGAATCTGATGGATTCATGATTGCGTTTTGATCGGGTTTCGTACTTGGAATATTTTCCTTAACTCTATCTCGCTGCTTATTTTCTTTTGAAAGAAAAAGAAATAATTAAAACCAATTGTGAAATATGCGTAATATATTTATGGAAAATGAAAATCTACAACGAATGTCTATTATGGAAATAAATAAATAAATAAACTTGCCTTTTTCTATAATAATATAGTTTGGTAATGTAGTAGTGGATATTTTAGTAACTGTAGATGGTTGCGGTATATCTGAAAAAATAACTTAAGTTAATATAGAAAGTACGTGATTCTATTTGTTTTCGATCTAAACTGTTCTCGATTTTTTTTTAATAAAAACTTACAATACGGTTTATAAAAAAAATGTTTGAATATATTTGATTTTCGTTTATAGAAAAAATTTTGAAAGAAAACAAATATTAAATTATTTATATTTGTATTTCGAAAAAATAAAATTATCATCTCTTAGTTTTTAATCTAAAAATAATTATTATTAAAATTTAAAAGATAAATGTTTATTTACTAAAGTGTAAGCCCAGTTATTAATATTCATAGCTATTCCACTAAATATTGTATAATGTCGATGGATCGTCATATCAAATAAAACAAATCCCTACAGAAAATAAGACATTATCAACCAAGGAAAAACCGCCGTAAGGATTACCGAAACAGAATTGGAACTCACACTTCTACATTTGTAATCCAATATAGTGTACTATATATTTTTGTTCGACGCTTGAAGAATAAGAAATGTACACGATCGTTTTCTATTTAATTTAAAAGGCATCTTTGTTTTTTTTCGAATTTATTAAATAATATAAGAAATACAATAACACTGTCGTAGGAATACTTCATTTTATTTTCTTTGATTTCTATAAGTTTTAATTAAGAAAATAAAATATTACGATCAAATATCTAGAATCTAATAACAATTACTTCTGAAATTAATTGAATTTTATTAGAGGGTTCCATTAAAAAAATAAAAAATTTAAAAAGGGTAAAATTTAATTTGAAAATTAATATATTAATTTTGTTATTTAAAACAATATTATTTTAATTTTCTACTTATCTATGTATTAAATAAAATTATTTCGTTTTTCAAAAGAAATCATTAAATTTATAAAGTGAAGAAAAATGTTACATAAAATCCTTTAGAAAAAAAATGTGATTTTACAAAATATGAATAAATCTTTGAAAAAAAAATGAATCCGTTTTACAACACTTAATCGAGAAACGAATACATTGAGAAGAAAACTGACGAAAAAATATTTTATTACATATTTTATCTTACGAGAATTTTCATTCTTAGCAAAAACTTTCACGTTGACATATATTTTTGTCGTACGAACGAGAGAAAAAAGAACCGACTTACAAACAACCGTTTATCACTAATGTTATTTTTAAATGAATCCTAGATATATCTACACGCAAAAAAGACACGATAAAACAGGTTCTTAGATTACGTCGAAATGAGATCGCCGGTAGATGACAGTCGTTGCGATGAAAGACGCTCAGCTGTCACTTTCAGACTTCAGTTTTACAGTCGCACAATGAGATTCGCTGAGATAGGAAACGGTATCTATAAGCGAGTGTCGCTCCGAAAGCTAAAGTAATAATACGTCCAGTCATTTCGCACCGCAAATCTGTGATGACTGTCGACACGAATCAGGTTAAATAACAACCCTCTATCCATTACGATCAACTGTCGTGCTATACCGTCGAGGTAAATATTGTACAGTCAAAAGCGGCTTTTGTTGATAGCCATTAGCGGAGTAAATGTAACCTGATTATATTTGTATTCACCAATGTTGTATATACTATTCAACTGTGATGTTAACAAACGATATGAGGACTGAATGGAAATAAAATTCACTTACGATATAGTTTGATACTGCCGTCTGTGTCGCCTAGCGAATTCTTCGACACACATTTATAGGAACCATAATCAGATGCGCCTACAGATCGTATGGTCAACTTCATATGCACTTTGTAAGCATTATCTAAAAGTACTGGTTCATATTTGGCCCCTGCAACAAAAGAACACGATTAATATAATAGAAAATAGTACAATAGGAAAATAACGTGAGCGATATGAAACACCATTTAACTCTCATAATAAATCTAGTGCCATAAACTAACAAATTTAGATTTACATCTCGTTCTTATAAAAAAAAACATTACAATTATTTCATTTTTCATACAATATAAACTATTTTTAATAACAATACGAACAATATAAATGTTCTAATGTGATTTATTTACTTTTATATTTTTTATTAATCTTCTCTAATCTAATATTCAAACATACTCGTTTGATATTAGTTTACAAAAAAAATTTAATTATATTAGATAACATAAAAATACTTTCTATTTTAATAAAATCAAAGAGAATTAACACTTATTTAATTAAGTATAAAAAAATAATAACTAGATAAAATAATAATTTGATTGAAATTTTCAAAGACAAAAAAGATTTTACCATATACAAGTAAATCTACCTATATAAATCCAGATTTATAAAAAATGTATGTTTTTAATAATAATAAAAACGATACATGTACATCTAACAGTTGTTCCAATTTGATCATCACATGCAAACAAAGTTTAAAACTGACGAACGACTATAAGTTACATTAAGTTTACGATCATCAAGGTATCATCCGTATATCTATATACCTGTAGCCAATCTCGTATTCATGAAAAATGTATAAGTTGTTCGAGATGAGTCAAGTAGTTGGGGCACGCGTTCATGTACGAGCCGATCCACTTATGGTATACTTATGAACAGAAACTTCGATGATCTATTGTACAACTTGTATCATATGGTAAGTTACACATACCATCATATTTCGAGTACACTCTAACGTGAGTACACACATGCATCAGCACACATGTAATATGTAAGCATGTTTACAACTCTCAAACTTAATATTTATATGAGTTATATACATTGGTTGTACGTCAAATTTGTGACAAGAGGTTGATTTAATGATATCGTTATTTCAAGACTGCAAATTTTACTTCATATAAATGATTGATGTTATTAATTAAATATTTTATAAAAGCTTCATAATTTTATATGTGTGTGTATCATAAAAGTCCACACAATCCCAATAATAGGTCTCATCGAATGTCATTAAATCCTCCTAAATATTGTCCTAAGATTATTTCATTGAATCTTATCAGTGACTAACTTTAAATACTACTCTCCATTTTTAATATGGTATTTTTTTAGATCTCTTTTTATCTTTTGGTTACCACTTCATAATGATTTTTATCCATCTATTGTTTTTAATTCTTGTTATATATCCTACTCATGTCGATTTCATCGATTTTATTTGTTCAGTTATATCAATTATCTTGCCTGTTTTAGTATTTATTTACATGTTTTCTAATTATTTATAAAAAATTCTTAACACATTATTATATAATAGAAAATTGGAAAAATTAAAAAATATTATTTTAAAACATAGATTTATTAATTAATCTTGAAAAAATTAATTATTCAATAAATAAAGTGATATTTTTCCACCTCTTAAATAAAACAATTAGATACGTTAAATATAAACTTTCTGATATAAATAAAATTCATGATTTCAATTCAGAAAATTTATTTATCTAACTATATTATTTATAAAAACATTATATAAAATATTTTTAAAATTTCGTTACAATAACCCAGTCAGTATTAAAAATTAAATAAACAATTACAATTTCACATTCTTTGTAATTGAAACGCTATTCCAAAATTCGAAAAATTAACAAAAGAGATATTTTTCTATATATTTGAGAATATTTATTTCAAAAAATGATATAGTATTTTTTAACGAAATAATTATACATATAAAATATTTCATTAAAAAAATATTTTATAAGTTAAAAATTTACAACTTAATTTTAACAGTATAAATTAAAATTCACGATAATTAAATATAAACAGATTATTTTACACAATTCAACAGAAATTAGAGTTGGAAAGATTATGAATTTAATTTGTTCAAAATTTTAAAATATTATATTAAAAGTTATTATTATTTTGGAAAGTTTTGTTATTTTTATAAACAAATAATTAAAAGCTTTTCTCAATCGATGATTGTTATTGTAAATATATGTAAATATATATATATATATATATATATATATATATATATATATATATATATTATAAAGGCTATTATATAAATCAGTTAAACGAAAATTATAAGATTAATTAACTGTTAAATAGAAAATAAAAGTTTTATTAAATTATATTATATAAAACAAATGTAATAATTTCTAAAAATAACAATTAAAGAAAACTCATCGAAATCAAACATTATCCCATTTATCAAAAAAAACAAAAACAAATAGTAAGTAAAGCCCATCTATAATAAGTTATAAAAAAGTATTCATTCTTATTTGTTCCATATAACTCTAAGTGAGTTAGTAAGCCAGTTGTGATACTGATGTACTCAACTCATACGAGAGTCGTGTACACGTTTTCGAACCAAAACGTACCAATTACGTTGAAGAAATAGCGACCGTAACAGACGGGTGGGTCAAAGAGCATACAGAGGCTGCGATTGCTCGACGACATGATCGGAATTTTCAATAGGTTTAGATAAAATGGCTATGATTATTATAGCAGCCAGCGTTCGCCCAAATACCAAACATCGATTCCGACAGATTGGTCCGTATGAATTGTTCATTACAAGCGACGATGCGAGCGACAGAATCACGACGGGGACGAAACATTGTGAAGTCAGTGGTGGATCAAACAATTTAAATAAACTGTATATATATATAGTATTTGTTCAAATTATTTAGGAATATTAATATAAAAAATAAGTATTACTAAAAATAAAATACTTAATTAAAATAATAACTGAAATTGATTTTATAACACATACTTTTACTTAATAATTACAACGAATATTGATTCAAAAAATAATAAAAAGTACAGCAATATAAAAATATATTTCATCATAATTACACTTTTCAATATTTTCGATTTATTTATGAAACTTCATTTTTGAAATTCTTTATTAAATATGTATCTTTTAATATATATTATTGTATTTTAAATTTTTTATACCCATTTCAATTAATTAAACAGGATTTTTTATGACAATAATGTTTATATATATATATATATATATATATATATATATATATATATATATATATATTAAAAAATAAAGACGAAATTATCATATTTTCTCAAAAAAAAAAAATTGCAATTATAAATAGTATACTGATATGACATATAATCTAGTAAGACTCTATTTTTAATTGAAATAAATGGTATTTAATTTATTAACTAATGTATTTTTATAAATTTAAAAACTATAACTTTATATTATTTAATGTCGAAAATAATATAGCTAACAGAAAAATAAATTGTACGAAAAAAACTAAAAAATTAGAATTTTTAATAAATGAGAATTCAAAACGAAACCCATAAATAATTAAATACTAAGAAAAAATATAGAAACAACAGGCTAATCAAATAGTATTAATTAATGAAACACATCAACGTAATTTATTTAACTAAATAAATAAATAATTAACACATATTAAATATGAGTGTAATCCTACAATAAACGTTGAAATTCACAGTTTTTATATTCAAGATTTTTAAAATAATAAAGAAGTCAAAATTGATTAAATGCTTAGTTTTACAAAATAAGCAGTAAAAGTTAGAAAATGACACAGTAACATAATTTTGAAATTACTAATTAGTAAATATATATATATATAATACAAATATCTGAATTAGCTGCTATAATTATTATAAGAAAATGTTTGATAAATATAAATTCAATAAGTCATTATTGATTGAATATCAATTATAAAATATAATTTTAATTGATAATAACAAATAAATAATATTTTTTAAAAATGTGTATTATATTTTAAAAAATTGTAACGATGTACAAAAAATTATAAAACGAGCATGAAAAAAAATTCTTAGGCTGAGTAATATATTTTCTTTAAAACTTCAGTATAAATTTCAAATTGAAAATATTTATTAAGTGTTAAATGAAATTTATTATAATATTTATGTGAATATTATTGATGTTTGTGAAAAAAGATGACCGAACCGCCACTGTTTATCTCAGATATTCATAGCGCGAGACCCGCTAACTATACATTATTGTCACCGAGCGGGCCAGCGTACCGTGTCTACTAATGCCTTTGAATCACAATTCAATATGAAGTTATACCAAACGAAAAGAAACGATGTCATTTTACTGCATAACGTAAAACACCACCGTCGCCATCGACCACCACAACCAAAACCATTGGAGACGGAGTCACCGCACTCGTCTTACAACAATATCTGTCGTGATAAAGTCATCATTCAACGGCACGCCGTCGCACGGCTTGTTTGCAAAGTAATTTAATTACGGGGAAACGCCATTACCAAATAATCGCCGTCGTTGCTTCGCAGCAAAAGGTAAAAGAAAAATGTCGTAAGTTGTTGCCGGTGTTCGAAGTTGTTCCCCAGCGCAATGTTGGCTATAAAGACAAGATGAGGTTTTGATCGTAAACGGTTTGCTCATTAGGCGCCATGTTTTATACCGACATTTGCACGACTCCAAAACGCTTCCGATACATCTAAATACCCAATGTACAAACGCTCGATGGCGCCACTTAATACTTCCACACCTTTTATATTAATCGTTTCTTTGGCTGTAATGTTCAGATAACAAATACAATTTTTTCTTTGCTCAGCGATAAAATAAACTCATAGCACGAATATATGTCATCGTTATGTGATATTGAATACAGATATTACAAATATTTGTTATTTTATATCGAATTATTTAAAATTTTCTTTGTGCTAGTTATTTCATTTTACATTATTCCTTCGTATATTTTTTGTATAATTTACAACTTGTAAACGATTTTAACCATAAAAGTGAAAACATTTAAGAAATATATAGAAAATACACACACACATTTATATATATATATATTCAAAAATACATTTTCATAATAATGAATATTTGATTACATCATAAAAAAGATTATTTTTGCATTAAAAAATTGTTTAAATAATAATTACTATATATCAAAATTATTTAAAATATGTCTAATTAACAAATGTCTATTATAAATAAAGTTATATGACACAATAAAAATAATTAACAAACCATAAATAATTACAATTAAATATCCATAATAAAATTAAATTTTAATAAATATTTTTTCTATTTTTTAAAATGCAATTAAGATTATCATTTCGTCGTAATATTGTAAAATACAAGTACTTATTATTTAACAAATAAAAGTTAGAAAAAAAAATATTCCTAAATTAAAGGCAATTATCTTAATTTTTTATTGAAATGATTTATTAATTCACATGAATGATTCAAACTTTATTTATAATAAAAAAATAAATTAAAAAATGAGAATATTTTTCCAAGAAAAAATTTCGTATTTATTTCATTCTTTATAAAACGTAATGTTTGTTAACAAATACATGAATCGAGTTATTTATTTTTCCATTTTATTCCATTAAAGATTAAGTGAAGGAAAACAGAAAGTTTTAATGGTTTTATAATGAATCTATCTTTCATTTAAATGAAATACAATAATAAAATGATAATATATCAGAAATATTATTAACAAAACTAAAATAAATTTACTCATTAAATAAATCATGTATATAAAACTAATTTTATTACTTAGATGTTTATTCTAATATCAATGATGTTAAAAATGTATTCGTTTATTAAAACAAATATTTAAATGAATATGAGGTAATCTAATTTAATATTTTATCAATTTGCAAACTGAAATATTTTTTATCTTTATATTTATATATAAAATATAAATGTGTGGATATTTTATAAAAAAATTCGAAATAAAAAAGGACTATAAAAATTTTATAAAGTGTAAAATATATTTATAACTTAATATAATACTGATTTCAGTAATTACGTTTCCGTCGCAAATAAAAAATAATGATATCAATTTTAATTAAAAGTGTGACGTAATCAAAGCTGCAGACATAAAAATAAAAAAGTAATGAGATTACTGCGTGTAATTAACATATGTAAAAATAAGTATCGGGAATACTAAAAAAACACACATATACAACAGCAACACAAAACTTGTAAAACTGACCGTTTGTTATGTGCATAATAAACATGTTGTAATGTTTAAATTCATTGAGTAGTATAAATATATCAAAAACAAAATAATTGTATAAACAATAATAGCTTTCATGACCCGATGGACGCACGCGAAAATCTCATTAGCGAAATCGAATTATATAGACGTGTGTGGAACACAAGGCTCACGATATTTTCTACAGATTATAATGGGTTTTCAACTAATGGATCACGACATACTCACTCATTCGATGGACTAGCAAACGTTCATATGTGTACTATCAAATATTTCAACAAAAAAAAAATAATCGAAATGAATTGTATTACCTCATTTTCTTCCATTCATTAATATGATAATAGAAATATTCTCAAAGTAAGCATTGGCACGATATATATAATACGAGAACTAATAATTCAGAAATTTTATAAAAATACATCACGTTTTTCTTCAATTATAAATAGCAATTTGTTGATATTAAAACTATTTATGTTTCATATGTATATGTACAAATCTTTAATGAATGTAATTATATTTTTTTTAAACAAAAACATTTTTTTCAATTAATATTTTGTGTGATAAAAAAATATAAATATCTACTCAATATATTAAACAACTTAAAAAATATATCACCTGATATTTTTTGTCAAAATTGTAATAAATTTATTGAATATTTACTAGATAAAAATTATTAATAATTATTTGAGTTCGAAATGAAAACATAAAATGTTAATACAAGTGTTAAAAACATAAAAATTAATTGTGTGGAACAAAATACGAATAATAAATTTCAGACTGTCACTAAAAGTTTTCACCCTATTTTAATTTCATGGGAAAAAATAATCGCAAATAATCTAAATCTTTAAATAGATTGGTAACAATATACTGTGTGTTCGTTTCGTATGTAATGTTACTAAAATATTCATAAAATTGTTACACAATTCGTTTTTATTCTAATCAAAAAATGTAATTCTTAGATATATTAATGATAAACAACATAAACATAAAACTATATAATTAGATACTAGCCATTACAGTCATGAGCGTAGTTATCTGAAATAACAAGCTTCAATAACATTTCACATATATATATATATATATATATATATATATATATATATATATATATATATATATATATATTCACAAATGTTAAACTTGACTTCCGTGCTACAATATATTAAAGCTAAAACTGGATAATGGTATTTGATTATTGTGAACAGTACATTTTATAGCATGTAAATTATGACCACAATTATTTGGTTATATCATCTTTTGAAATCAACTTTTTGTGTTACCTGTCTAGTTATATTTTATTATTACTAATTTTTGTATTACACGTACATTGGAATAAAATCAAATAACACAGCTCGATATCGACATTGTCGACGTAGAAAAATATTTTCATAACTCAAACAAATTTACAACCAATAAAATACATGTGACATATAATTACAATCTCGTGTCTAAAATTATTATATTTTTAATTGAATCCAAAGTACAATAAAACGTGTCTACTTCATTAAACCCTAGTATATCGAACGTTTAACAGAACGTAACATAAATAACCGTGTATACACGAATGGTTCCATGTAAGTAATTGAATGTTCACTTTAGTCAAAGATCTAGTATTAGTGTTTTACTCCTATTGGAAGCTTTTATATATTGCGTTCGACATCGAACACACACACATAGGGGGATGACAGGCTCTGTAGCACACTGTAATTGATCATGCGACATATGCTGGGACGTGACTAAAACTGACCTTGTGCAATTATATCTCCCTTGTCGCGAGTCCAATAGTTAATGGACTTGGGGTAAGCTTCCGAATGGCATTCCAAGGTCATTTGCTGGCCCTCGTATGCGCCAACGAGTTGATTTTGTATCCATATCATCGGGGGAACTGGAAATGAACGAAATGTAAAACAAAAATATCGTATGTTATCAATCATAATTGACTAATGTACATTATGGGCAATTTCAAAATATATATATATATATATATAAGAACAAATTTTAAAAAAAATACTCAGTAATATACAAAAATCTACATAACAAAAATACCATATTAATTCGTTATAATTAATTTAATTAAACTATTTATATATAAAAATTACTTAAGAAGAACATAAGGGAATTATAAATACATTAATTGAAATACTTTTAATGAGAACCAAAATCAAAAAAAAATAATTAAATAACAAAATAAACATTATTAAGTATGTAACATGTTATATATATATATATATATATATATATATATATATATATGTGTGTGTGTGTGTGTGTGTGTATTTATCTTTTTAAATAAAAATAGGATGTTCATTAAAAATGTATAACAAAAAATAATTAAAATTAGATCATAAAATACAATACAATAAAAAGTTAAATGTTAATTTTTAACTTGTTCGACAATGGTTAATATTTATTTTGAATATTTGAAGAGGACACATGAAAAGTTAAATTATATAATTTTTGTACACAATTATTAATTTCTCTTTTATGAAACATCATCAAAAATTTTAATTAATATCTACATATTTATATGTTGAATAATACTTACAATGAACAATTAACGATATCCTTTTACTGACAGACGGAGGTACTCCATTCGAAGCAATACATAAATATGGACCCATGTGCAAACGATTCACTCTCGTTATATTAAAGACGGGACCATCTATGCTTGGCACTGGAAAAAATACAGAATATTATTATCATTGTTATTATTATTATTGCTGGCAAAATGGTCGAACGAATAATAAAACCTTACAAGGTTATTGATTTTTTTTATAAACAATACGCTTTTCATTAAATGGTAATTAATTAAAAGTTCACAAGTAAAACCAGAAACAAAAGTACCTAGACGTGTTTCAAAGTTTAAAAAATATTAATTGCACGGTTGTTATTTTCACATGGAATCTGTCATAAGCATGCTATAACTGGTATAAAATTGAATTTTGTACGTTTTTCTTTTGTGTGTTTATTGTAAAGGTTTTCTCGTTTATAATAAAGCAATTTATACAATCATACACACACATACACACACACACACACACACACACATATATATATATATATATAATATAATATAAAAAAAAATATTTACACTTATCATATAATTATAAATTAAATTTAAACATAAATTAATTATTTCAATTATTTAAGAAATTATTAAATAACAGAGATAATAAATAAAAAACATGATTTGAAATTTCATAATTAAAAACATTTAAATATTTTAACATAAAGTTCCAATATTCGTAAATAATGAAAATATTTACAATAATATTAATAATTGTATCATTTAATAATAACAAAGAACAAAGAACAATGAATAAATTATACATAATAAATGCCAAAAAATAAAGTCATTTATCAAACAAACTCGAATTCTTATGTCGTATTTTATTTGACATATTTGATGTGTTATTAAAATTTCAAACAACATTCAAAGATAATATAGAAAAATACTTTTAAATTGATAAGTTCATGGTCAATAATTCGAATATTAACTTCAACTTAACTTATGGAAACTTACATAACTGAATTTATTTATATATAAATTATTTTCAAAAATATTTCTATAAAGGTACTCATATTTACTTCATTTAATACATCAACTAATACATATTGTTGACTAATTTACTTTTTATTATATACGTATTAATATACATATATATATATATATATATATATATATATATATATATATATAATTTAAGACATAAATCACTGAACAAATGTGTATTTGAATGAAAAAATTGATTAATATGGAGTTAATGTTGTCGTTTGTGGAAATACGTAGATGTGTGATGAACAAATACGTGCTATTTTTCATCCAAGTTATTTTTATGTCAACACTTGGTGAGGTACAATTTATGTTGTTGTCGTGAAGGATTATTATGTTCCTAAATAAATTATGTTGTATGTATTCATTGTAAACATTTCTGTAGATTAAAGATGAATGTCTTTCTGCGAATGTAGTAAAAAAGAAAATAATAAAAAGTTTGTAAATTTTATATATATGACATCAAATATTTTTTATTTTTATTAACTGAATATTATTTTTTATATCGTATTTGACATATTTTTTTATTTTATAATGTTATATTGTTAATATTTTTTTATTTAAATATATAAAAGCGTTTTTATGTCGATAAGGAAATTAAACTGAATTTATATTAAATTACAAGTTTTATTTACAAAATAAAGTTATATCTAGAATGATTTCTTAATAGAATTGTATTGTAAAAAATGTTAAAATTGATCACACTATTCCATAAATAATTTTTTTTTGTTAATTTTGACCAATCAAAATTTTACTAATAAAGAAATCTTCAAAATACTTCACATTTTATTCAAATTAAAAATAGGTTTATTTGAATTAAGTTTTTATTTTAGTCTATAACTAAAATAAAAACCAAATTAAATAAATCAAGTGGATATTATATTTAAACGTAATTATTTATTTCCGAGCAAAAAAATACCATTGATAGTAAAAACAAATGTATTTTCTTAAATATAGAATACGATTTTTGTTAATTCTAAAAGATTTTTCCTCACAAGTTAACCAAATTATACGTTATTATCCACTTTTCTTCTACTGTCATTTAATTTTTCATTATTCATACTTTTGTACCTAATATACAATTACCTTAGAAACTTGTTGTAATAAAAGTTTCGATAGAAATTAAAAAGTTTAATCAAATGGCGATATTATGCATTAAAAATTAATATTCTTTTAATAAATATTTTTTAAAATGAACTATATTATATGAGAAAATCAAATTACATGTAATTTTAGGTGACAGCTATGTTTTAGTATTCTTCATGATAGAGAAAAGAGTATAGTAAAAATTCAACACGTTTTACTTTTTATGTTTGATTAAAAGAAAAGTGCTGTAGAAGCGTATAAAGCATTTTACAAGACTTATAAAATGAGTTATGTATCTACTAGTTCTTGTAAAATTTTGATTTAAAAAATGTCAAGTGATGATTTTGATGTAAAAGCTAAATGACGTTTTAGACAAAAAAAATATGTAGGATAAATTGCAAGAATTAACTGATAAAAATTCAATTCAATCAACTACTGATTTTGTAAACTAGAAATTAATCAATTCACTTTTTTCAATGTTCATAAGTATTAGAAAATATGAAAAAAAGAAAATCTGTCTGATATGAATTGTCAGAAAAAAAACCTAAAGAATTATTATAACATCTACTTTTTAGTAATTTCCAAAAAAGGAAAACAGTTTTTTTTTATCGAATTATAACTGATAATAAAAAGTAAATATTTTAACCATTTTTAATATAAAAAATTACTAGATACTGGACAATCATTTACATCAACAGAAAAATGAAAATATACGATCTGGATACTTTACTTTGTATACAATGAGATCAGGAAGAAGGTGTTTGTTATGAGCTATTGTCATCTCATGGGACACTCATTTCAATAAATACAGTCAACAATTAATAAGCATTCGATAAAAAACAGAGTTAGAATAGGAAGTCCTTCTCCACTCCAAGTACTCTCTAGACTATGTCTTTAGTTTAATGTTCAAATAGATACAACACGATTTAGAACATCCAAAATTTGAAGAAATACAAAAATTTATAAATAATTTTATTATATAAAAACTCTAGTCTTTTTCTAGATAAGGAATCTATCTTCTATCAAAAAATTTACAAAAATTCATATGAAATGAGATTTGATTGAGATTAATAAAAAATTTCGTCAAAAAATCGTTCAATTATATTTCATCAATTTTTTAATCTTAGTGTTTATTTTTTAAATATAGTAATTATTGTTCAATCATTAGAAAATAAAAATGTGCAATATTCTCATATAAATATAGATTTCGAATAAAAATTTAAAGTTTTTATCAAATGATAAAACTCGAAAAACAAATCTGTATAAAATTTATAAAAACAGTTTAAAATATACAAAATAGACAATTTATTTCATGTATAATTTATTCTAGGTTTTTCTAAACTTGTTTAAAAGCATTTTATATTTCTTTGATGTTAGTTTCTAATACATTGCATGCATCGACAGTATAAAGTTGACCATCAGATACAACATTATTAACATACCGAAGAGCAGCTTTCTGATAAACATGTCCGAGTATACGAATCAATACATAACCAAAAAAGAAAACTCTGCTTTCGTGTCCATTGAAATGGAATGCAACCAAACTGTTACATTGTCGTTTATACACATGTATTCTTTAAAAATGTTCGCTTCATTTCAATTTCAGGTTAGTGAATTTTGTTTTCTTGTCCTGTCTAGATGACACTTTTAAATATTATCAATTTTATTTCATTGTTACCATGTCAACAGCCGTATTATTTTTCAGTAGATTTGATTTTAGAATCTCGATATATTTTTGTATTTATTTGAATATTTTTTTCTTATTCAGAATTATTCAATTATTCAAATGTGTTTTATATTTGAATTTAACTAGTATTATTTTTAAATCGCAATTATAAAATAAACATTACCTGTTTCTTTAAAAATATTTAAAATAATTTTGAATATTATGTTGTATCAGGCTTAAATATAATTAAACTTATTACTTATAAAATCACAGATCATTACTCGAAATTCAAATATATCATATATATGAGACTTATAACATAGTTTCGCTTACCAAGTTTGATTATTATTATAGTTTATCGTTTAATAATCTAAAACAAACTTAAATTGAGAAATCATCCATTCATGTTCCTCTATGAATCTTATATACAAAATAAACTAAATTTATTCCGAATTGGTAAATCTCATACAACATAACATATAACCGAAATCTGAATCAATACCTAAACGCATCTATCACATTATTGTTTTATTAAACATATAAATACATTTAGTATGTCTATATTGCCACTGATATGATTACATAAGATAACATTGTAGTACGTGTAAGTATGATTTGGTTTACCTTGCGAGATTATTGATCACGTTAGCAACAAAATGCATTAAAAGGATGTCTTCGAGAGGAGTACATGACCAGTGAACCGAGAAATACACGATAAGCTTGAAATCTTTAATAATTAACGTTCGCAAGAAAATACATTCGCCAGTGTTTATACAGTGGTAATAGAAGGTATAATATCTATCGTTAATAATCTATCTACAGGAAATAGAATCACGTGATCAGAAGGTATTTGTGTTTGTTGGGAGATAAACAATTGGACAAAGATAACTGTTCGGTTCATGAATTACATTTATATATATATATATATATATATGTAATGTTTCTTCATTTTGCACGTATTGTAATGAATCAATTGTGCCTGTGAAAATTTAATTAATATTAATTATGAAACATGAACATCGAGTATTAAAAATCGACATCAATAGATTATAACAAAAGTTTTGAATCGTTTTATTCTAGCATGTAATTATATTATATAAATTGTATTTTGCACGACTGATTAATCCATTCGCTGTTTTATAATTTCTCTTGCATTTTCATATGAATAATAATTTACATTAAAATTAAATTTTGTATTCAATCAGATGTCTTTCATTCTTTATTGTTTGTTCTCACAACATTTTCAAAATTATGTTATTTTCAATTTAATAACTATTATCAAATAAATACACCTTTTTTTAAAAAAAGTATGAATGTTTTTTTAAAAGCTTTTTAATACTTTGATTACTAATTTTATTTTTTAATAAAAATATACAGTAAGATTTTAGTAAGTAAAATCTTCTAGTAATATTAATAAAAAAAATAAATTAAGTACATAAAAAAATTAATATTTTTGTTAGCAATAACAATTTAAAATTTTATATTACAGATAGATATATATTTTACTCTAGGTATTTTCCTTTGAAACGTTTTAATATTTTTAAAAAAATGAAAATTAAGAATTCTAACATTAATATCTTTTCCTAATCAAATTATTATTATTGATAATAATAATTTTTATCGTCATTCAATAATTCAACAATTATTTTCAAAAATATAATCACAAAATATGAAACATTTTTTTTCACACATTTTTTCATAAAATGTACTTTAATTAATAATTTATATTATAAATAAATTTCAATAAAAGTCTATTTAAAAATAATACACAATCATCTATAAACATGTAGTTCTTATTATATGAAGCACAATGTGTGACTTAGTAAACCGATATTAATTTTATATATATATATATATATATATATATATATATATATATGCGTGTGTGTGTGTATGTAATAAATTTAATATTGTTATTTATTACAGAATCCTCTTCAACTATATACCTTATATATTGTTTACTCTAAACAACCTATTTCCTCTTATAACACGAGAGTATTGAACCCAACTGTTCTATATGTAATTTAGTGTATCGTTTTGGTCCTAATACTCTAAACGAAGATTGATTTATTGTCTGGTTTTATGTATTTCTCGATAGCAGGATGCCACTTGTTTGAGAATATTATTTATGAAATGGAAATCATTTAAAATTCAATAATAATTTATCACCGAACGCGATATAATTCATTTAATACACAAGTTAAATTCACGTGAAAATATTTTCAATGTAGTTGTTTTTTAGAAAATGTTGAATATTGACATTTCGCTCATATTTTCCAAATATGCAATGAAAGTTTTTGACACGTATGTTTCAACTCGTTAGTGTCTATTTTATTGAGGATTTAAATTAAGTTTTAATTAAATTGTTTATGGTAATACTTATTTGAAAAAAATATAAAAATTTCAAACTATAAATTTTAAAATAAAGAAAATTATTACAATTCAATTCATTTTTTTTACTTTACACAATTGATATTAAATTAAATTTCAATGAATATTATATCAAATAATATACAGTAACTTTTTTTATGATATTTATAATTTAACGTATGTTTATTAAAATTACATGATCGAACTTTCATACAAAATTAAAAGAGAAATTGAACAATAAAAAATAATGATTTAAAATTACAAATTAACTTTATATTCCAATTATTTTAAAACAAATAATAATTGAAGTAATACAATCTGACGCTAAATATTTTTCTTTTGTAAAAGATAAGATTAAACAAATGTTTGATACGATAAGATGAAAAAAAAGTTGTCTGGAAAAGCCAGCATTGTAATAAAAGCGACCGTTTCAATAAAACGCGTATACCGTCATCTAACTCAACATTTTTACGTCGTTCTCCCATGAGTACTTAATGTTGTTTCAGGGTCACAATCGTTAGATTCTTTGTAAATATTTTTATCTTTTCTCCATTTGTATAGAATGGTGCTTTTCTTGCTACGAAATGATTTACTAGAAGTGAATACACTCAGTTTTTTTCTTAATTGTTGCTTTCTGTTATCAACTTTGTTATTATATATGCCATAAATTACATTTTTAATATTATTCAAATATATTAAAATTATTTCCTTTTTTGAATTATATTGAAATAATTTTCGACGTTTGCTTTTGTTATGCTTGAATATTTATAATTTTGATGAAATTCTTCATTTTTAAATTAATACTTCATCAAAGCATCTCTCTGAAAAAATCTTTAATCTTTTCAAATCAACTTTCTTTAGAAAATTTCAAATTGTATATCGATTTTATATATTAAATATATTTAAATAATTTTGTAAATAACATATTTTGTAACTTCCTAACCTTTATAGAGAAACATAAAGAGTTTTTTGTTCATTGTAAATTTCTTAAAGAATTATAAAAATATTTTGTTCTGTTTTTAATTGTAAACAGCATATTTATATAATATTAAGAACAGTAATTAAACTCCCCTCAAATTGTTTATATATCAATATTTTTATTTTAAACACAAAATCATTTTGATACAAATTATTTTCATATATATTTATGTAATAGATTTTTTTAAAAAGGAAAGTATTTCATAAAAATATTGAAACTATAATACATTCTATATCATTTCTTCGAAAAACAATTTAATATTTAAAATGTAAAAAAACTAAAATCTTCCTCTGAAATGTATTTTTTAGTAAAATATTATATGAAAATCCTATAAATAACGAAATTTATTTTCGAACATATATAGAGAAATATATTATTTACAATCTTATTGAAAAAATGCTTCAACGTTTTGTACAAATATCTCTTTAATGAAAAAAATACTATTCGAAATAATGTTAAATGTTTTGAAATTATATATAAATTTCATAAATACGCATAAATTAATTTGTTTACAATTTAAATCATATTTAATTCCGCAATGATTTAACAAATTCTGAAATCGTATATAGCAATTATATGTTAATATCATTTATATATAATAATTTAAAAAAGAATTTTATAATAATAAACTAATTAAATTTGTATCGAATTTTAGGCCACATACTTTGTTATTAGCATATTTGTAACATAATATTTGCATAATATTTAAATAATGATTACTGTTATCATTGGTTTCAATGTTCAAATGTTCGATTTTTATTCCCGTTTTTTTATATTGACACCGTTTACGAATTGTTACAATTTAAAATTCTCCGTGATACTTTTTCAAATTCATTATATGTTGTTCTTTATATATATCTTAATAAAGCTTCTTGAAATAATTTAGACTTCTAGCCACGTAGACGTTGAATTATTGTGTTCATCTTTGAAACACTCACTTTCAGTTGTAATTCTGTTGTTTTTACGTGTTTTGTGAAGTCATTTTATTCTGCATTTATATATATATATATATATATATATATATATATATATATATATATATATATATATATAGTAAGAAAAAAATAAATGTATATCTAAACTTTTCAGTCTCATGTGGGTCACCCTATATATATATATATATATATATATATATATATATATATATATATATTATATACATATAAATTAAGAGAGAAACAGAAAAAGAGGGAGACTTTTATTACACACTTAATTTTCCAACTAACAAAATACATTAAATAAATTTAAATTCCATTACACTAATATTTTTTTATATATTTTTTTACAAAAGTACTATAAATTTTGCAGTTCTTAAATTAAATAAAGCTAACATTTTTTTATAAAACACATTAAATAAGCGACATACATACCTACATGTATATTGATTACACAAATAAAAATTCTGAATTATATATTGATATTAAAATTATTTTTTTTCATAAATAAATAATAGAAATGTGTAATATTCAATTTGTATTAAATTTAAGTATATAACTTCTACTTCTAAAAATTGTTAAATTCTGACTGGAATTTTTAATTACATTTCACAATATAAACAAATAATTTCACTATAGAATGATTAATAATTAAATAACAAAGTAAATATTTTTTTAATTAGTTTTTACAGAGAATCAAATGTACAAATGAGAAAATATTTAAAAATTTAACGAATAAAAATAATTAAGTGATTTATTATTAAAAATCAAAAATAAAAAGATACATGAATAGTTATAAAGTTTTCGGTCAATGTTTACATCCCAATGTATTAATTTTTTAGAGGTTGGAGAACCATTTTTTTATTATATTTGATCAGTAGAGGAATTGATTGAAAGATATATAACAAATTATATTTATCACAAAAAGAACTTGTTGAACAGTATTTTCAAAACATTTTTTTATAGATATTTGATTTTCGATTTCATTTATAAAATTATATACAGTTGTAACATAAAAAATACATTTCAATTTATTTGAATATTTGAATTTAATGTTGTAGAAAAATTACGTGTTATAATAATTAAAAAGGAAAAACAACAAAAGTACATTTTAAGAAGAAAATATTATACTGGAAAATTACTAATTTTCAAATTTTCATGTTTTAGAGATTAAACAAAAATAATGGTAAAATTTTACAAATTTAATTTTATACAACGTTAGTTTTTGTACCAAAAATACATCAGTTACTTCGTAGATATATATATTTAATAAAAATTTTAAAATTAAAACCAGTCATAGATAAATATAGGATGACCGAAATGAGACTGGAAGTTTTAGACGTATATTTAATTATTTATTAATATTTATTAATGATAAGCACAAGAAAAAAAAATACAGTATTATAATTGCAAATAAGGAAAAGAATGATTTTAAATTTACTGTTTTGAGGATAAGATGTTAAATATATTTTATTTAGAGTAGAAATATTTATTGTGCTTAAATATTATTTATGCAGATTCATTAATAATTAATTATATAAATTTTATATATATATATATATATATATATATATATATATTGTGTATGTGTGTTTACATAAGATTTGCAATTAATTTATTAGAATGTAAGAGCAACATGGAAGTCATAAACACGTAAATTTCAACAAACTCAATTATATTAGTGCGCTTTTGAAAATTATACCTGATGGCATAACTGAAATGAAAATGTTTCGAAATTATGTTTCTTGTAACTACATGATCTTTCACTAGTGGTAACGTTTGCATTTTGTCGACATTCTGAGTGCCTAACAGAGATAGCATAATAATGAGTACGCAATTAGTGTTAATTAGTGTCAGTTCACACATGGGTCGTTCGCACGAGCGTATACATATATACATTAATATATATATATATATATATATATATATATATATATATAAGTGTGTGTGTGTGTGTGTGTATGTGCGTAAATATACATATACATATATATATATATATATACATATATATATATATATATGTATGTACATATAGAAGTAGAATGGAGATGTAGATGTTAAGTGGACGACATACGCTTTATAATCGTGTCGTGTGTGTTTTGATGACAGAAATAAAGTGTTTGTACTTCATCGTAAAATTTCGAATAAATAATCTCTTTTATGCGAAACACACCTCATATTATTTATGATGCACATTAATTACACATTTGTTATGAGAGTAATTGTTACATTACTTGTTTAATACATAACAATTAATAATTAAATACGTAATTAGATATGTTTGTATAGAAAAAAATAGTGCTATAAAAACATGAAGGAATAATCAATATTTCTACTTAACAAAAAATGTGATCTCTTATTTATATTTCTGTTTATTTTATATTAACTAATTTTCATCATTTTTTTAACTTAATTATTACATATGTCTGTTTTATATTTTTTCATATAATTAATTAACTAAAAGTTCGTAACTAAATTTATTTTGAATAGTTACATGTATATTTGTTATATTTTTTATTTTTTTAAATATCTCTTCTCAAAAAATCACACCTTAATAACAAGACTTCATATAATTCTTTTATATAATTTCATTTTCTTGAAATAATTTTATATTGTATTTTTATATTTATATGACCGTTAGATATGGTGGTATTAAAAATATAAAAGATGTACAATACATCATAATAAGAAATAAAAACAAACAATTTAAATTTTAACAGCTATTCTATTTAAAAATATTAAATGTTATCATGCTTTTAAAAAAAGGAATAATGTTATGATTTAACAAACAATTTGGTACTATAGTTTAAAAAAAATCATATTAGTATGTACTTTTATTACCTCAATTTTTTTTTAATTATAAGAAAACTCTTAAAATATGAATTGATAAAATGAACATTGAAATGAGTGTCGTGAAAAAGTGACCCTAAGTAATTAAAAATTCCTAAAAGAACGAGAAATGATTACTCTGTTAAAAATACGATTTTAATTTCAAATTTTATATTTATTTGATAAATTATCTTATTTTCTAAACTAAATATTTGTATACATAATAGTAAAAAAACTGTAAAGCTTTTAGTTCAGTTTTTACATATTTTTAATTTAAGCTGAATATGAAACTGTTAAAAAGTATTTGACATGAAATTTATTGGATCTATGTGACAATGTACATAAAATCTATTACGAAAACAAATATTTTCTCTAACTTTTTAGTGTTTTAAAACTATCCGTAATAAAAATGAATAACAAGGTACATTAAAATAATAAATTGTTCTGATAAAAAAGTGTATGTTTGTGATGATTAATAGAGCTTTTTCGATATGTCAATGTGATTACAGTTTTTTGGCATTACAAATACAGAATATTTATATTTTTTTATCTATACAATCGAATTGTCGATGTCGCTGTAAAGAAACCTTTTATCGAAACACAACACATGGTGTACTTTCGAAAATAATTACACGATTACAATCATCGATACTAATAACAAATCAAACATTAATTACACGATCAGCCGGCATATACAAATAATGTTTGTATTATCAGCATAAGCACATTCACAGTTCATTTATACAGAACGTTAAGCGGGTAAGCGGGAATGAAAAGGCGGCTGTAACTGGCCCGCGCGTTACATTCGCGAACGTGGATGTAACAGAGAATACAAACATATATACTCACTCATATACTCTCGTTCTGATATCCATACGTACATATATATGTACACACGAATAAAAACCATCGTCATACCTATATAACAGACAGACACACATATACTCCAACCAGTAAAGTTATTATTATGTTCACCATTATCTCGAATCACGATGAATGCTTACTGAACAATGCCGATGTCGGGTAAACACATTCACACATGGCGCACTGATATGCCACATTAGGCACGACCACCTCTCGCTGTTTGTGTTTCAGTGCACTGCAATGTATACTCTTTATCCAGTCCACATAAGCATTTGTTACCAAATGATACTACTTCCTAATACAACTCACAAATATCTACTCGAAGTTGATGAACTTGATTAACGGATCGTTACACAATTTGGTTTTGAACATGTTAAGAAATAGTTCTTCGTTGTATCGGCAAACTTTAATTCTCTAGTTTACAAATCAGTTACTTTTTTTTATTAATATATATATATATATATATATATAGAGGGTATTTTTAAGCGTGATAGAACTTTGAATTTCTATCGAAAGTTCTATCTAACCTAAAAAAACATTATTTATTATATCTTTATATATACATACACATATGTATATATAATAATATGTTTTTTTAAGTTAGTGAGAACTTTCGGTAGGAATTCAATTTAAAGTTCTATCATGTTAAAAACATCCTACATATAATATCAATAAAAATGAATTTTCAAACAAATAGAAAGAAAAAATAAATTTTTAAGATACCTGATGAGATACAATAATTTTCTTAAGAATATTTTCGAGGGTAAAGTGCTGGGTAAAAAATTAGAAAAAGACTATCTTACTCAAAGAGAGTTATATAAAAAATAGATTTTGAATATTATGAGGATATGGAAGGAATGACTTCAGGCAAGAAGATATGGCTCCAGCAACAAAAGAGTTTTTAGGGGATGTTAATTATTTGTGTATGTTCGTGTGTGTCAACTGATGGTATATGATATGCATCTCAGTCTGTCATGAGAGATATTAAGTTCTATTCTTTGTCAAAGTCCTTCAAGTTCTCATCTCGTAAAAATGTTACTTGTTGATAATCTCATCTCGTAAAAGTATAACAGTAATGTAAATTTGAGAAGAAAAAGCCCTACTGGAATGAAATTGTCAGAGAAATTCAAGCCTTACAAAATTTGTGTGTGTGTATATAATAAACTAACATAAAAAATATATTCATTATAACTGAAGTAAATATTCTAAATTTAATTCTTTAAGTGAAATAATAGAAATATACAGATAGAAACCTTTAAATATTAAAAAAATACTTTTTTCTACGAAGAACTACCCTTCATTTTCAAAACAAGTAAATAAAATTGGAAGATATAAAAATAAATTGAATTTTTTGATAATGAATTTGATATTAATACGAATTTTTATTATCATTATTATTGTTCGAAGTTTAAATTAATAAAATACAAAATATATAATAGAAAATGAAAATTAAAGAAATATTTTTGAATAAAACAGATAAAAGCTCTCTCTCTCTCTCTCTCTCTCTCTCTCTCTATATATATATATATATATATATATATATATATATATAGGTTAAACATGAAAAAATAAACAAGGATGTAATATTTGCCAATATTACAACTGCACATTACATATATTGCAAGAATAGCACAGTATATTCAACAACATACTCGATAAAACATGATAGGGGTAAAAGGATCCAACAACCACTGCCTGATAACAGAAACAATGAGATGTAATTTGTCTATCCACGTGTAGAGCTTGTTCTTTCAAAGAGATTTGTGACGGCTATGACTTGAGAAAACAGACAGACACAGTGAACACAAATATAACATTGAGTTACTCTTTACATTTATATTGCAAGTGAATGATGTGTCTGTGAATATATATGTATGTATGTTTGTATATATATATATATATATATATATATATATACTCACACATATACATATGCACACATATATTCACGGATTATTTTCACATCGAATTTCTGAAAAGTTTTGAAGTGAATGCAATAAAAATATTCTATGACATATAATATATATATCACATATAAAATAAAAATTGAAGAAATAGTAACTTAGAATTTTAAACAAATATTTTGTTGAATATAAATATTTTTAAAAGATTTTATATTTTATTAATTGAAACATTGACGCTAATAAAATTAATTATCTGAATTGAATTACAACTAAGATTTTTTCAAATAATACCAATTTTTTCAAATTGCAGAAAATAACTTGTTTAGAATTACATTTTTATTGACCTTTTAAATCATTTCAGCATCTGAATAGTACGAATTATGAAAAATATCTTATAAAGATAATAAATAAAAATTATTAATTATGTTAATATAGGTAATTTATTATTATTTAAAAGTATTTTTGGTAAATATTATTGGTGAATAAAGAAAACAAAAATATATTTATATTAATACCAGAGAAAATTTAAATACTACGTTTTTAGAATAGCTTTATGTTATTCATGAGAAACAGCTAGGAATGGAAAAGAGCTATCAATTGCAAGAATACAAAGTATAAATTAATTGGTTATTTATAATGTTTCATGTTAGCATTCACTGTCATTAACTTCCAAACACAAATTGGAATTCAAAAAAGCTTCCCGTTTAAGTACTTCATTTTAAATTACATCAAAGTATAATTTGTATGTATTAAAGAAATGAAAAAATGTCAAAATATAAATAGTACTTTAGGGCTTTTGAACGTCACTAATCTTTTATCAAATTCACTAATCGATTTTGTTAATAATAAAAATAACTGTATTATTTTATATTTAGGTTTGATAAAAATTAACATACTAGAACAGTTCATAAATAAAAAATTACTATTGTATAATTTATTATTAATATATTTTCTACAAATATCTATACTTATTATTTATTTATCTATTTTCTTTTCAAAATAAAATATATTGAATTTACTAAAAAAAAATACGTATATATACAAGTAAAAAGCATTATTTCTTGAATAAATTGTAAATAAGTATATTAGTTTTCATATATTCTCCTTGTATACTCCAATGACGATTAAAAATTTGTTAACGTTGATGTCATCATCTACAGAATATTTGATAGAATTTATATAAAATATTTTTTGTAGTAAATGTACCCTCGTTTCCGGCTTTTTAGTTTGATTCATTTACTTGATTATGCGAAACCAACATCCCGTCATAAAATACATTAAGTTTTCCTTCTGTTTCATAATTTATCATCAGAATGGAATTATTAATAGTCCATATCTTACTTATATATATATATATATATATATATATATATATTCACATGACATATGTATGTATTATATACGTATATAATCGAATATCAGTCTCAGACATTCAGCTATAGGAATACAAACATCCTTATAATATAAACTTCACATTCGTACGTGTACCTCATACCATATATTACGAAGGGCCACACTCCATTTGCAAGAAATACATAATGCAGTAGTCATTGTCGAAAATAACACAACATTTGTTCTAGCCCATGTCTATGCTTTTTGTATTATAGAGGTGGTTGGTTGGTTGTGGGCCATGCGACATTGTTTACATTTGAATAGAATATGGAAAGGTACATACGCACATACATATATATATATATATATATATATATATATATATATATATGTATATGTGAAGGTATGTATGTATATATGTGTGTGTAAGCGTATACATGTATATGTGAAGGTATTCAGTGCCAGATTATTGGAACCGAAACACAATATTCATTAATCTTGGACACAAGAGTGGTTTAGTTACATTTATTATGTTAGGTACATTTTATATATATACGTACAAATATATATTAATATACATATATATATATATATATATATATACATATATATATATATATATATATATATATATCATTAATATATAATATTTCGTGCTTTCAATGAAAGCATATTATTTGTTTTGTTAGTCTTCAAAATATACTTTGAAGTAGAAATTTAAATAACGTATTGTATAGTGTTTTCTTTCATTTTTTCATAAAACACATATTTTCAATCAAGGAAATATTTTTATATTATTGTATATTCAAAAGAAAAAAAATACTTCATACTTTCATCATATATATAATTAAAAACAATATATATCCTTGATTTTTAAGTAAAAAAAGCAAATAATACTTTATTAATTATTGGACTTCATAATTATATCTCAGATTAATTATGTACTTCAGAAATTTCTTATACAAAATCATAAAAATATAACATGCTATTATTTAATTAAATTCATTAAATTTTTCTAAATTGATTGAAATCTTTAACTGAAAATATTTTGATTTAATAAAATATGAACAAAAAATATTAGAATAATATTTAGAAATTTTACATGCATGAAATATATTCAATTTTTAGTCAAGTGAATTGATTTTGATTTTTTATCATTTTTTTAATTATTAAAATTTATGTATTTTCGTATATCATATAAATTAAATATTAAAAAAAAAACACTATATAAAAATAATCTAAATATTTTTAAAGTTATTCTATAATTTTAATTTACTCTTAAAATGTTACGATTACTCGAAATAAATATTTTAATTAAACTAATATCTAACTTTAATTATTAATAAATTTTAATCAAAAAAAAAATTAAATAAATAAATTGTAAATATTCAAATGCTGTAGAACAAAATGTTAAAAAAGATATTAATTATTACAAAGTTAAATATATTCTCACTGGAACATAAAAATCCCTTCTGAACTTATTTTAAACTGTGCATTTTCATAACAGAATTATTTTTCAATTAAAATTTACCTCTTGAAAGCATTTTATGTTAAAAACGCGTACACATCAAAGGAACAAAATCCTTTTTTTATTCAAATCAAAGATAATTTTCGTGCACCGGCGTTTCTTTTATTTCCTGAACGCTAAATCAGCCATCGTACAAAATAGACATCTCAGAGGAAAAAATTACTTTATTTATTTTATCCGAAAAAGGCATGCATAATCAAACGATTTAGTGTGTTTTCAACGTTCGGATGTAACTGCAAAACATCATTCATTTTCAAGAGATACACCATACAGTGTATACAATGATTGACGCATTTCAATCATGACGCTACATGGTGGCAGGTACCATCTAAAGCAACTACATCGATGGAAGTGTAACTGTGATACATTTCACGTTCATTCCGTTGATGTATGTCTGTTTTCTGTATGTGTATACAGCAGATATTAGTCTGATTCGCTATGTAACCAATTGGCTAAGAGCCTAGCGTACAAGCTTTTGATCCTTTTGATAGCATGTTTTAAATACATACATGCTGTACTATACAGGTGGTACTTACACGTGACAGGATTTGTATCACTTAAATGCATTTCTAGCGCGAAATGTTAAAACTGAACTTCAAACAAATATACTCGCAAATTCGTCTGGTCATTATAGATATATACATGTGTGTAATTAATGCTTAAAACAACTTAAAATGTATACATATACACATATCCAAAAAATAATTGTATCATGAAAATATTTCATCGAAATTATAAAAAATTCAATTCATTAAATTGTATCAAATTTTTATTTATTTTATAAAATTATCAAAGATATTTCAAGTTAAGATAACAATCGATTATATATAATATTAATATAGTTTTATTGCAAGGGTATTTTAAAAAAATAATATCAAATAAAAAAACATGTTGCATATAACTGAACATATTTTTCCCAATACATGATTTATCTAATCGAAGATGATTATCTTCTAATCTAAAATAAATATATGTTCAATTTAACTGATACAACTAGTACCTTCACTTAGACATCTTTAGTCTTTTATTAGAGTAAAAGCGAATAGCTATTTGTGATATTGCATCTCTGTGACCCTACACTACAAATCTATTTGTCAATTTCCCCTCTGCAATTTATAAAGAAGTATGTAAGTTATAATGCTACAAAGTTATATTGAAAGCTTTTCACTTATCTTACTCTTCTATCTAAGTGAAAATTGATTAAAAATAAAACAGACAAAACAATATCAATACTTCTTGATTCAGTTTGTTTTCGAGTTAAAAAATAATGATCTATAATTTTGATCGAAAACTAAATTTCCTTTAAACATTAGTTGATGTTAGTGATATACATTTTTAAACATAAAATAACATAATTTTGTATCTGAAAAGTATTTAATAGCATTTTTCTGTTAGTACTGTATTTTATACAGTCTTATCACTGATAAATACATAAAGTATTATATAATATTCTTTATAAAAGTGAATTATAAAAAAGTAATAATAAACCTATATTTAAATTTAAATTAAAATAAAATAAACATTTCATAAAAGTTATATTTACGTATATAATATCTTTTCTTTATTCTTTTTCCAGGAATTATATTTTAAATATTCATTACTGACATTTAAAATGAAATATATACAGAAATATTTATCGATTTTATAACTGAAGCACATCTAAAATAAATAAAGTTTCCTTATGAAATTCTTATGAGTATATTCATTAATATAAGAAAATTTAATGCATATATATATATATATATATATATATATATAATCCCTTGTATGCAACCCCTGTCAAACTAAATCCAGAGAAGACTCGTATTTATTCCTGTCAACGATCCCTCTTTCAGAAATCACCCTAGAAAATGTTAGACTATATATTGTAATTTCAACCGAATGTCTTTAGTTGTTTCTCACCCTAGTAGTTTATATAAAGTATGTTGTTTTAATTATTTATATCGATTAAATATAATTTATTTTCAGAAAAACTCATATTCGAAAAAAATATTTATAGAAAATAAAATTCAATTAAATATTGATACTGTGTCCTCATATCGACATATGTACATAGGTATATTCCGACTTCTAGAATACATATATTTATTTCAATTGAAACGTTACATTATGAAATTACTTAAGTGCGTTTCTTTTAAGGAAAAATTACTACATGTAATAAAATTCAAACTGTATTTCTTCAGATTAATAATATAAATCATATAAAACATAAAAATTTATTTATGACTTTGATATAACGGAAACACGTTGAATATATGCGTTTAAAAATATATAAAATACGAATCGATGTTATTCATTGCACACGAATATATCAAATAGATTGTGGATAGTATAGAAACGAAACCAATCTAATTTCACCAAAAAAATTCACTCGAAACCGTACTATTTCATATACTTGCTGAATTCAACTTTAATTTTATGGACGTCGACTTTCTCACACGTAAAAACCTCGAAAACTTTTTAAAAAGATGTTAAATTTACGATGTAATGGCGGTTGGTTGGTATCGGCTAGAGATAGTTATATCAAATAAGACGTATCATAAAACCCCTAAAGGATACAAACATACATTTCACACTGAAACTAGGTTTCTCAATCAAATATAACAGAAAGTCTTATTTTATTAACGAGATCGAATATAAATAAATATATTGCATTCGTATACATTTCGAAACTCCATTTATAAAAATTACTACGTGGCTGTAAGTTTATTTGAAAAATTGCTTATTTTCGAAAACAACGATTACGTTTGGAAAACTATCTTAGTATATGAAATATAATATAACGAAACTACAATAATTTTTAATTTCAGCGAATTCATTTTATACGTATAATATAATATATCAACAATTATTATTAATTTATTCATATCTAAAAATATAATTTCCAATTATTTATCATTATTACGTTGTTATTTAATTACAGTAATATAATGAAAAATTATATATTTGAAAATGTACAAATAAAATAAACACAAAAATTGAAATTTAATTAAAATATAGTCAAGTGTATATTTGTGTTTAATTTCAATTTGTACATGTGTTTAAATCTTATTTAATAATAGATATTAAATAATAAATTAGTGAGAATTATATTATTATTTATTATCAGCATATATAATATAACATTTATAAACAATATGTAAATAGAAATGTTTCAATAAATATTTATTTTTGAACAAAAATATAGCTTAAAAATCATTAATTCATAAATTAATTATAAATAAAATATCATAATTAATTTACATGAAATATTTCTTAAAAAAATAATATTTTTTGTATCTTTTAATAAAATATTATAAAAAAACATTTTTTATGATTATTTGAAATAAATGAGAATTAAAATAAATATTAATTTAAAAAAAATCAACAATATAATTTTTTAATATATTTTTGAAAAAATGAATTCACTCCAAAATTATAAGATATTAAAAAATGTTCAATAATGATTTATTATTCAATTTGTTTGTTTATAACAACTGTTAGCTGATATGTATTTCAATGGCAGTGCCATCATCATCAGAGTATTTCGTTATAAAAGATTTATAAGACATTTTATAATGGCTTTATCATTGAAATGTACACATGTTATTATAAACAGACAAAATTAACAATAAGTAATTATTAAACACTTTTTAATATCCTGTATTTCTGGAATGATAATTCATTTGTGTAAAAGTGAATTCGCTATATTTTTCAAATAAATTTGATATCTTTTTAATCTATTATAAAAACAAATCGTAAATACAAAAAAATTATAATTAAAAAGTTGTTTATTTTCTTTTTATTGATAATATTCTCAAGAAAATCAATAAATAATTAAATTAAACGTCATTCAATTTCATATAGAAATTACATTTTTAAAAAACTAGCAAAATAATAATTATTATATATTATATTCCGCACATGGTTTGTTATATATGATACCAATATTGAATAATTGTATTAACAAAAATTGGATTTTATATAATAATGATTAAATTTATAAATAATCATGAGATGAAAATTAATATTACAACATACCCACATTAACTATTGTTTTAGAAGTAAATGGGTAATAATTTATATGTTGATCTGTTGTTACAATAGATGAAATAAATCTGCAATTAATCTAAATTCAAACCTAAATATTGACATTTAATTGAATGTAAATACAAAATACGTCCCTGTAAGCATCAAAGAAAATTATTGATTGCAAAATGAATATTTATGTGAACATTTACGATTGAATTTTAAATTGAAAACAAATGTTGGAAAAATAATAGACCCACTGTATCACAATAACAAGACGACAATTTTTCTTTGCCGATAATAGGAAATTACGATAATGATAATGAAATACGAAAGGGAATAAAAATAAAACTGATCTTGCGGTATTCAAGAGTTTCCTTTCCATTAACCTAAGCTGTTTTCATGGTACACCATTTGAGAATCGCTGCCCCGAGAAAGTTTCCTTGGAGACGAGAACGGAAGTTAAAGAAAATGTATGTTCTCTTACCTTCGTGGCCTGATGGTAACGGTATTTGCTCCCCGCCTTCGCGACGCCACGTAATATTGGGCTGCGGCGAGCCAGTGGCCGCACACCTCAGCGTCACGTTAGTACCCTCGCGTACCACCATGTCCGTGCTCGTCGGGTAGTCCAGGATGTCTGGCGGCACTGTGCATAAATAAACAATGCGGTTGGAAATTTGCATATGCAGCTATATGGTGGGTTTTATGGTTACAGGTGATGCGATGCTAATGGATCTTAATCGAACGATAAGTCATTAATATTATAATTATATTTATACCGGTTTTAATAATTTATATTAGAAAAAAATCTTACACAAGTCAATCAAAATGATTATTATTATATCTGAAAATCTTTACCAATGAAATATTTATAAAACTTTTTATTGATAATGAGTAAATAAAACTAAAACAAATATTTTTTTATCACAGAGAACATATAAGAATCTAAACAATTACAAATATTTAATACAATTTAACATTATTATACTTGAACTACTAAACATGGTCGATCGAACAAGAATTTCAAAATCTTGTGAATACATGTAAATGAAAATTGTCATACTGTCATTAACGTCAGTTTAATTAAACTAAGATTGTTATACTAAACTTATAATTATTGAAATGTAAAGAGATTTCAAACAAAAACTATTCTTTTTTAATTTGAAATCTTTAAGTAAAGTAATTTGTTGTTTAAACATATTTTTTTAAACAAACGATGAAGAAAATTGGAAAATAATAATACTATTTTTTTGATTTAAAATAATAATGTTAAAAATAAATATTTTAAAATATAATACTAATTCAACACATTTACTACGAACACTAATATTATTTTATATATTTCGCAAAAAAATTACTATTGAATTTAATTTTATTCCATTATACATAAATATACTTTTAATTGCAGCATCATACAATAATATTTACTGATAATCATCAATAATTAATTTAAAATGCAAAGTATAATAAACAACTGTAATAATACTACGTTATTATTTCAATCTATATTTAGTTAGTAAAATAAAATTAAACTAATTACAAATATAAAATAACAAAATTTAATTTGAGCGATGATTTATATATGTTTATGGTATATTTTATTCTAGTGTAAAACACTGCTTTGTGATAATTATTAGTTTACGAAAATATGAAATTTTACGTTCATAAATTTTTAAACAGATTTTTTTACAATTATTGACAAAAATGTTAAATTGATTACATATTTGTAACAAAAATATATTTGAAAACGATAAAATAATTGAACTCATTTAAGGATGTTTTTTTGTTGTAAATTATTTTATATTTCTATTACAAATAGCAATTATTATTATATTTTATTTTCAAAAAATAGTAAAAAACAAATTATCGTTTTTTAAAAAATTAAGGAAAATAAAGACTTTAATTATTAGAAAATGATGATTTTTTTATCAAGTAGAAAATAAATATAATACTCAAGTTTTACAATTATGTAAAAAATATTCATTATGAGAATTTAATAAGAAGACCTGTTACATATTATATGACTCTTATAAATCAGTGCTAAACATAACTGTATACATTAGTTTACAAAAAGTTTGTGTGGTAAGTTTTAACATATGTGGAATATTTTTGGCACACTCAAACCGAACTTACAGTAAATTTGGTTTAACACATTTCCAAATCTATAACAAATGTATACGTACATACATACACACACATACATATGTGTATATATATATATATATTCAAAATCATACTAGGTATAATAAATTGAGATAGAAAATGTATTGTAATTGTTTTACAAGCAAGTAAAGTTTTCAAGAAAATAATTTTGATAGTTTTTCGATTTTAAACTATGTTTAGGCATGGAAAACTATTTAAACTTATTTATTTTTTTACTTACGTTACATATAAAAAAATAATCTTAAATATAAAACGAGCTTTTTATACAATATCTTATAATGAAAATATAATTTGAAAACAATCGTTCTCTATAAATATATATGTTTATAATTATATATAGTAAGTATGTATATATGTATATATAAAAATAAACATATAATTTAATAAAAAATTAACATTTACTTTTAAATTATAAAAAAATTATAAAACTACTCTTTTATAAAAAAATCTATATATTTGAATACATTCTATTAATTTGTTTAAAAGGTCGAGTGAATATAAATAGGTTTTATAAAAATATCAATGTTTCAAATAAAATAAAATTTTATTTTAAATAATATTATATACTTTCATAATTTCAATTATATAACGTATTAAAAAGAAAAAATGTATATTACATTGTAATATAGATGCTTGGAACGGTTCATTTAATTTCAAATATTATTTTGTAATTAAAAGTTTAATTTGAATAATGACATAATATATTTAAAACTAATTTAAATTACAAATAATAAAAAGATTGCAAATTTCCTTTAGTATTTTATATATATATATATATATATATATATATATATATATATATATATATATATATATATATATATATATATATAAGTTTGTGTGTGTTTTTGTGTAACAAAATTGATTTTTTTAAATAAAACAGTATATCTTCAAATCATTGATAACTTTTGTTATTCACTATCAACTCTTTATGGCAGATAAAAATATTTTTCCTTACAAATATCTCGTAATAAAAAAAATATAACATAGTAGCAAATGGAATAACGTAATACATATTTTAAAAACTTTTATTTGAAAGAAATAAGTTCTTCAAGAACTATTTTGTAGGGTTTAATAAATCAAACGAATATATATATATATATATATATATATATATATATATATATATATATAAAATGTGACATACCTACGACTTCAAGATATCCTACTTGACTCTTCATTGGATCTGTGTTGATTTGACACATGTACCATCCCCTATCTGATTCGCGCACTTCGCGAATATGCAAGTACCACGTGCGGTGGTCGCTACGAGTCACGCCGATACGATGGTTCTTCGTGATCACGTGACTGTGTATCGTCAGAATTGTCTGTGTATCTACCCTCAACCACGCCACCTGAAAGAAACAATATTTATTTCGTTAGTTGACGTAGAAAAATAACTATACCGAACAAGAAACGTGGATGGTGCGCGCTACTTCTTCGTTTCGCAATACGAGAATATGTTATAGATTGGAACTGATATTTTTTTTTGTTTAGTGCTGCAAAACGATTTCTTAGTGATGTTTTTTATTGCTTGCGATTTCCGTGTTTGGTTATATTTCAAAAAATACATTACAGAAATAATTAATTGGTTTCTTTTTTAAAGAAAAGTATATGAAACAAAAATATTGATTCTTACGTATAAAATAATATAATTTATCTATCTATCCAACTAATATATATATATATATATATATATATATATATATATATATATATACATGTATATAAGAAAACTTATAAAAAATTGAATGAAAAACTACCAAACAGAAATAATTTCAATATATTTTGTTTCCAAATTAAGTAAAAATGTTAAATGCACAAAATGTATAAATAATTTTTAAAACTAAAATATTGGTTTAAATTAATACTAATATCAAAAACTTTCCTAAACCTTCATAATAATCTATATATTCTATCCAGAAAATTTATAACAATAATTAAAAACGACTTATGATCCTTTTATAAGCAAAAATAGTACTAATGCTTACGCTTCATTTATATAAACCTATAAACAGCTCTTAAGTTTTTATATTTTGTAAATTAACCTCGAATCTAAAACTAACTAACTTAAAAAAATAATAATGTCCCTAGGGCTGTCTGATTTTCATCAAATAAAAAAATAGATCGTTGATTTTTTTTCAGTTAAACGTAATTACAAACTTACAAAAAAATAGATTCATAAATTTGGATTTTAACATTAAAGAATAAAAATAAGACTTAAATTCAAGAAAAATGTATGATAATTCGATACCAGTCAATAAATTATCGAGTAAAAATCTGCATTTAATACCTGTATACTTATATGATAATATTTTCAAAAAAATATTTATTTTAAAACGTTAAAATTATATAATTATTCTAACAAAATAAATATTTTAAGAAAATATTGATTTTGTAAATATTTTATATATTACTTAAATAACAAATCAGAAATATCCTCAATGATTTATGATACAAGAAAAGAAAAAACAGATAATAACTATTTAACAAATTGTTTAATACGAAAAAAGATTTATAAATGAAATAAGTTTTATAAATAAGAACGAAAGAAAATCATAAAAATATTTTTTATGCATATTAAGGTTATTTAAATGACATAAACACATTTCCATTGTCATTCTATGATTTATATGTAGTAAATTTATATAGATGTATATTTTCTGAAACACACACACACACAATATATATATATATATATATATATATATATATATATATATATATATATGTATATCTAGTTCGATGTGTTTGTAAAAGCGTATATTTTTCTATGTAACATTTATTTCCAAGATATATTAATATTTTCAATGCGTTTAAAATTTCTTTAGACAGGCACTATTAATCTTCTAGAATAAATAAACATACACAAATAAAGCGTGTTCAAAAGCCCATAATAAGGAAGTAGTTAAGTATATATTTCTTTATTGATTGTAACAGAAGTTTGCTAACATTTAATTCAATGTTTATATTATTAAACTTCATTATTTATATATTATAAATTTATCCTTGGGGGTGATTATATATACACAAACACGAATATATGTTTGAACGATCGACTGATTAAATATTTTATAATTATTACATATTTTATTAGTTCTTACTCCATTTTTGTATTAAAAAATATAGATAGTTTATCAATACAATTTTTCATACATCGTTTTTTTGTAGAAATTTTAATAACATTTAATTATTTTTTTTAAAAAAATCAAATATTAATCTATTGATCCTAATATTTATATTATTATTATCTGAATATGACGAATAAAATAAATAATATTTATTTATTGTAATATAAAAATGATTAGATAAAATCCAACAAATACAATGAAGTCAATAGATAAAATAGTGTTTGTCAACTTTAAATTATTTATTTAATTAAATAGAACAATGTTTCAACTGTTACTTGTAATTCGTGTAGATAAAATAAAATAAATTAATTGCAAGTCTAAGAAAAATAGAACGAAAAAACTTCACTTCAACATCCAACATTTCGAAGAGAATTGTTTGTATGTAAGTGTGTATTTGCACAATCCGCAAATAGAATGTGAAGCAGTGCATAAATTATTTATATATAGCAATACCTCGAAGGTACAGTTTACTTTTTTTATCAGTTTCAATGTAAATTTAAAATTAGCATTTCGTTAAAGATTTTGTACAGGATATTTACTAATATAAATATATATTAAGATAAGAAATATAAATACATCAACCGTCAAATTTGATCACTGTTTTAAATTTCAGGACACTGTCTTATAATATTAACTCTGTTTCACGGTCACTGAACATTATAAGATCTAAGAGTGGAAAAAAATTTTGACTATAAATTATATTTAATAAAATGCTTCATTTCATTTTAAACTAGTTTTCTCATATTATTTAATGGATGTGAGGTAAATGCACCCCTTGTATATTTTTATAAAGTATTTATATTACATTTCACAAGTTGTTTCCATAAAATATAAAGAAAAAAATACGTACTTTAAACGTTTACAGCAAAATATACTAATTTAAATAAAATGGCAATTAATTATCAAAAGAAATCGTTCATGGATTATTTTTCATTTATCAATTTAATTATGAGCAGATCATTCAAAACAAAATATTGAAAATTGAATAGAGATATTTAATTACTGGAGAAGTTAATTAAATAAATTTCAAAACGATATCAAAAAAAACAACAAACGAATCCTTTTGTTCTTCAAAAAATATATTAAAAATTAAGCATGGTGATTGAAAAAAAAATACGCCCAAAACGAAATGTAATTATTCACAGAAAAATTCAATTATTCAGTTGACCTTTGAATAATCATCAATTGTATGTTTTGACTCCCTTTCTTTCGCCATTTAATGTCTTTAAGAATAGAATTAAGTTTGATTGATGAATTACTAAGAGAGAGATTGTGACACGGTTTTGCATAAAGAGATCTTTGAAGTGATTTCGAGGGGTGAAATATACGTTTTAAAATAAAAGTTAAACATATACTGTATTTAATAGCACGTGAAATGATTAAAATAAGGTACTCTTTCGTAATTAATTAAATGTATTGCATGAAATTATTTATGGTAAATAATAAAGAGTTGAATATCATAAATCAAAGTAAAATTATAACTGTATAACTGGAATTAAAGTCTTACTTTAAAAAATATATATTTATATATTAAAATTAATACATCACATATTTTTAATATTGGTTAAAAATATGTGATGAGACTAAAGTTTATATATGTATATATTTTTTAACACCCTGTGTATATATATATATATATAAAGCACAGGTTTGTAAGAAATGAATTTATCTGATTTTAAAAAATATAAAGTGTTAGTGAACAAGTTGTTTAAAAATACCATTAACTAATGAATAAAAAGTAATGAAACATAATTGAAAAAAAAAACAATAAAAACATATATTTCAATACTTTATAATGAGAGTACCCCATTAAAGAAAAGAAAACATCATATTAGAAAAGAACACATTTCCTTCTCTTTTAAACCATTTTGCATACGACATTGCTTCTTCGAGATGTCCCCTTTGTGGCAATGAACGTGTCTAGCATTGGTTTAATCCCCCAACAGTATAACCACCAGACGGGAGTTAATGGGTACGGGATTAGAGGATTCAAAAGAAAAATTATAACTTACTGTCATAAATATTAACGAAGCGTACTTATCCGTTTACAGCAAGATTCAATTTATAAATTTTGGCCATTTAAAGTCCAAGAAAACGCTTTAATCAAGCATATTTCTGATTCTGCTTTTCAGCGTTCGTAAAAGAGCGTGCTAATTTGCATATTTTGTTTGAAATCTTGTTTTGTGATCCGTGAAAATAAATGTCATTACAAATAAAACGGGGGTTTCTTTTTTAATAAATCTATGGAAGAGTGAAAATTTATTTGATTTCACTTTGAATTACATTTTTTTCGCTTACATAGTTTTTATATGGCTTTTAATATTTTAAAATTATATAAATATCTCGAATATTATTCATTGTTTTAAAACAACGACGTATTTATAAAGATTTTTAATTATATATATATATATATATATATATATATATATATATATATATATATATATATATATAACCGCATATATTATTAAAAAAGAAATGTTTAAATTCTAGGATAGTCTAATAAAAATGAAATATAATATTTTTTCTAATTAAAATTATTATTTTTAATAAAAATCAATAATTGTATTTCATAAATAAAATATATTTTCATTTTCATCAAGTTATATATAAAAATTAAAATATACATAAATTATTCAGAAATTAAAAAATATTTAGTGTTATAATTATAAAAACAATAAAGATAGTCTATAAAAATAAATATACATAAATCAATTACATTGTATAATAATACCAAAAACATATACAAAAAGTTGGAAATTAAAAAAGAACTAAATCCAATATCTACAGTTACTATTAAATACTTTTGACCTAGTTTTTCTACATTCAGATCAATTTCATTGCTATGTAAAAACGTAAAAATAAAAAAGATAGCAAAACACACACACATAAACATTACTGAAAACTTTCGTCACGGTTTACATGAAAAGAAATATCAATCTTTTTCAACAAAAAAAAGTTCTGTGGACAAGACAGGCTGTTGATCATTACATTAAAAAATGTCAAAATTTTAACAATGAACGTTAGTTTAACAACTGCACTGAAATCGGGGAAAATTAATTAAAAACAAGAATGGCTCATGTTCAAAACAAACAATCAAGTTATCTTTTATCTTTAGGTGACATTTTTTTCTACGTAAAATTGATTGCATTATCGTATTTTTTCGTGATTTAGGTTTTATTTTCGTTTAATACTTTTAATATTTATTTTATTTTTTTAAAAAAACATGTATTTAGTTAACGTATAAAATTATTAAAAAAATATTTTTATCTAGAAAATCAAATTAATATCATAGTAAGAATTATTTTAAAAATTAATTTTTCTCACTTAGTATTGTAATCTTTGTTATATTTTTTTAAAAAAATGAAATATATTAAGAGAAATATTTTATAAATATTTATTTTATTAAATTGTAAAACTTTCACTAAATTTCGTTTATAATCCATCGTATTTTTTTTAAAAAAAATATTATTTGTTATTATATAATAATAAGTTTGATATAATTAACTTCACAAAGAAAACTATAAAAAAATTCAATTAGTTTTCAATAGAAAAAAGAAACAAAAAAAACAGAAAAAACTTTTATCTTACTTGGCATTAAACACGACACGATAAATGTTATATAAAAAAGTAGAAAATTCTATTATATAAATATTTGTTCAGCAGGTTACACCTACTTCATAGTTTTTCCTCTGAAGAACGTGTTCGGAATGTGTCAGTAAACTGTTATGATTACTGGACCAACTCTGAAATGAGTTACTTGGACAACATTAACAAGTGACCTGGTAGTAGAAATGAGAGAAGTGTGAGTTTGTCTACAGAATTTACTGTTATATAGAGAACACAATATACTGTGTAAACTATTACTTTTAGTTTGTCTCAGTTTGTGTCTGACACAAGTCAGTGGAATTGTTTTAATTAAAATGTAATTTTGCTTCTGAGGTTTCGTTTATGATGCATTACACATATTGTCTGCAACACATTTATAAACATATACATATTATATGTTATGAAAGTATATTTAATTATGGCTATATATTTGCATCAGAATAACTATTTATCTCATAGTATACTAATAAAGATTGACTTTAATACAATATTAAAATATGACTAAATTATACTATATATATACACGAAGAACATAATCACTAATTAACATCTGATGTACATACATAATGAATAATACAGAAACATAGTCAGTGTATTTAATTTTCTTTTGTAAGCACATAAGGCTTTTTTACTTATTTTTAGTGTTTTCTTTACCACATTTATTTGTGACGCTAACGATCTCTTAAACGAGAATCTTGACGTCGTGAAATACGACTTAAAAATAGTTAAAAAGAAGTTTTAGGAACGGCGTGACGAGAATAGTTTTAACGTCTGTATATTGCATGTAGCTTTGTTGAAAAATTGTTGTTTTTTACATATAATTAGGAATGTTTTGTTAATATTTTTATCTCATTTATCATTTATATCTAATATACTTAAATACATAATTTAAATATAAATATTACGTCGGAACTTTTTTATAACAAACATTATGAATATTGTTAAAATTTAATTCCATCTAGATTATTACATTAATTAATATAATAATAAAAATATTATTATGACACAAAATATAAAACGCAAATATAAATTAATTATCCACTCCGACACTACAAGATTTTATAAAAATGATAATCACTTAAAACATGATGTACATTTCAATGTCTATGTTATTATTGTTAGAGTATTCCATTATATAATATAGTTTTAGTCTAAAACATATTTTCTAAATAGTATAGATATTTTATTATTCATCATAAGTTAAATATTAAGATAAACTACAATACTGTAAAAAGTAATCAATTAAATAATTACTTGTTATTAAATAATTGAATTAAATAGGAAAACTAAAGAATATGCTAAAATCCTCTAATAACTTATTCATAGTTGACTTAGAAGTACAATAATTATAAAATAATAACAATTTATTTTAAAAAATAATAAAATATAAATTTGAAAATTATTTAAAGAGGCTCAAACATCTACCAAAAATTGATATCTTTATTGAATATTCTATTACTAAATATATATTTTGACAGCATTTTTCCATATTTTTTTTATTAATTTAAAAGTTACTTTTCCATTATTAATTTAAAACCTTTTATCTTTTTTTATTTTTTATAGAATGATTTAGACATTTTATCGTATCTGATTTATTTTTTATATTGTTTCACAATTTTATTTATAGTATATAATTTTTATGATTTTTTTAGATATATCATTATATTTATTTTCTATTTTGAATTTAAATTTGTATCTAGTATCTTCTCTCCCATTGCTGTCTCCCCCTATATATATATATATATATATATATATATATATATATATATATATATATATATACATATATATATATATAAAACACTTCAATTTTTACACTATTTGATAATCACAAGAACACTTACTGAAAATCAAATATCAACAAAGTTGATTCTAAATTTTATAATTCTAAAGCAAAGCAAGTAATAAAAAGTATGCATTTATCTACAAACCAGTACAAGATCGCTATATCTGCAGCTTAGATAAACAATTATTTAGATTGAAATATCAATACACACGTAATCCTGTTGCATTCGTATGAAAACTGCATGAATACTCATTTATTTCAATTACGAAATAGTCGCTACCGTACTAAATATCTCATTCGTGCAATCAATTCTTCGTAAGTTTATTTTTATATAGCAATTTCATTTAGTGTGACGTTTTCAATATGACAGAGATTTTGAATATGAAATGTTCTATTGAAATATACCACTGAATTTAAATGACATTTTTATTGTGTTTATTTGATAATCCAATTATGACTACACTTATTTTCAACCAATACAATTTTTTTATTAAATAAATGACATTTCTATCATTTTTTTATAATCAATAATGATATCATAATCTTGATATATTGTGAAAAATGTATTTTATTTTAAAAACAGTTATTGATTACATTAAACTCGATAAAAATAAATATTAATTATATTAGTAGAAGTGTAATATATATTATTGATAAAACTTTAAATACATTGTAAGTGATACTAGGTTTGTATATATAAGATGGTTAAAATGAGACTGAATGGTTTAGATATTAGTATATATAATGAATATTAAATAAGAATAAACTTTTTTAATAAATAATTTTGATAATAATTATTCATTTTCAAAGATAAAAAAGATTATGTATTATATATTAATTTTGATCATGTAATATTTGATATAAATTTATTAAATTCAAAGCGCATTTTAAAATATTCTAAATAATTCGTTACAAATTATTTAAATAATTTATTACTCCGATTTTATAAATACGTTATTAATAATTTCATAATTTGAACTATAATTATATTTTATTAATATTATTTCAACTCTATCAGCTTTAATTATTTAGTAATAAAATTTCTAGTAATATTATTATTTTAATAATATGACTCTTAAACAATATATATATATATATATATATATAACTGCATTTTGTTTAGTTAAAAATTATTATTGACCACAATTACACTAATATCAAGTCGTTAATCATTTATAATAGACAGAGATTCGGTGTATATTTAATATCTTTTGGTTCGACGATAACGAGGACAATTAATTTAAATTAAAAGAAAATACTTGTCAAAATTCAATTATTCACGTGAGCACTAGACCGTGGAATTGTCTTTCATCGTTTGTTTTAAAATCATTTCGTTGGACTGTATTTTTACATTAATTTTTAAAAAGTAATGAATACATTTTTTTAATATTAATATATTTAATTATTAAGTAAATATATGAGAATTTTACTTAAGTAAAAAATAATAGTATGTAAATTAATACTGTTTTATAATTCAATTTTTCTGTGATAAAATCTTATGAGTAATAATATTATATAATTATTTAACAATTTCAATTTAACGGATCGTTATTACATTTTGTAATTATAGTGGTCAGGTGTCAAATAACGTCTGAAGTTATAAATATTCTGTTGAGATTCAGGAAACCACAAAACTAGAAGATGTGATTCGTGCTTATTTAATTCACTATTTAAATGACAATTGTAAAAGGAATTTTCGGTTGGAAAACTAAAGTTTCCAAATAGACAAATTATAACACTACTAGTTGTTAATTATTAAAATGAAAATAAAAACTTTAAATATTATTAAATTCGTAATAAAATATTTAATGAAAGAAAATAAATTATTTAGATAGACAGAAACACAAATATTTATTATCTATTCAAAATACTTATAAATTATATATTAATTGAATAGGATTTCTTCAAATATTTTTAACTGATTATTAATAACCTACCTTTTATGTATGTAAATAACTTTTTAAGCATTTATTATTTTAGAGAGAAGAAACGTAAAATATTCAAAAAGTAAATGATATTTTGATAATAATCAATTGGAATATTTTTTAATAACTGTTTTATATTAAATTTTTAAATAATAAATAATAGACTTACTTATGCCAAAATAATGTCAACTCATAATAATTTAATAAATTATAAAAACAATTTTGTATGCAAATCCTATTAACTTAAACGTAAATAAACGAATAATAGTTTTCATAAAAAGTCATTAAAACTTATATAGATTTAGAAGATAATATAACTTAATAATAATTGCAATATTTATTTTAAAAATACGAATATTTTAAAACATCTAACACATAGTAATAAGAGAATAGAAACTAAACGTAGTTCCAAGGAAATTCATTATAAAAGATAATATTCAACAATGCACTGAATATAAACAAAGTTCTGTTTTAAATTAGACACTAGACTGGAATAATCATAAATATTGTTTAAAAATTATATACTACTACAGAATACATTTCTAATTATATTAAAATATAATTGCTTTTATAAGGAAATGGAATTCATATTACTCATATTATTTTATAATTTATTATTGTATCATTTCTAAACAATTTTTATACACTTTTTTATTTTTTAACGTTAACACAGTTGTAATAAAATATTCGTTTAACAATACGAATTCCACTTTATTTCAATCATGATTTAAAAATATTACCTTTTAAAAATAATACATTTTTATGAATAACATTTAAATACTCTTTAACTTTTTTAATACAAAAAAGTGAATACGAATTAACAATTATTAAATCGACAAAATACAAAAATAAAATGATACACATAATTCAGTACGTTAAATTCAGACATATATATATATATATATATATATATATATATATATATATATATATATATATATATTTGTATATATATGGGTAAAAAATCAATACTCTGAACGAAAACCATTGTTAATTTTATGTATACTAGGTAATGATCCGTATATAATATATAAAGCGACATTATTATTTTGCTTTGAGGTATTTTAATCTAAAAAGATAACGTCATGAAATGTTTATTGAAATGTCAGACGCTTCGTTAGATTAAGTCGTACTTTTTATTAATACATCCCAAACAAATGAAATTTGAGTCTCCCTCATCACAATATAAATGTTGGTATAAATGCACATGTATACCAACGAACACAGACATGTGTCTGAAAAAATGTACGAATGCATGTATTATACATATACATACATATATATATATATATATATATATATATATATATATATATATATAATGTACGAAATATAACCACCCTCTTTGCAGATTAAGGAAGCTTAATATATTTTAACTACCAACCGACTGTAAATGAATATTGAAAAATGGATACGAACAAAGCAGCACCTTGTCATTTTAAATTCATTTTGTCTTTTATCCTTTATGATATTGTACTTCAGTTATATATCTTGAACACATTTGTGAAAGGTATCCAAACACAGATTTTCTGGAAGTTAAACCAGTCGCTATGTCAGAAAATTTGACATCCATATGAAATATATATATGTATACACATATCATACATACATACATACATACATATACATATATATACATATATATATATATATATATATATATATATATATGTAACAGAAATAAAATTGTAATAGTAAAAAAAGAGAAAAATATAAGACAGCATTTAATACATATATATATATATATATATATATATATATATATATATATATATATATATATATATATATTACATTTGTATTTCATATCATATCGTTGGAATTCATTTCGACTGCATGTAGAGAAATTTTACATTACATATCAGGTTTTCATTTGAGAAAACAGTTACTCGCATATACGATGCATTTAAACTAGTTTTGCAGAAAATTGATGTACGGTACAAGTGACACGAGTATTTAAATGAAATGAGTTATTTGAACGTGAGTAAGATATAAATTCTTGATAAAATAATATAATTTGAAGCTAGAAATAAATTACGTCTGCTATTAAGGTACAAATGAATAGAAATTATTAACGAATTCTATTAATTTATTATATTACAATACGGTAATGTTATTAAATATCAAACATCGTTCGAATTATAAAATTTAATTATAATTATTATATTTGAAATTATTTTAGTAAATGTTATACTTTTTCAAACTATAAAATACTTTTATTGTAATAATAACATTTTTTAGTACAGTATTTTTTATTAAACTATGATCTCTCTTTCCTTATAGCATACTTCATACATACATAAATACATACATACATACATACATACATATATATATATATATATATATTTATATATATATTTATATTTATATATACATTTGTATATATGTATACATAATAAGAAATATGAATACTAAAAAAATGAGTTTAATAATAAAAATACCAAATGTTTATATTTTCATATGACTAAGATATTTCTAAAATAAATTTCAATCTTCTTAAAATTTTATATTAACAAAATATAAAACAATTAAGATTGCTGTCAGATTTATTATACGAATTTTTTATATTTTAATAAAGTACTTTCAAGAGTAACGTACAAATACGGTATTTTAAAATTATAAAAAGATATAAGCATTACCAGTATGTTATAATAATTTTACGTTACACGTATATTTTTAAGTTTCTTATGACATGAAAAATATATTTTTTTACATTGTACTGTCTGTAGTTATTTTTAATTTATATACGCAGGTTATTCAAAAATGTAATTTAAAATTTGCCATAATGAAAAGGATTCTTCTTTTACCTAAAAATTATTTCATTTGGTAAAAATTACTTCTTAGTGTTTAACTATTATTGAAATTTTTATTTAATAAAATATATTTGACACAAATGAATCACTTTTCCAGGACCAAAATAATTATTAATCACTTATTGTTTATTTTATTCGCTGATAGACAATTTAAAGCTCATGTTTTATTACAGTTTTACATTATTTTATTAATACTAAAGTAAATTTACCAGAGTATTAAGATAATCAATAAAAATATTTGAGTATATAAATTAAAAAATATGTTAATATACCCAACAATTTAAATTAAATTAGTATTAATACAGTTTTGATACTGAAACTAAATATCTTTAGTCATCTTTAACTTTTTTTATATTATTATGTAGTTTAAAATAAGTTGTTAATATGTAGAAAATAAAACAATTGTTACTAATACCACCATAAAATTTAATAACTAATCAATAATTATTTTTTGTTATTTTTTCTTATTTTAAAAATTATCCCCGAAACTCTAAGAAAAATATAATTTTATGTTTAAGTAAAATGAATCAAATATAAATAATTATATTAGACTCCAAAATTAATTATCAATAATATTAAATCTTATGTAATAAAGTTGTTGAATTACATAATTATTTTAATTAATAATTAAAATGAATAAATAACATTTTTCATTTTTATAATAAATAATTCATTAAGTCATGAACGAAGTAACAACACGTTTCTAAAACATTAGGTAAATGAAACATTTATACTAAGTAAATAAAAGTGATTTTCTTAATGAATTTAAATTTCTAAACAAGTATTATATACTATTTCATGAGAGTTTAGAAAACATCAATTTTAAAATATGCACTGCTCTTCCACTCACTCCGTTCCAGTAACGATATAATATAAACTTCTACTGAAAATATACTTGATATCTTCAAACAAATTTTAATAAAAAATAAACTACTCTACACTTTTACATTGAACAAGCATCACTGTCGAGAAAATGAGAGCAATTCAAACGACGAAGTTTAGAAAAGCACAAAATATTTACATATTTTGTATTCAATCCTAAATGTGACGTCAGCTGAACGCCGTCAAGTGGATTTTCATCTCAACCCTTTTATTCGTTTAATAAAGAATTAGTTCCGCCAGTTGTGAGGAATGCTATTTGTATCAATTCGGTTGCAGAATAAACTTTCATACAGTATGGCGTATCCGTATAAATAAGATTACTTTTAATGTATTTCAAGTAGTTTTGTTTCGCTAGACACTATAGATGCCAATACGAAACGAAATAGCGAATTCAAATTTTGTCAGATTTGACTATAATTAAGATTTTACACAATTCAGATTTGTTTTATCGCTGATTGTACGTTTAAAGAATACTTTTGTAAGCTAAATAAAATGTTTATGTGTGTGTAATTAAAAACTGTAGAATCTTTCCATTTTCAAAATAGAATATTTTATAAAATACTAAAAAAAAATTTAAACATTCATATAATCTATTATAGACAAAAACAGCAATATAATCTGTTACGTTTTAAAATAAAAAAAATTATAAAATGACTATACAATCATCAACATATTTTAATTACATTTTACGAATCTAAAAAAACCGTCTGTAGTGCTTTTTTATTTACGAATGTACAGTTTATATATATATTTCTTGTTTATGAAATTATGCTAAAAGTGTATAAATTTTATATAAAAATCATATATATTATTTTTAATTGAATAAATAAAATACAATAAAACACAAAAATAAATTAACATTATTAAATTTCATGTAACAAATAAATTGTTTATTCAAATTTTTCAACTAATTGATTTATCTATATGTAAATTTAGTGTATCGTTGAAATAAAATTGAATTTAATTGTCAGTTATGTCGAAAGAAGGATTAACTATATATACATTTTATGCAGTAATATCATAAAGGTTTAATATAATGAATAAATTCATATGGAACTAAAAATATGTCGTATTATGTAAATTTCAATTATATCGCACAAAATAATTTAAAATATATATAAATAAATTCTATCTTGATATTTTAGTTAAAAATACTACTACTATAAATGAGTTACATGTATCGCTAAACTGTTTTTTCCATTTTTTTATGAATATAATTACAATTAAATCTAAACCGAAACAAGTTCGTGAATATATTCATAAGAAATTCAATTCCGCATATTTATTGTTAACAATATATGCGTGACCTTATGGGCAGAATAACGCTTTGAAAAGATTTTTATCGCCACTTTTATTAGAATCTAGACCATTAAGAAGTCTTTGCAAACAATTTCGGTACAGATAAAATACATTATTAACTTAAGTAGATTTACTAAATTATAAAAGATAATAAAATATACAATTTTCGGATTTTGTATATTAAATTTAGTGCTCGTATTAGAAAATTTATTTAAATTACTAGAATAAAAAGTATACATACCAATTATGTCCTCTAATATATATTTTAAAGCCATCTGAAATAAAATATTAATTGCAAAAACATATACAGAGTAGTGCAATCCCGCCTAAAGAAAAATTGACAGATTATATGTAAATATATATATATATATATATATATATATATATATATATATATAATTGAAAATGTCAAAGTTAAATAGAAAATGGACATTAATAATTACAACATAAAAGAAAACAAACGTGTTTAATAAAACGATAGAATAATTTATAGAATAATGAAAAATTAATTATTAAGTGAAAATATAAGTACAAAATTTAGAAATTTTAATTAAATATTTAAACAACTAAATACAGAAAATAAATTAGTTATTTTAATAATTTATTAAAAAGAAGTAATACTGTTATAACAAAAGAATATTTTCTAAATTGTAAATTGAACTTAAAAATATTGTTGATTGGATATAATTTTTTTAACCAAATAAGAAATTTATTAATGTTACTAATATTTAATACAATACATTCGATGCAAAGAACTGTTATAGAAAGACATTGAAATAAAACTTTTAAAATTAAATTACAAACAATTTACGACCATTTTGAAAGATTCTATAAATTTCATTTACTATACTATATTATAAAATATATGATTATTTTTTTCATTTATTTTTTAATTTTTATTACGTACTCAAATCTGGTAACAGAATAACTGAAATATATAAAGATTTACACAATATATATTTTCTTTAAAAGAAAATAATTTTCTTGAATAAACGTCAACATTTTAATATATATTAACTATAAATTTATAATTAATGTTTTCATTAAATATTAAAATATTATTTAATGTACTTTTTATTAAAAATTCTATTTTATGTACTTTGTTATTTTTATACAAACTGTAAAAGTCTATTCGAAAATAATTATAAATTTTATTCCAACAGTTAAATGTATTGTTATTATTTTAATTCATTAATCTGTAAGTATAAAATAAGTCGTACTATTCTAATAAAATAACAACTGGAATTTAACAAAGAATCCCAATTCACTGATTACCAATTTAACACTCAACTAGTTACTTAGATATTTCTTAATAAATTAATAAAAATTTCTTTATCACCTTTTCAAAAGTATATTTTAAAGATTTTAATTAAATTTCAATCACATAAAATTTTAGTTTTTTCAAACGATATCAATTATTTTCTTTCCTATATACAAAATATCGATTATAATAAATCTGGATAAAATATATACATTAAAAAGACTGATAACACTGTACGAACAATAGAATATTAAAACATTCAAATCGAAACGAAAACCACATGCATATCTTATTTGAAGAGTACAACAAGAATATTGAAATAACGTGTTCGTGACAAATGTTGCATTGACAGATCATGCAAAATGAAATGTGTGCATTGCATCAAAAAACAGTTGTAAAATATTCACTTCAATTACGACATAGGTCATACAGATATATAAAGAGAATGAATCCGAGCACGTGACGAATTATTTGACGAAAGCTATTACAATGTCATGGCATCTGTTGTAAAGCTACACGTCCGAGCACGAAATGTATAAAGTATACAAAGTCATAAACGCACTGAAAAGAATGAAATTGTATGCGAACATGGACTCACTGTTCCCTCTAGGTAAATAAGTTTCATTTGAGGAAATGTTACTCCTGTTTTCAAATTCATTGTGTCGGCGTTGTGAAGTCGACAATTTACTATATACTAACAATAGTGCATATAATATTATATATATATATATATATATATATATATATATATATATATATATATATATATATAATGAGAACAAATTATAAATTATGAATTATATTTACTAACATATAATTTCTTTTATATTCAATTTAAATTTAACATTATTAAAACAATAGTAGAAATTTAAAGAGAAACTAACTATCAAGTTAATTTCATACGCAAACATTTATTAATTTACTGGATTTAAAAAGTATGTATCACATAAATATTACTTCAATTTAAATAATTAAATAGACTTGTATGTTGAAATTTATAATATTATTTAATTCTAGTTTTCATATCAGTACTATTTAATTTAACTTTAAAGATAAATTAATTATTTTTAATGGAAAAAATATGAAAACTATAAATTGAATTTCTGAATATCATTTCTATTACATTTACATTAATTTGGACAATATATACATTTTTATGTTGAATTAATTACAGTTTAATTTAACCAAAATTTAATTTTAATTACAAAACAAATAAAATTCAATAAAAGTTAAAATCCAAATACAACAAACGGTTTTAGAAACTTACACTTAAACATAACTTTAATTCAGCTCAAGAACGGATTTGGTGTAATCTATGGCGTGTAAATGATTTACTTTTAGAGCATTTAATACAAAATCTTCGTGACAAAGTTTGTTTTTAATTATTTCGTTGAAAACAATGTTGTAAATTTCCCTGAATGTAGTATAAATTTCTTGACTTTTCAACGTATTTCCCATTTAAAAATATAATACAGCATTTATTTAAAATAAATCACATTTGATTACTCAAAATCTTGTTCAGTAAAAAAAAAATTATAAATACTTACATATAAATAATAATGTATTTTTATAGAATTAAGAATCAGGTGTAATTGAAAAATATTTAATACTTTATATTATTTGCAATTGTAACAAATTTATCAAATGTAAGCAGAAAGAAAATATATTTAAAAAAAATATAAATTTCATTTTTAAGTAATATTATATAATCATATTTTTTTACTTTTCATATGTTTATTTATTTTAACAATTCATCCAAATATAAAATACACCTGTGAAATGTTTCTTACGTGGCAAAGTTTACAAACAGATTTGCACCGACAGAAAGAATGCACAATCATACCTCTTATGTCACCCACCGCCCCAGTCTGACTGAAGCGGTAACATTTTTTGTCGACATCTTTTATTCCGTCTATTTTGGCGTTTCCTTTTTCCCGAGTTCACTATATATCGTCGTTCTTTTTTTCTCGACGCTTTGTAAGCTTTCGCGTGAAAATTTACTTTTTTCAACAAAATTAAAAAAAAAAGTTTAACTGAGCCGCTTGAATCCAGCATTAATAAAAATGCTATACAGTTAGGGATGTAGTATTTGTTAAGATTTTTTAGACCTTTTTTTACATGATATTTAAATAAGAATCGAATTAAAAAGAATGTCTCTGATATCATTTACAATTGTATATTTTTAAGGAAGATAACTCCATTTCAGATTTTTTGTGATGTTTTCACATGAAATATAATATTATGTCAATATTATTCCTGATAAAAAAACTGTTTATATTTACTTTTTCATAAGTATATTATATAATTTATATATTTTTATTGTTTGAAAATATTATTTTAAATTATTAAATATAAAATATACTGTTGCTAATATTTTGAAAACTGCTTAACAAGAAATGTGTTTATGAAAATCTTAGTATTTTCATACGTGATAATTTAATAGGACGAAAAGATTTTTTTATATAAAATCAATCAGATTAACGCAAGTGAACAGCAACAAATATACTTAATCTTTATTCGTTTTCGTACATTTACAAAAATCATAAATGTAAATAACGTGATTATTTATAGAAAAATGTAACACAGAAACCAATATCAAAAACACGTATATATAAAAAACATCAAAAATTCTGGAAAAAATGCAAAACACAAAAATAATTTATGTACAATAAATCAGCATGATCACATATAAAGTAGCAGCATAAATTCTTCACATCCAAAAAATATTTCGATGCAAGTAATCTACGGCGGTTAAAAAGTGCATCAAAATATAAACAATTACAATTATTAAAAAATATTTTTTTCAGTAGAATGTGAGTAAACCTTTAAATTAAATGAACATTTAAATGCATTAAAATAGTCTCCATACATAACAATATTATTTAATCCATTAACAAGTCAAATTCGATTTTCTTTGTTAAATATTGATGATTTTCTGACGCACTTTATAATTCCTCAATGTATAAGGTAAGATATACATTTTTGTACTACTTACCTTATACTGTATGATTGAAAAAAGGAAAATTATTATTAGCTATTTGTTGTCTTCTTAAAATTATTTAAAAAAACACATATAAATTGAAAAGTACATAAATTGTTTTTTAAAAATAATTCTATAACATTTTTTTAAAAAAATAATTAAATATATTTCTTAAAACATTATGAAAAACTATTCTTTTGTAAAATTTAAATATAACTATATATTTAGTAAAATATATGTTTATTATTTCTTCGAACCAAAAATGAAATATATATTATAATTTTTTTTTAATTAAAAATTGTGTTAAAACTATGTACCAATTAAAGTATTTGTTAATTTTTTTCTATTTATTTTTATGAAATAAGTTACTATGTATCTCAAGGTTATTATCTCCATAAACATTTAATAATAAAATTACAATAAATAATTTTGTTTAATTTATAGAATAAGTGTAAATATAAAATATTAATTAATTAAATAATTATCCATATGTAAATCAATTCTCGGTTGTAAATTATAAATAAAATTTATATTATTTTATAATCCATATAATTTAAAATAACAAAATATTCTTTTATATAAAAACATATTAAAGATTAAATATATAATGACATATTTATAATTAAACGAAAATAGATCAGAAACACAATTAAATGCAATTAAAACGAGTCATTTATATGGTTTTATACAACGAAACCATTTTGAATAAAATGTAATTAAGTTTGACGATGAAAATGTACGTGTGTATAAACCTCTATATATCAACCATTTTATACAATTGACTCTTTTAATTATTTACTGAACAAGAGGTTTATGAATTAGTTACACTATTGACTTATCTTGGAAAAGTCATGGGAAGTATTAATTTGAATTAGAATAGAATAAATAATGTACGTATGTATTATCATAGGATGAACACAAAATGAATACAGAAATAAAAAATTAAATGAGTAGGATTAGAATTATGAGAAGTTAAAAAATAAATGTTAAAATATAACTAGATTTTTTATTTAATTTCATATTAAAAGAATTCCATTATTGTCCAAAATTATTTAAAACTTTTCGTTATTTATTTTCATCTAAATGGCATTTTATTTTCTACTTATTATAGAACTATATTATTCATTTCCATTTTTGAAATTTAAACTAGTTATTTTTTAAATTTTTCATTCAATGAAATTATTTTTTTATTTCTATTCATTAAAGCAAATTTATTATTAAATTTCGTTATTTAAAAATGTTGAACATTTTTTAATATTATCAATGGATAATAATCGTATAACACTTTTTAAAAATCTTATACATAGAAAATTTTCAATATGAAAGTACTACGTACAAAATTAATTTAAAAAACTGAAATAAATTTTAACAAAACATAAATTAAATACTATAAAATAAAATTCAATTTATCTGCCTTGAGGTTGAATTGACGATAAATACTGATAAAAAAATGTTTCAGAATCAATTAAATACTATTTGAATTCAAATAAACGTTTAATGAATCTTCGAAAGTCTTTCAGATACTTGACTTTAATTGTGTTAATTGCCTATCTTTTAATAATTAAGTTCAAATAGTACAATTTGTGCCAATGGAAAATTAGACGAATGAATATTCAATTTTATCTGTCAACTATTTCAATTGCTACCCTATAAATGATTAATACTACAAAGTGTAAATGAAAGAGAATTATTTGAAGTGCAATTTCATGTCAATGGAAAATAAATACATTTTGTTTTAAAATTTAACTAATTAAATATGTTTACTAGTAATATACAATTTTATCTGAATATTTTAAATACACATATTTTTAAGTGTATATATATATATATATATATATATATATATATATATATATATATATATATATAAGTAAAGAAATATTCTCGCGAATTTCGCATAAATATAAAATATGTATAATCTTCAATTTTATAATTTATGCATGGCTAGTAAAGCGCGTTAAGTGATTGTTAACAAAACATTTCAACGTGGATGGATAGATGGATGGATGGATATATATATATATATATATATATATATATATATATATATATACATACTAAATTAGCGTTTACACAGCCCTGTATCCAATACTTTAATTGGTGGATCGAGTGAAGAAACGCGCGTTACGATGATGCAACTAATTAAAACTGTGCCTGCTTTGTTTGCTTTTCACGATGTACCGACCTGCTAACTGATTCCTCCATGTTTGTGCATGCATATAAGTTTCTGTACTTGTTATTACTTTAGCTTTGATATATTTACAATGTTCGTAATATAATTTTATTTTTAGTTCATTTTCTAAATTATTGCATACTACATGTTTATATATAATTGCATACATACATATGTACACACACACGTGTGTATGTGTTTGTATAAAATTTACATGTTAATTTTTTATTTGAACACATGTATTTTTTTCAATAAAGTTTAAATATTAATTATTCTTTTATTTACTAACGTTCATTCAAACGCATAAAAAACAGAATATTTAATTTATTCCTTTTATAAAAACGCTAAAACTGATAAAAAAACATGAGAATATTGATTTTTTTCTGATTTGTTTGAATTTTTTATATAAATTAACAAATCGAAAAAAATCACTATTAATATATAAATTCTGAAAATATCAATTACTCTAATATACATATATGTATGTGTAAAAAATATACTATAAATTATTAAATATTTGTTAACAATCACTTTAAAGTCAAATTATTTTCATAATAATTAATTATTAATCTCTACTAGTAAACATATTTCATCTCTTTTTAATTATGGTTCATTTGATTTTTAACAAAGCTATTATTCATACAAAATTGTATAATATCTGCAATAATAACTTACTGTTAATTTTTTTAACTATTCATATTTCGATAGGGAACCAATTATCTTTAATGTTCGTATTATAAAATCTTTGTGATTTTTAAATACAAGTTCATTAAAATTCAGTACACGAGAAAGTTGACAGTACATAATTATTCAACATTTTTAATAAAATTCTACTGTGTAGAGAAATAATTTCTTCATTGAAAATTAAAAACCTGCAGTTCTAAAACTATATTACTTATAATTTGGTACTATCTCATTCAAATATATTTTTTTAAAAAAATACAAGAAAATAAGGTTGATTAATGTAAATAAATTAATCTTTTTTTATAAATTTATATGGTTTTCTGCTTAATTATTTTTATTTTTTATCTGACAAATGTAGACTATGTATTACTAAATTATTACAACCAAATTAATACAATGACTTTTCTAACATGATGAAATAAATACATGCCATTAATTTTAAATTTGAGACATATTTATAACAAAGTATTGTAATTAATTTACTAAATACAAATAATCTGATCATTAAAACAAAATTATCAATTTATAGAATTTCTCAAATCTTTAATTCATTTTCTTATTTTTAATTATTTAAAAACACACTAATTATTCATATTTTATCAAAAGAACATTAAAATTATTTCTGTGTCGTATCATATGAAATATGAATATTTTTTTTAAAAAAAACTTTACTTTTAAAATAACAACTTAATTAAAAAAAACAGAGATTCTTGTAATAAATTATTAAAATATACATTAAAAATAATAATTGATATTGTATGAATATATATATATATATATATATATATATATATATATATATATATATATATATATATATATATATATATATATATATATATAATTAGAGTCTTTAAATATATTTATTCTAATGAAAAAATGAATAGAGTATTTTCTTCAATAAAAAGTATATTGAAAGAAACTATCATTCTACGTCTACACATTTTTTTGTTTAAATTCTAGCTTTACTATTCTTGGTTAACAATGATTTTATCATGATTTTAGAAATCACTCACGAAAAAGGTCACGATCTCAAATCTAAGTGGTTTTGTGACTGACTAGCAACTTGTCTAGATAAAAAATGGTTATTACGTCATTTACTTTAAGACCGACTGTAAAAGAAAAGTTCGAATAAAGGTTGTAATTCGATATGAAATAAAAGACTGATTTCCTAGACTATTTTCTATAATTTACATACTATTTCAATACTAAGTCAGTCTTGGAAATATTTATTTTTCGGTATTATCAAATAAATTTCAAGAAAGTATATTTTATCAAAAGTTTTATATATGTGTGTGTCTTGTGTTTTCAAATTAAAATGAAATAACTTGTGTAGAAATGTACGTGTTAATTATTTCAATTAATTAACTCTGAAATTAATTTGTAAATTGACAACAGAAATCCATTAAATTTTAACTATAATTGTTTTTGAAATGAATAATATTTACATATATATTAGGGTCTGACAAAATTTTAATATATATTTTTATTAAAAAAGTATAATAATTATTATTTATATTAATATTGTTTGAACTTAATTATTTTAAAGTAGATCAATGAAAAAATATCGATACAAATAAATTAAATCATATTTTTAAACGACAAAATAAAAAGTATACATTTACAATAAACCCATATGACGTAAATCATAAGCTCGAATAAAGAAAACAACAAAAATTACGGTTTTCCGTAGGTAAACAACATATAATATGTGTTTCCGGCCTGTGACAGTTGTACCATATCTCGTTTTAAGTAAAAGCAAAACGCATTATGAGATAGAGGCGGAGATAATAACCGAGAGCGATGTTCAAAGCTAAAAGCTTTATCGTACAGGAAATCGTTGTACAAGTTTGTCAATTCCGATGAATTAGTCATGCAACTTTAGCAATTAATATAAGCTATACATGAAGTATGGTCCTACCTTAAATGCGCCCAAATCGTCCACAACACAGGTGAGTACAGCTTCACGGCCCACGGGAACTGTCACATTACTTATTGGTTCCCCGAACTTCGGTATTTCTGAAATTAAATTTCTAATGAAATTTTATGAATAATGAACTTATATTTTTCTGTTACATTTACATAAAACATTGACAGATTTTAATTCAAACGAAAAAACATTCGTTTCGTTTCGTGTCATAATAAATAATTACATGAATTTTAATTAAATATGTTTTGAAAAGTGCCAATAATTACAAATTTAAACTTTGTTTTAAATAAAAGTAATATATATATATATATATATATATAATTAAATGCAATTATTAAATAAATAAAATATTTCATTTAATATACAAAATAGCTACAATATAATATATTATTATATAAAAATCTATCATAAAGTATTATATTTTCTTCTTATATTAAAAAATACAAATTATTGTGTTGAAATATAAGATAAGCGTAAAAGAATTGTTAATATGTACAAATTTTCATGTTAAAAGCTCATAAAAATCTGAATAAACAAACACGATAAAAGTAATTTATAGTTTAATGATAAGTTTCTATTAAAAGAAAATTTAAAATTTCGCAAACTAATTAATTAAATCGATTAATTGATTACTGATTAAATATTTAAGTTTTAGTTCATGTTGAGTCTCAAAGGAATACTGAAGATAGATTATTTCATATCTCTGAAAACAATCTATTTATAAATAGAATTCTTATAGTAATCAATCTTTTTGTTTACATTTAACGAAAATATTTTTTTCATCAAAATTATTAAAAAAATTAATAGTCTAAAATAATAATTTTTTGTCAAAGATATAAAAATTATTTTCTTACAAAAAATATATTTCGTTTATCTATATGAAAAATCGTAGTTTTAATTTTCAACCTATAATTCATTACAAGATTAATGAATTGTTTTCTTTTGAATGTTTATAAAATTCTTCAGAAAATTAAATTAATAACTTTTTGTATTTACAGTAAAATCATAGTTTATACAAGAAATTTGAGATTGTTTTATACAAAATAAAATTGAAAAAATATATGTATAAACATTTTTAAAATGTTTATATATATATATATATATATATATATATATATATATATATATATATAATATTAAAAGAGGTATGTTTAATAATCCCACGCGTTTACAAGTTAGCAACCAACTAGGGAATAACAGTACTAAGAAAAGTATATTGGTAAGATCGACCCTAAGGAAACATCACTCTTTCAAAAACATTTCTAAATATCCCGATGGACCTGTCCATTACTAGTCACTCGACTAACCGTATACTCATCGTTTTATTTTGTATAGTATTACACTTTTGATCGAATATCAATTATTTGTTTATGAAACTCAAAACACTTTATCTTAATTACAGTGAACATTTCCTTTTAATTACGTATAATTAATTAACGATATCATTTCGAAACAATTTTCACGAAAATGTATTTTTGGTTTAATTAAGCAATTACGTATTTGTTTGATTTTTGTACGTGCTAGACTGTCGAGTACATGCTTGAAATTTATTTCGTCTTTTGTATAAATAAAAAAATATAAAAACAGTAATTTTTTATCAAAAATATACAAAATATTCATACAGACTGTTCTTTTTCTCTATATTAATTTTAAATAAAATATGCCTTCAAGCTTACAAAAATTTACAATTGGAATCTGAATTCAATTCGAAAGTATTTTCTATTAAATTGATCCTTTATAAAATATATTTTATTCTTTTGATAGCAAACAGTAGAACTCACGTTCTATTTATTTTTAAATTTGAATATATTTTTTAATCAATAAAATTGTAGGTAATCAAAATCATTTTTAAAAAATATATTTGGATGTAAATATCCACGTATGTAAATAAATATATCAATAGTTAATAAAAAATATAAAAAATAATTATATTCACCACAGAGTAAAACTTTATTCCTCATAAATTTTATGGGAATGTCTCATTGCATACTGTTATTTTTAGTCATTTCAATTAGTTTATGACTATTGCATGAGTAGATAATTTTAACTGTGAAATTTATTGTCAAATTAAAATACTTTTACCATATATATATATATATATATATATATATATAAACATATATATATATATATATATATATATATATATACAGTACACAAAAATAACTTTGAAATACCATTTTATAATAGAGCTATATATTTAACATTTATAAAGCAATTGCATTTATATAAAGTGGGAATTTTTATCACATAAAATGTATAGTGGGGTAAGTACGACATTTATACTCTGTCAGTAACAAGAATGATTTAGGAACCTATACGCCACGAATAATAATGTCACTCGTGGTACATTAAACACGCTCACACGCCAGGGAAAAGACTACGACGAACCTAACAGAAGCTTAAATGTCACAAGATTCAATTATGTTCGCAGGGCAGTTGTTCATTTCACCATTTGGTTACCCACGAAAATGCGAAGACCCTTTCTGACAATGATGACTCGGTTTATAACACTGAAAATTCTGTCAAAAATGTGTTTGAATTAATAATTCATCAGCTACGTATCACTTCATGTCAGCTGTGCGATATACAATTATTTAAAAAATATATTATCTTGTCTTTTTTCGGCGAAATAGGTTTCATAATTTTTTCTCGGGTAGTTTTTTTATTGAACATACACACACACATATATATTTATATATCTTCTTTTCAATTTTTTACATATTTTTATATTGTTTGAATATAACTCACAATTGAACTATAAACGGAAATATTATCAAATTATTATAAGAAAAATATGAAACAACATCCAAATTTAATGTCTTATTTTCTTGAATTTTTTTAAGAAAAACAATTTAATATTTACTGAAACAAATTCAATATATACATATATATATATATATATATAAATGTGTGTGTGTATGTATAAGTATGGATTTGTATACACATAAAAATTTGTATCACGTATAAAGTTAGTACATGTATACATGAAACAAATATAAAGAACTACTTTAATATAAAATAAGACATTTTTGTTCCATATATATTTTAAATCTTTTAAATTATATAAATAAATAATTTTATTATTTTTATTATATTTATAAAGTTTTATTTTGTTTAAGGAATATAATAAATAGTGATAAATTTTTAATACTGTGTATTATTATACACAAATTTACTTGTATAAAAAAATAGGATAATAAATTTAATGTCGATTCAAAGAATGAAATTATTTTTTTTAATAATTAAAATATCTTATAACTAATAATTGTTATATTAAAAATAATACTCGATTATTTATTTTTTGATTACTTATAAAAAGTTATAATATATTAATAAAAAGAATATTAACAAAAATTTAAATTAAATTATAGGAGAAAAAATACTCGAGTTGAAAAGTTTTAGGAGATGATTTAGTCCAGCAATAAATAAAAAAATAATATATGATATATATATATATATTATTTTAAGAAAAAAAAAGCGAAATAAAAAAATATTAAATTACGTACTAATATCAATTTCACATACACATAAATATACGTGTATATATATATATATATATATATATATATATATATATATATATATATATATATATATTATAACATTCATGATTTGAATGGTAGTCACTAATAAAACATAAAAAAAATCAATTTTGTTACTCGAAAGGGTATCATATAATCCTTAAAAAGAATGACCATTTTTGTACGATTCAATCCTATCATCTCTCGAATATCGAGGGAAAAAAATCATATTATCTGCGTTTAAGGTTTTATATTATAAAATAATATTTCATACTAAATAATATCTCTGACAGAATCGTTAATATAATTGATGCTATTCTAAATCTATAGATTCAATTTCAAAGGTCAGCAATTCTCATAAATTTTCTGTTTTCAGTAAAAAGAAAGAATATCTTGAAATTTGTTCGACTGTGATATATACATTGTCTGTTTTCATTTAGTATAATTGTATGATTAAAAAAGTGAACAAACCCATTCTTTATTGTTTCAGTTCAAAAAGCCCGGATTCTTATATATGAATTACATTTAAATATCGATGTTTTCGACTGATTTGAAACATAAATTTCCAATGTGCATACAAGATGAATAAACGAACTTAATAACAATTCGTAAAAATGCATATCTCTAAAAATAAACCGAAAGAAAGAAACGAGTGTGCTGACTGTGATAAGACGGCCAAATCAGCAGAACAGTAAGTAACACGAGTAGCAATAAGAATATAACGTTCTGCGGTGTCGACAACCCATTATTATTGCTACATTTTCATTTCTGATCTTCAATTATAGCTCTTTTTTTCTATTATCATTCGTCTGCGAAAAGCTCAAACTCCGCCCACAAAGCTTTAAAATAAATTGACTTTTGTGTTACAGTATGACACATGACGGCGCTTCCTTATTTTATTATGTAGGCCCTACATACGGATTTACGTAGTAACCTATTGGGACAACGGGATTGAGCGTCAGTTCGTCTTATTGCGTGTGATGGCATCGTCGTAAGCATCTCCCACAAGGAGTAAAACACGACAGTCAGAGATAAATTCGCAAATTTTTAATTCTGTTTTATTTTGTGTCTTCTTTCCTTTGCTACTCAATGCAAAAAAACTTAATCATTTGATATTTATACATATTCGGGTATTATTCCAATATATTAACATAAAAAACTACAAAACAGACATTATATATATATATATATATATATATATATATATATATATATATATATAAAGATATGTGTATAAATTAACTTAACAATATATCAAATTATTTTTTTCACATTACTGAAAAATCACAACTCATTTTTTCATAATTTTAAGTATAATATTTTGAAATCATATTTTTTACGTATCTTGTATTACAATTAATTTCATCAACTTTTGTTGTTTTTAGATAACCCTTAGAATATTTCTTATCCTGAAAATTAAGCTATCGAAAATAATTGTAACTCAAAATACACAAAGATTTGTAATTTTAAAAATTATATAAATATTAAGTTATATTTAAAAAATACTTTTTTTCATATATACAGAAAAAAGAGGAAAAGAGTGTTTTATGCTTTAACATAAAATAATTTCAAAAAATGAAAATAACTCATAAGTGTCAAATCAATAAAAAATGATTTTTCGATTATGAAATGAATGTTGTTCATTACTTTGTTCTTAATTTCCTTACAAGGAAATTGATGAATATATTACTTTTACAGATTATTGTCTAGACTATTACAACCGGTATGTAAATCATTTGGCTTCTATGTTAATGTAAAGTAACCTTTTACATTTTACACATTTTTAAATTTGGAAATTTAGTAATTATATATACATTATAGCGAATCACTAATCAAAGTACTTGAATCGTTCAATATTAATCAATCATATTACGTCACGTACAATTCCGGCAAATCAACAAAAATAATATTTTCGAACAAATGAGTTTCTTGATAGCTCAAGCCACCGAAATCCGGTGTGTTGAATGTCATGCGAACAAGAAAGTTCTCGATGTCGTACTTTTGGACTATACGCATGACGCGCACGCGGTCATTACGAAGTCACCGTCGGCAGGTGGTTCAATTTTTGGTCTGAAGTGGGGAAAAACGAACGTATAAGGCGCGTCGGGTCGTAGACACGCAGTGGCCACTCTAGGTGTCGGCATGATGCATGGATCGCGTGTTCGTTGGCCATCTCCGCGTAATTCTGACCGCCGCCTTGCATCACCAACCCACTTCCGTTCCATCAGAATACACTTAAGACCTTCTCACACGGTTCCCCTGTTTTGATTTCAGCGTAAAGATTCACGATTCGATGCCATTGATAGTAAACTGCCGTGCCATTAAAACGATACGAGTGATAAGTTGTGTTATATTAGAAGCTATGAGCGCGTGGTATTAATAAAAATGGTAGGTATTTATATTAATGTTAGTTGTAGAACGTTTTATTTTATATCCTTTTACTATAATGTGCGTATTTTCACTTTCGAAATGACACATTTTTAATTCTTAAACTCTTTTTTTATAAAAATAAAAATTAGTTTCTTGTCTCTCTTTGAAAATTTTATATTAAGAAAATCACAGCAATAAAATAATTGGTAATCTCTTAACAATATTATTAACAAAATTTAAGTCTTTTCAATTTATTTAAAATATTTTCAAACTGATTCAAAATTATTATCTTATTATCCTATACTATCTATGATAACCCCTGACACAATTTAAAACCATATTCATTTTCTTTATAATTTTAATACTATTTCACTTATTTTTATATATATATATATATATATATATATATATATATATATATATATATATGTACATATATGTAAGTGAACAGTAATATCGTCCTAGAAATAATTCTTCTAATCAAGAAATGTCAAGTGTCGCATGTAGATGAAAACAATTCAACTTATAAATTATACTAAATTGTAAGTACAAATTTTAAACACTCCATAAATGTCATATAATTCACATAACAACATACATACATAGCACATATGAAAACATATTATAATTATAAGCATACAACATTAAAACACGAGTTTGTCCATTTTTAACGCGTGATTTAAATGTTAATGTGCTGTACATTAAAATTAAATATGTAATTACATTCCAACTACATGTTACAATTTCATTTCACCTTATCTTTATAATATTTATAACCGCACATGTATATTATATCCGTGAACATATATTTGTCGTGTTCATGAAATGGTCGCGCTTAATTCATAACGAGAATTGAGACAATAACTGATGACAGAATTAAAATAGGGGATGTAATTTACGCTTATCTTCACTGTCTATCGCGCGAGGCCAGTGGGTAAGAATATGGTCACGCAAAACAACTGGAAATCTGCAGTTGAAATCAAATGTGTAATAAATCTGCTCAGGATACAAATAACGGTGCGTGAAAACTTCAGGTAATTGCATTTCAAAAAAAAAAAAAATAGATTGGATATTCTCTAAATGTATTCTACCTTGGGGCGAATTAACATTTTGAATCTACATACAAGGGTTAGAACGAGTTTCCGTTCTTGGTTGTAGATTTTTTTCAATTGGAAATTCTACGTCCGTTGAAAATGATTTATATAAAATAATTTTATAATTACATCGATTTTTTTTATTTTAAAAAACATTTATTATAATTAAGTTGATTAATATTTACAAGTTTAAAAATAGATTTTTTTTCAGAAAATTAATATTTTGTATAATTTTTAAGTTGTTTTTTTTTAATTGCCAAAAACGATTAATAATAAATATTTTATTAGATTAAATTTCTAAATTAAAAATATTTATGTAATAAAAGATATGTTATAGATAATATTTTAATTCTTTTATAGAAAAATTTATAAAGCGAGACCCATTATACACTTGCTTTTATTTTTTAATAATTTTTTTTAGAAAAAAACAATAATATTTTTACTTACAAGTATTTTGTAATTAATTTGAATTTTCTTATAGAATTTTAATTAAATTATATATATATATATATATATATATATATATATATATATATATATTGAGAGGTATTAAAATAAAAAATAAAATTAGCACGCTCGAAAGTTTTAAAATATTCGTTCTTATGTAAATTACTTTTAAACTAGAAGAAAAAGGATTTGTCGCTTATAACAATGATTATAGTTATAGCTCCCAGACGTTATTTTTTTTATTAAAAAAATGTTAAAATTAAAACAATACTTAAATATAATTGTACAAAATATTCGTAAAAAAATACAATTCCAATTATTTCACAATATTTAATTTATATCCTACGATTTGTAAATTTTCATAATTATTGTTATTAATTTTTTTATTTCATTTTTCTAGTATACAATTATTAAGAAATAAAATTCGTAAATATTTCATTTTATAAATTTTAATAAATAATATGTGATGTATATTTTATTTTCCTCGTGTATAAAATTAAATTGATAGACAATATTATTAATACATCAATATATTTTGCAAAAAAGTGGTTAACGTTTCAACGAATGGGAAAATCGTTAATGAATTATGTCACTATTTAGTTACGCGGCGCGTAAAAGTATGATTAACAAGATAAGTAGCCATATTTTATCACGTAAAAGTACGCACCTAAAAATAATTTGAAAAAATTGATCAAGATTGATGATTGAATTTTCACGTTGAAAAATAGTCACTTTCACGTATTATAATGGGACAGCTCTCGTAGCTTTATATTATCGAATGCATGAGCGGAAAACGTTCACAAAGGATCATTAAAAACATGGGCGATACGCTGCAAACATTTTAAATGTAATTAATTGAATAGATTGCACGTTACTCACGCGCGGAAGATCATATAGCTCTCCACGAAGTTATTAATATTGTTGGAGCGCGTCACGAGCTGACACATTACAAATTAATAAGATAACCCGATCAGATGTACGGAGGAAAATTAATATGAATAGAGTAGGCGCGAGTGTGTTCTACCCATTATCGACATTTTTGATGTATAATGAACGGTGACCGAATAAGAAGAAAATCTGATATCGTGTTGTACATTTAGAGCAACTTGAGAAAATTCTGGATGTGTGTATATCTGTATACGTGTAAATAAAATCTTCACCGTAGAAGAAACTTTCAGCATAAGACATATAATCAACTTTATATTTACAACAGTATATTTTCTTTGAGATTTTTATTTGTAGAAAAAAAATAGTATCTTGGTATTTGAACGAAAAACGTCACATCATTAAAAGAAAATAAATACTTAAATATAAAAATGAACTAATTTATTTTATATTTTGTAAATATATTTCAAATATAAACATTTTTAATTAAAAATGTTTATATTTAAAGTTCATATCATGTATATTTTTATAAAAAATAAAACTAATTGAAAAATATTTGAAATTTAAAATTATTAATATCTACATATTTAAACAATATATGAAGAGGGAGAGAAACTCGGTATATTTTAAACATCAACGTATATTTTTACTTCAAATATTATGTGAAACGTAAAAAAGGAACAATATTATTACTTGTAAAATATAATTAATTTTTTTTAAAAAACAACAACACATTAATTTCTAAATAGGGTTTGATTTTTTTAAAATAATACAATGAAAAATATTTCCTTAGTGACTCTTGTAATAAAATTATTTTTTCAAAATACAATCATAAAATATTAATAAACCAATATCATAAATAATGCAAATACGGCAGCAAAATCAATTTGTTGCACACACGACGATACTAATGGTGAAAACGTCTAAAGAATCAAATAGTGAGCTGCCTACTTCATTACCTCAGCCTCCACATAAATGACTCCTTTTATAAGGCGATTATGCGAAGTAACTATGAAATGAGCTAGTAATCTCACATGTGCACGGAGCGACTGTGTAAGCAGACTTATAGAATTCTATGCCACGACTGTTGGCTTTGCCTTTAAATCGCGAACTGCGAGAGAGTGTATGTGTGTGGTAGAGAGAAGAGGTGAGCAAACAGAAGAGAGCTCTTGTAAAAGAATTCCTAATATAAGCAAAACTTCATTCAAGCTTCAAATCCCTCGCCTTTCTCCATTAGCTGACTTGCATTGCTAATGAACCACTTGGGCTGAGAATTGGCAAAGAGAGACTGAGTTGAAAGAGGTTTTATATAGTTGGATTCTACTTCAATTAAAACTTGAATAAAGAGTAGGTACATACAAAACAGTCCGATCTGTGCACCGTACATACGTCGTTGCTACACGCCGAGCGTAACGTTCCCCTTACATCTGACATTACTTACGCGCCCGTGTCCGAAACGAAATATTTCAGTTACCCGTTTCAGGAATCTCTTATTTCCACCTGAGTTTGCCAGTGGCGCATCATTGAATATTCGTGTTCAAATAATAGTGAACAATAGTTATTCAAGTTATGCATTTTCTTCGCGTTGTACTAGTTCTTCCTCGGCAAATATTTCAAACATTGCAGACAACTTGTAAAACTTAATACAAACATAACTGATATACCGATTTAAAATACGAGTGAAAACAAATTTACATACGAACTTTGAAAATTCTAAATCCATTCATTAAAGAAATGCAAATTATTAACTATTCATAATTCACTTAATATACTTGTTCCAATAAAAATAAAAAATTAATGGAAAATTTAATGAGAACTATAACTTTCAATATTATGTACACATTGTTTACAGTAATAAGCAGTTATTGACTTTTATAAGTATTTGTTCTCACTTAGATAATATTTATATCATATATATATATATATATATATATATATATATATATATATATACATATATAAATTTGTGTGTGTGTGTTTGTACATGAATATAATAAATATTTAAAAATCAAATATGTCTGATTTAATGAAAGTGCTTTTTTAATTTTCTAATAATGAAAAATTTTCATTTTATTCTAAAATAGTACTTTATTAATTTAAATAATTCTCTTTATATCAAAAAATACTCTTGAAAATTTTTAATGAGTCTATACATACACACACACAGACACACACATATATATATATATATATATATATATATATATATATATATATATATAATTTGTCATATGACAAGTTAAAAAGTTGGTGAAAAAAACAATAAAAAATGTTAAGAAATTAAAACGAATCAAAACTTAAAATTTATTAATATATAAATAAATATTCGTCTAAATCTAAAATTGTTTTTAAAAACAAATAAGAAAAGATTATAATTAATGTAACTTATTAAAATTGTATACAGATATAACTTTGCAGATATACAAAAAGTCTTTACTTTGCGGTATTTATAAAGTCTTAATATAATTAATGTATATATTTAGATGAAACAGTTTATAACTGGTAGAGATTTTCCATTTGTAATTTTCTGTAACAGCTGTTAATGAGTTTTTACATTAAACAAAAATTATTTTTCAAATAATATTTTATCTCTTTAAATTACATTTGCACACTATTATATACTCCCTTTTTAATTTCATGATTCACCAGGCCATCATGCACATGTATACTCGTTATGTATACGTATACTTATATATATGTTTTTCAATGGAAGAAAAATTACACTGTCATAAAAATAAACGTCTATAATAACTTATCTGTTGAATGTAAGTACATAAAAAATATGTATATCATCATATTATTCGTCAGATTGAAATTAAAATAAAAAATAGACAAACTGTATTTCTGTTGAATAAAGTTTCTGATACCAAAGTATGTATACACCATATTATAACCTCTCATAAACGTCGACGTTAACCACGTTGATATACATCCTTCATTCATGCATATACGCAAATTGGTGCGTGTTTATATCACGTACATTTTTTTCAAAAATAAATTCAGTGAAAAATCATAAATATTATTATAAGTTAAAATAATATTACTCGCAGTGTAACAAAAAACATCAGTTAACAAATAAACAACATGTGTAGAAAAGTTGTCAACGTATTTTTGTACAAAAAAAAACATCTGTTGTATTCTCTAGTAAATTAAAATTAGTTTAATTTACTCTCTTGTAACATATTTTAATTAACGAATAAAAAATAATATTATAATTAAACTTTTTCAGAATTACTGTTTCAAAAGTATATTTTAAAACTTTCACAGACTACAAATAAATATGAAATCTTAATTTTTTACACAAATGAATCAATCAACCAAAATATGTTAAATAAACATTAACTGCTTATTTTATTTAATAATTTGCATTTTGACATTTTCAGACCTTAAAATTATAAAATCGCATTATGAAATTGATTGAAAATTTTTTATTTTTATAAAATCATATGGTGTTAGAATGAACAATTGATTTAACAATACTTTAATAATAAAAAATATTAAAAAAATGAACTATTTAATATTTCTTTATTAATTGAAATTATTTAATTGAGCTGTAAGTGATTTCTTAATTCATTTTTAATTTTATACAATCGTTCGATATTTTTTGATTAAAAAAAGCTAAAATAATATTTACATGTTAAATGATATCTCAAGATTATGCTAAACATTTGCACTGATTCTACCGTGGATAGTTAAAATATTTTTTTTGATGAGATAAACGTTTTACAAATCCTATAAAATTTAAAAGTAATATTATTGTAATTCTATCCCTGTAAATTCAACGTCATCTGACTACATAATGGAGAAAAATCATTTTCGTTTAAAGTGTGCCTTTTTGTGTTCCAATTACCGCAAACGTTACCCTCTAATCACGGCAGAGAGGATGCTTCTTTCTCTGGCTATTAGCCAATCAAATTAGCCGGCGCTATGTTCACGATTACATGCCATATTACTCAGCAGTGGCGCACCTAAGTGGCGTCATTTCAGTACCGACCATTGCTGTTTAGTCGCCGCAAACGTTCGCCACTACACACTGGTCCAATTACAAACGCGTGCATACTTCAGTCGGTTTATGTTGCAATAAAACGTCCATGCAAAACTATTTAATACTACTTTTTTCGCCATTTACGGCAATGTATTTTACATGGGATAATATTTTATTTAGATTTTACGAGAAATTAAAATCTTTTATTACTTTTTTCATCTTTATTTATACGAATTTAATGGATATGAAATATTTATTTGATGATTTTATAAAATAATTTCCACCATTCGTCATAATAATCACATATATTTAATAGTTTTTAGATATACAAATCAACCCTTATAATTATTACCCTCATCTATTTTACACAATAAAAAATTCATCAAAATTCAATTAACTATTTCTTTCATAAAAAATATAATAATAAATAAAAATTAATAATGACAATGAATAAAATTAATAAAATCTTTTTAATGAATATAATTTTACTACAACTTTTTTCTGCAATAATCGTTTTTTATTAAAAATGTGAAATCCGTCACGTAATCAGGAAGTACAAGTATTAATCGTATTAATGGCACACATTTCCGTTAAACTAAAAATGATTGCACATCACCTAACTATCATCATCGTGACGTTCGGACATCGAAACGATGCAGACATTAAACATTGTTAACTTCAAATATTTACACTAGCGCAATCGGAACTCCGCGGTCGATATTCGCTGATTGCAGTTCGCTTTTATGTTTCACTAAATTCAATTTAATACTGAATATCTGACGATTAATGATACACATGACGAGCTGGACTCAAGCAAATACAGTTACTGGGGACGTTGTTCGTGTATCGAAGTGAACATGTCAACGTAGTTGTTGATGTTGACTTGAGTGCGGTTTTAGGCGTTTGCATCAAATTAAGTTTGTTTCAGATGATAACAAATATTGTTACATTATTGATTTAATCAATAGATTAATTATTTGATACTGTGTTTGTATAATACACCAACAATAGACGATAACGAACTGTGAGTCTTGTGAATAGAAATAATTGCTTATAATCTAATTAGAGTTTAATCTGACATAAAGTAATGATTTATTATCAAATAACCATACTTATTTCAATTAACATCAAAGGAAACATATTATTTTAGTTCCAATCATCTTAAATTTAAATAGTAAATATTTTCTTTTTTATTGTAGTATAAGTTTTAACATTTTTTTTATTTTTATAATAAAAATAAAAGCAATGATAAAAAAAACTATTATGAAACTTGATAATTTTAAATATTCCCTGTATATTTATAAATATTTACATTTTTTGACTTTATTAAAAAATATACTATCAGAGATAATTTTTATCTACTATAAATCAAATATGTATTTATTAGTTGCTTTGATATTGCAGCAAATTCATTTTTAACACAAATGAATTACTCATTTTAATATCAGAAGATTTTACAAATTGTTCAATAATCACTTATTGTTTACTTTAATCGCTGATACGTATTTAGATTACCATAACACCATTGTCAAAGTGCAACATAATAAAATATAGGGTGGCCCAAATGCAAATAAAGCAACTAATATATGTCTAAACCCATTAGCCTCATTTAAGCTATTCCATATAATAACATATCGATGAAAACATTGCTATCTAAATACGAATTCGTATAATAAAGTGAAGAATAAGTAATTATTATTAATTTTATTTTTATAATAGTTTATAATATTAGATTAAATGATTTATTTATTTAATACTGTATTCTAAAGAAGATTTGATGATAAGAAGATTTATCGAACTTGTTACATATTTTATTTATATTTAATAATTTTTTATTGTATTAGGTAAGTTGACATACACACACAAATATATATATATATATATATATATATATATATATTTGATAAATATTACAAATATATTTTACGTTATAATACCATCTAAATAATTTTTTTCTTAGCTATTCAAGAATTTTCTGAGAGTGTAAAGTGACCTTACTAACTATTTTACAGTTTACCATGAGGTCAGAGACACTAACTGGCTTTGATCAGGTTTCAAAATAGCCCCTAGCTTATTACATTCTAACAAGAAGAAGAGTAAAAGATACACCTACACAATATTTACATAGACACACATACACACACACAATTTAATATATATATATATATATATATATATATATATATATATATATATATATAATAGTTATTTGAATCTAAATAATGATAAAATAAAAAAAATTGGATAGAAAATAAATGGCTTAATTATGAGACAATAGCTATAAATTTAGAACATTGAAAATTATTTGAATAATAAATTATCACATAGCATTTAAAAAAACTTGTTATAAATATTTTTTTATTCAAATATAAATATATTTTTTATTTTAAATATAATATAATAACAATTTCTTATATTCGAATAAAAACAATAACAAACTACTATAAAAGTACAGTTTTATGTTATCGAATTATTGTTTTCCTTTGTATATTTTAAATAAACCTTAACAAAAGTATTATGAAAAGTGACATAAAACTGAATCTATAAAACAAAACTCAAGTACAAAGAAAGATATAATAAATGATAAAAGAGGGAAAAAAGGTATAAAAAGTTTTCAAACCCCGAATAAAAATATAACATATTATTGTTTACTTCTACAAAAAAATTTTTATAGAGTTTTGTAAATCATTTATTTATGATATCGATTATTGGTGATTTAGAATACACATTCATATATTTCTAAGTTATTTTATTATAATAACATTACATGTTAACTTTGATTTCTATTTATATACAGAATAGCTCAAGTGAGACTGGAGGATATAAACCAGGGCGGAAAGTTACATTCTTTAGTCTCATTTATACGACTCTATACATATTTTTGAAACTGAATATGCATACATACATGCACACACACACACACACACACACACACATATATATATATATATATATATATATATATATATATATGTATGTATACACGCATGTATGTATAATATAAATAAATAGTATAATTATTATTTCAATGAAGATCATTATTCATAATTATTTATTATTACTAAAAAATCGACTTTTCTCTGTGAACTAAATAGCACAAATTCAAAATATAAAAAAAAACAACACGAAACATAAAAATAAATATCTTCAATCGTACGAATAATACGAAATAAGAATGTTATGATTACAATTTTTATTCTACGTATGTATATTCAACAGAGAAATATCTTGAAAATTGCTTATTCGCATGTATTTCCTTGACATCATTTCCAGAGTATCTTGTCGCAAACAACGTTTTTAGAACAGAAAAAAAACAATAAACAGGCACATAGAGATTTCTCATTGAATTATGGAATTTCCGGTTACAATGGTTGACATTTTAAATGATCCTATTTAAAATTTAATAAACTGTTTTTTACAAAAAATGCTCTTAACGTAAATCAAATGTATTAACATACACAAGTATACATATATACTTGTATGTGATTTTTAAATTACAGAAATTTACGAATATTCACAATCAATACAATAGATTAAACAGTACATTCCAAAAATAACATCTATACTAATTGAAATTCAATAAAAACGTTATTTGAATACAAAAATAATTAGTCGTTTTTTAAAAAGGTTTTTAGGATTTAAAAGATCAAAGAGATAGAGAAATGTTTTTATATATAAATATTAATAATAATATAAAAAAGTAACTGAAATATTTTCTTTAAAAAAGAAAAGATATATCTATAGCTTATGTTTTAAGATCAGTTTTTGAGAAAAAATTGATAAAAGTTAAGTTGATTGTTTCTGTAGATAAGAAAGTTTACAAGTATAAAATCAAAGAAAAATTATAAAATAGATATGAGTAAATATTTTATTTTTAATAAAAGTATGAAAGCTTGTAATGAATTGCAATCTTACATTCTAGAACAATTTCTCTCTATTATATGTATAAGCAAGAAATAGATGATAGTTTTATTAGGAAAATAAATTCAACTCGTGTTACTGAATTGATTTATTTTAAGAAGACGTGTTATATTACGTTTATATAATTAAAATAAGCTTATAGAAACGAACTTTTTTCTTTAAATTTATTTCGAAGGCTTTTCCAGCTTTAAACAAATTATTACATTGTTTAGATAAAAATGTTATAAATTAAAAATTGTGTTAATTATAACAGGTAAAAATAATATTTTTTAAAAAAGGATTATTTTAAATTTTATATAGCTAATTTGATTATGAAATTATGATTTTAATTACATTTAAGTTAATTAAAATGAACATACAATATTCTAAGAATATTTATTTTTAAATCTACTAGAAATAAATACAATAAAATACAATTATTACATGATAATATATATAACTGAACATTTTCATATTTATTACAAAATGTATGTTTATTATCAATTCATTCATGAACATTTATTCATTTCGTTTAATCGAAAATATCCATTTAATTAAATCAATTCCGACAGAGAAAAAAACACACCAACTTAATACCCAAATACCCAGTACTTTTAATATGGAACAATGAAAGGTACACGAATACAATTAAAAGCTTACGTTTTAAAAATAACTTCAAAAGGCGTATTGAATGTTGGAAAAACAATGAGGGATACAAATACAATGAATATTTTAAATTGTTCTCTTGGGATTTCTACAAAGTGATTGATGTACGAATCGATAATATTTATTTATTTATTTAAAATGTTCTTTTTTATATGATGATCGCACGAAATAATGTTCAACGTGTGATTTATCTAGAACTAATGTCTTACATAATTGAATGAATGATACGTCCCTTGATGAAATCTATCATCCTGACATAATGGCGAAATCATAGTTTCTGCTTTCGTAATATCGTATAATTGAATGTATATGATAAATATTTAATGGAGAAGATGAAAATTATAACTTTATTTGTACATTAATATGGATTATATATCAACATCATATTGTAACAAATTCTACTGTTTGTATTTATTTGACTCAATATAATAACATGTTCTAGAATGAAATACTTGAGAAGAGTTATAAATAATAATGATCAGAGCTTAATGATCTAAAATTCTCACAATTGTTTATTAAGTATATATCAGTAATAATTAAGTAATATATTTTATTCTATAATCATAAAAAATAAATTTGTTAAAAAAATGTAGTTTCAAAATAGGAGAATACAATTAATCACACACGATGGATCATACTTTCTATTTCATCTCTGATAAAAAATTAATGAAAAACTCCTATAGACTTCTAATGATTTATGAAATTGGAAAAGAAAAAGTTGATCGATTGAAAAGATTCGAAAATGAAGAATCCAGTCCTTTTGTGTAAAAGACTATCAGAAAGTTCAATCGATGAATTAACAACGAAAATGATATTGGATCAGTTCCAAAACAGTTCAAGTAAAACACGGAAGCTATTTAAAGCGATTATCGTAAGCTATAAGAATTTAAAATAAATTCTAAAGGGATATAATTTTCTCTGTTAGTATTTAGCAAAATAAAACTTATCTAAAAAATTAACAATAATACTAACAACTAAATGATGCTTTTATTCTAATTTTGTACAATAAAGTAATCGTATTTATAAATAAATGATTTTATACATTAAAATCCCAGCCTAAATATTTTTAAGAATATTAATCTCATATTAAGAGAAAGATGTTGTGAAATATATTATTTTAATTTATATTTTCTCTATTTTTTCAGAAAAAAAGATAAGACCGAAAGAAAAAAAAAGATTAGTAAAAATTATTAAAAATTAAAATATATCATTAGAAATAATTTTCTCTCGCTTATATTTTATTTAAAAAGATTTTAGCAATGCTAAAACGACGTTAAACAGTTTGAAACTCCTGTTTGATTCTAAATATTTATTTCATTATTTTTTGTAATGATTATGCTGTATTAAATGCAACATGAAGTTTTTGAATTAAAAATCTTACTTTGATTACCTATTTCTCTTCACTTGAATACGATTTTAATGAAAAAGATATAATCTCCGATGATATTTTGTACCACTAACATATCTAGTTTCATGTTCGAAGAAACTAAAGGTTTTAATTTCTCAGTTGATTTTCGTTTCTATACAGGAAATTGAAAATCAAGCCATTAGACTAGAAATAGATGAATCAAGTACGTATCTAAAGCGTAAGTATACTCAAAAGATAAAAAACAAATATGTAGAAGATCTTTATACAAGAAAAACCAATTTTTAAATTTTACTGACGACGTAACAAATTATTTATATAGCGTAATACCAAGTTATTTATAAAATTATTCATTAATATTATTAATTGGTTTATGAATTATGTTATTTAATAAACGAATATTATTGAAGTTATAATATTAATAATCTTTTTTATTGTTTTTACATATGTTAAATCCTATGTTCACAAAAATATAATCATAAAATACTTAAATGTATTTTCCTTTTCTTAAACACACACATGCATATATATATATATATATATATATATATATATATATATATATATATATTATTTTAGGAGTGTATAAAACATCTGCATTAAACAAAATAAATTAAATTAACAAAATAACATAAAAAGATATTTGTAAAGTGCTTTAATGAATTCATATTATTCATTGTAATAAAAAATCTATATTTTCTCGTTGTATGATAAAAATGGTATAAAATATGAACTAATTTGAGCAGCAAATAGAATAATAGATAAGTCTTTTGTTCAAAAAATGCTTTAATACTACAACACATAGATTCAACTTTAAAATGAAAATCAAACAGTAAAGGCAAATAGTAATTTTCTATTTGAAATCACCATACATCCAAAAGAATATGTACATATACATTTTTTAAAGTATATATCTCGTGTATATATAGATATATATATATATATATATATATATATATATATTTAAAAAAAATATTAAACAGAAATTACACCTGAAGATATAATTACATATTACGAATTCTTTTGGATTAAATTTGAAATATATATACATATATAAAACAGAGATATGTGTGTCGTTATTATTTTCAAATGAAGAGATTTGTTCTTGTATTCAAATCATATTTTCAATTTCGTAATGTATTTTGTAAAATGTAACAATATGAATATAACTTTACAAAAAGTTTCGAGGTGGTGAAAAATTAACTACACAATCTTTAATAAAAAATTAAATATTGTACAATATATAACCTACTTTTAATTTAATAATTTTAGTAAATATTTTTTTAATGACTGATAGGATTTACAAAATAAAATCGAAAATTTTATCTTAATTAAAATAAAAGACAACAATCTCATATATTGTGTGTATATATATATATATATATATATATATATATATATATATATATAAACAATTACTCAGACCATAAATCACGAATGAATAACAAAAATAATATATTCACAAAGTGTATACAAGATGAACTGTCATGCTACCTTTATATTTATAACTTTCCTGAAAGTCAAATAAAACGAATTTGAAATGAACAACGGTGTACATAGCAAAGTGTTGATTCCATTTTATCAAATAAACAAAACAAATTAAAATTTAATTATGACGGCAATTAATCAGGACTGGGAGCTTGATATAGTTCAGAATGTGGTAGAAAACTTTGTAGAAAGGGATCAACGGCACGTACTTCAGACAAAGGCAATTTGAATAATAATAGCTACTTTGTAGATATATCATTGTGCATTTGATTCGAGCACAAAGGGTACATAAAGCCTCAGTTTTCAGCTTGAATCATACAGATTAACAGGTCAAATAAAATTTATTTTATTCAAAATCAGTCGAATCCCGCAGGCAATAAATAATTTTATTTGTTCTTATTGTTTTCTTACTTCAAGCTTCTAAATGTCATTGATCGATTGTGTGCAAATATGTACATACACACAGACACACACACACACATATATATATATATATATATATATATATATATATATATATATATATATGAAGAACAAATATCAAACATTTCAATATTTATTCAAATGATATTAAATTTTCTGTTTCCATAATGGTAAAATAATAAAAACGTAGATATTTAAAAAAAATATTATATCTAAAATAAATTATGTTTATATTGAATTATATTCAAGTTTACAATCAAATAAATCTGATATTTTTTTCAAATTCAAAAAATATAAAAAGGATTTTCTTTTCTTCAGAGTTTTTAACAAATTTTGAATTTATATACATGTATATATATATATATATATATAAATAATTTATTAATTTTATTTTTAATAATTGGTTATAATCATTAAAGTTTTTTTTATATTTTCAATATCTGCAAAAGAAAATAAATTTCTAAAAACAGAAAAAAATGATGATAAAATAGTGTCCTTTATCTATGTTTATTTAGTTATTTCTATATTAATCTAATTCTTTAAAAACACTGAATAAAATAAACGAGAGACTAAAATAAAAAATAAAAATATAAAAAAACTGATAACCAAATATTATTCTTCAAAATTTACATTCACTTCATAAAAGGCACATATAAAATATACAAAAAAATTGCTCCAGGATATCCGGTAGCGTATAAAAAATAATCCTCGTTTTTAAAACAAATGACGATTAATGAAAAAAATTATTCATACGTGAAAGAACGATTGTCACAGGTGCAAGTATGTTCGTATATATCCTTTTCGGAAAATATGATATTCTGTCAGGCGTTGCGATTACGTCTGTAAGATGATGGGTTGAGGTCTAGCGCGTGTGTTCGACAGTCGGTAAAGCACTCAATTACAGGATTCGCGAAAATAGTTGTGATAGGGAACCAAACCCGGCACTTGCGACGGATGCGAGACGAGACATTCGACAAAGAAAGTCGCTTAGCGAACGGCGTCGTGTCTACTACAAAACGATATCAGTAGCGTAACGAAACTGTACGTGGATCCGGGTTTCAAATATACATTTTTTTTAACAAAAAATAATTTATCATTTGTATGCACTCGTATTTATAGCTCTACAAAATATTAATGTTTATTTATTAATTAAAACTTATTTCTAATCTCAACTAAAATTTCCTAATATGTATATTTTTTATAAAATCAGAAGAGAATTTATTTTTATTTACGTATATTTGTTTTATATTCAAACAAAAAACCCTGTGAAATTATATTATGAATAATTTTTATAATATCAAAAATTTATAAAATGAATATTTAAATTACACGGATTTTTTTTCAACCTACATTATATACGGATTGTTTTTATAATTAATGATTTTACTATTACTACATACAGCAATATAGTTTAAATGTAAACTATCAAAACTTATCTTAATTGAGATATAATTTTTTGAATTCATATTTTTTCTTGTTAGACAACTATTTAATTTTCCAAATATTGTTATTGTCATATTATAATGATATATTATATTTTCTAAACTACCATCAATTAATTTGAAAATTTATCTATAGTTCAATGTATATATTGTTATAACGTCTACATTTTTATAATTGTTTAAAAATATATACGTAACATAATATCGTTATAGTATTTGTTAACAGCTGTTGAACTTATTTTCTGTGCAAGTCTATTATCCTCAAAGCTCGAAACGTTAATGGAGTCAACAAAAAACGTACCGCTTATTTACGAAGACATTAAACATGGTCAAATACGACACGACATGAAATTTATCTTCTGGTTTACCTACGCCCGTGCCCACCGTTCGACTCTAGTGACGGTAGTATAGTCGTCATCGTCAAGCAACGCAAAGTGACGCATTGCTATGGCCTGGCCCTGACATGTCCCGCATCTGTTATCTATCACTGGCGCATTGTGTTCACAATTCGTTCTGATCACTGTCAAGAAAATCCGCCGAGGCGCGCGAAAATATGATTCCGCTTTCACTTAAACTTACCCTACCGTATCGTACCGTATACAAGAATCTCTCAACCTATGGAATCATCATCTCTCTCAACTCCTACATAATGCCTTGACTCGTATCTTCAACCCATTCGTTGTTATTCGTGTTTTTTTTGAGGTATTGTTGTTATATCTGTTTTCTTTTTCGTACTGTTCTACCGAATTCTATTTGTATCGATGCGACACTGAATGTTCCTCTATTTTGTTAATGCACCTTTCGTGTTTACGTGTCAAGACTCTCGGGAACAGAAGAGTCAGCGATCATGAACTGTTTTTGGGATGAAATGTATAAATCATCAGAAACAACTAGCTTCTGACAGATATCATAAAACGTTTTTGTTGAATACAGTACCGGTGGATTATATAAAAAGAGGGATTACTTGTTATACGAAAATTGACAGTTTGTTGCATTGAAATTGAAACTTACAGGAATAACTCGTTATGAATTGATATATCCAGTCAAATCGTTTAGATTTATGATAGGTATTGAATGTATTGTTTTTTTTACAGGTTTATATTATATATAATGAATTTTATACAAATTTTTATATTAAACATTTTCCAAATTTAAATAATAAGAATCCCTATCACAATAAAATTAATTTACATAATCTATACTATAACTATCACTTATTTTGAAACTGTGACAAATTCACTTTCACATAAATTAATTATCAACCCCAACACTACAAAATATTAGAAAATTCTCAATAACAATTTATTGTTCACTTTGTTGTTTTTTAATAAGATAATGGGTATTTTGATGCCATCATCGTCAGAACATTGTTTTATAAAATATGCACTTTAATTCTCTACACTAAATCTCTACACTTTACTACTTAAACAATATCTACTCTGTGAAAATATTATGTAAAGTAACGTAGTTATTAATATTTAAAAACTTTTTATTAAACGTGAATTCATTTGAGAATTCATAAAATATAATTCAAATATTATTAGCTCAACTTGTATTTTATATAGAAAATTTTCTTCTTTATTTTAAAATATTATTTAATATTTTCCTCGATCTTAAAATGAAATTGTGTAATTCTAAAATATCTTTGTTAAAATATCTAAACGTATTTATATACAAAATGTTACAAATGAAACAGAATGACAGTATATATATATACATACATACATATATATATATATATATATATATATATATATATATATATATATATATATATATATATATCAAAGCGTACAAGAAGACCAGTAACATTCGATGAGGTTTCTTCCCACAAATGGGCTGTTATAATCTTTATAATGATAATGATACATATAAGTGATGAAGGAAACCTGCCTAAGAGTATAAATTATGAATAAAACATCCTCATCAACTCCCCTGTTGACTATGACCAAATAGTGAATAGTAACATTCAATGAGGCTTTCACCCGGCAGTGGGATGGTAAAAACTATTATGGTGATGATGATATGAGTATGAATGTACTAAAAAAAATTGTATTTTAAATTTAGTAATTATATGAAATGAAATAATTTATTGTAACATCAATAGTATAAATTTAATAATAAAAATGAATTTTCTGATGCCATAGTTGGTAATTTTTTTTTAAAGAACGTACAATATATTCATACTTTAAAAATTTTAAAAGAAATTCTTATTTTATTACTGTTATATTTTTAACAATTTCATTTTTATCGGTTCATAAATGGTCTTTTTAAAAGTATTAGTATTTATTTTCAGATATTCATGCAGCTTACATCAAACGGAATAATTTAAAAATAAATGAATTAAAAAACGCGTCTCTAAAGAAATTCTGACAAACGAAATAATTGAATTCAAAATGAGAGCACAAAAGTGAAGTTAAAATGAAAAAATACAATTTTTCTTACAATGCGAGACAGGTGGCAACAATCAAGGTTTGTTTTGCTTGATTGCAGCATTCGTTTAATACCACTGTAAGATTGTGTACGATGTAATTGCATGTCACGCGAGCAACGAGACGGAGCATCTTATTTACTTGATTTACAACACAAATTTATCTTTTGCAACTACTACTTCCTTGAAAATCAAAACTGTAAGTTTATGTAAATACATAAAACGAAATTATACTGTTCTGAAGACAATTATATTTTATGTTTGGAGTAAGCACAAACTTCTACAATAATTTATATAACACAAAAGTTTTTTATACATTTGATATCAATAAATTTATGTACATATTTAAATATATGTACATATATAAAAAAGGTTTTAAAACTATTGTGAAAATTGAAAGTATTGTATTATACATTATCCAAGGAAAAATGATTTACTGTCATCAATAAATTCATTTTTCTTATAAAACAGAATAATATATCTGATCATATACAGAAAGAATACATTTTTTTGAAGATTATTTTCAATAAAATAATAGCGATTGTGACTTCTAATTATTTTTATCTATTTTTCTTTACTTTAAAAATATTAATTCACCTATCTTTTAATTTTTAGTCCATCAAAAAAATCGATTAATACTGAGCCTATAAATACCTAAACTTCATTTTTTAGATGAAATATACATGCATACTTCCACTATTTGGATAGTTTTTTGAGTTTCATAAAATATAATTATCTATCAAAATTAAATTTCCATTTATGGAAAAATATTTCAATGCCTTATTTTTTGAACAGTCAGTTGTACTTTTTCAGTATATGTTTTCATTTTTTTTTAAAAAAAAAAACTCGTTTTTCATCGACTAATAGGCATTTTAATAAAACAGTATACTAATTATCAAATTGTTGGATTTTTATCATTTGTAATTATTTGTAAAATTAGACGAAATATCTTATATAAAATATGAATTTTTTGTCTCAGATTGTATTTATTATATTTTACACTATTCATAGTATAAAAAAAAATAAATTCATATTTTTTTCTAGCAAGAACTTATCAATAATATTTTTTATATTTTTTAAAAATAATTATAATCAAAATGTTTTATATATATATATATATATATATATATATATATAAATGGAACAATTATATAGTAAGAAGAGAATATTACCAATGGACATGAGAAATTATTAATTATAGAAACTGAAAATATAAAAGCTCCAGGAAGAGATTCATAGGTTGAAAGAATAAATATATAAGAAAATTCGTAGGAATGAAATGAAAGAGAATTGCATTTGATCGATCGAATTAGAAAGTTTTGAAAGATATCTTTATCCAGTAGTAAATGAAAGAAGGCCAAAATAATATATATATATATATATATATATATATATATATATTATATATATATATAATAACTATTTTTAATCCTTACAAATCAACCCATTATTTTTTAAATTTTTAGATACACTACAATGTAAAGTAAAAAAATATTTTGTTAAAATATATATTATTTCAGAAGTAAAGGACTATATATTTAGAAACCTCTTTGAACAATTTCTTTTATGTTTTTCTCTTGAGATATTTCTCGTTAATTATTTCTATAACACAATATATGTGTATGTATTTATATATATATATACACATGTTGTAAAAGAGAACATTTATATTTCAAAAGAAAAATCGATAAGTGTAAAAGCATATTCGATGTATTATCATAAAAAAAGAACACCAAATAATACTACGAGAAACTAAAAAGAACGAAATGTTTGCCAAGAAGCAGACTATCACAATATAAAGTACCGTAGCATATTGACATTAAGAGGAGCAATAATAGTATCAGACAGAGCATCGTGTTGTATTGTACGGGACACCTAATGTTTGTTGACGATGACGGACTCGTGTAACACAGCTCAAATATAGGCGAACGCCATAGTATGGCAACATCAGACTTATCCAGACGGGGCAAGGGCACAAGTCACGTCTGGTCGTCACGTCGAGCAGGCGTCCTGACCCGCGACATGTCACTCTGACGCCATCTAACCTCCTCGTCGTCTCCACGTCCCCGCTTTATGACACCTGTTAGCTGGCAGCGTCGCCTCGTTTCTATACTCGCTAACTCGATACCTCTATCACGGAAGACTTTATTGCCTCCTGAAAGTTTCACAACAAATTCAGTTGGACGCTCCGTGTGATACCCTTTTTCCGCATCGACCGGATGCTCCTCAAACTTTTTCACTTTGTGTTTTCGTCAGGGTAGAAAAACTGTCATTTTATATAACATTATGACTGATGCATTTTTCATTGGCGAATAAATGATAATAAATGTTATAAAAAAACACATCTATCATTGATTTAACAATTCAGAATGTTGGCAAATAAAGTCGGTTTGAATTACATTTAAACTATTTGTAAATTACAGAAACATATAAATGTTAATATCAAAATATTAATTAATATTTTTGAAAATAGTTTTATGAACAAAAATTTTAAAAAGGATTTCATTTAAGACGAAAAGTAATAATTACAACATCTAGAAGAAATTAACGCTAATGTTAAAAAATAATAAAAATATCAGATTTATGTTAAAAATATTATCATGTAATAAGTGGGTAGAAAATAAGATGGCACGAAGAAAAAATAACTTTTAAGGAATATCTCTTAAAAATATTAACATTGATAATAATTATAACAAGGTTTTTATATGGACATAATTCTTTTCAATTCTATTTATACACAGTAATAAAAACTTTCAAAGGAAATATTTTTTTAATAAATAATAAGATATATATATATATATATATATATATATATATATATATATATATATATATGTTTTCTATGTATAAATTTGTACATAAATATGAATATAAACAAGCGTTATATCAGTTGAAGTGGAAAGTTTTGGGAAACGCCTTTATCTTTTCTGTACATGAATCAGACTTCAATCAAATAATATAAAATTTATAATTAAATTAAAATTAACTACAAAGTACAAAATGTTAAAATATGTTAAATTTAATTATAAACATTTTTCAACATTTAAACATATTGTACATAAATAAACAATATTTATTTTAATTAAGAATCTATTCATATAAATAAATAATTAATATAATAGAAGATAATTGACTTTTTAATTTTTAGGTATTTATATTTGAAGGGAGAAAATTTAAAAATATAAAATTAACCATTTTTCTGAATATAACATTTTTCAATTATTTTTAATGAAAAACGTTTCATTTGTAATTTTTACAATAATTTATATATATATATATATATATATATATATATATATATATATATATCATATTTACTTCATACAAACATATCTTTATCTCCAGTTATAAGTAAAATATTGTAAACTTATACATTACAGTTTGAGGATCACTTATATTTAAGAAGCAAGAATCGTATTACATCTAAACTCGAATAAAACACATCTTGCAAAGAACTATTCACTATTCAGAATGCATCCATACTACAGCGTGTTAATACAGTATTAGTACTTTAGCATGTTTCCATCGTTATGTAGTACGCTATATTTTTTTATGTGTATATCATATAACGACGAAACTTTTCAAAATTAAGATACGAAAAGTTAACTTGCTCCCTTGAACTTTCTAGTATCTTATTACAGTGGTTATATAAATAACAGTTATCTGCTGAACAATATTTCCATTTTTTCGATATCAAATAATTAATATATATACGAGTATATATATATATATAATATCAGTAACTATTAAACAAAGTTATAACCTTTAAATTTACTTTTATTTTTTAAAAAGGGCTTTATATTATTTATTTCAAAGTTTTTTAAAAAAATATAATAAAGAAATTAAGCAAAAAAAGTTTAAATCGTATTCAATAAGGAATTATGAAAAATACTTTAACATAAATTTAAAATTCTTCAATTATAAAAAATGCATGTCATATTGAAAATTTGTATATATATATATATATATATATATATATATATATATATATATATATATATATACCTTTTTGAATTATAAGGAAGAAATAATCATTAAATGGAGAAAAATATTATGCGTGTAAAGCATTATTCTTAGCAGTAAAGCAATATTTTCACTTATTTATTCATTTCCACTGGGGTACCGTAAATAACGTACGTTATGCGTGCGTTATAAATTAAACCTTTTATGTTGAAATTGATAGGTCAGCATGGTAGCCACTTTATTACTTCCCCAATCCATTAAAATTTATTTCACAGAGCCCAAAATGAATATTCAAAGTATTGATAAAATGATATAACCAATTTCCTTTATATGTAAATAATACTGAAATGAATTTTTCAGCGCACGATAGAATGTAGGACACGTGTCCTTAATATAACAGTTATGTAAATGAAACGAGTAAAAAGTTTGATGCGTTTTTGAATCACGACACTTACGGAAGCAACTTTATGTAGTCGATATATGAGTTTATAAAGTTTGTAATAATTTCGAAAATATATTTGAGCTAGCAACGAGTAAACTGCTTCTGTGGGATGAAAATGTAAAATCGATCGCCGAGAGTGAATTTACGATACGTGCCATTGGCGGCTCTTGATTTTATAGTGTTGTGTAGCAAAAAGCAAAAGTAGATTTTTTTCGTTTGAATACGTTTATACATGACCATTTGCTACGAAGAATAATAAAAAAAAGAGAACGAGATACATACATATGAATTTATAATAAAGTTACATATTGTAAAGTTTATTTTCGTGTATAATTTAAAACATTATGTCCTACTATTTCACGTATTACATATTCATGTTTTTTTAATTGCCTTTCAATACTTTCTTCAATTATTTGCAAACAAAGTACATATTTTTTCAATTTGTGTAACATAATAGTAATTTATTTAAATTTGCACTAATAAAACAATAAAAAAAATATAACAAAAAGAAATTTACAAAAAGTATTTTTTAATTTGAAACTAAATTGTGTGAATGTAAAATTTTATTACTATTTATACTTCATACTTATGACATACACAGAATAATTTAACATTAGTGTATATTTATTACCAATAAATTTCCATAAAAAGGATAAAAAAATATAATACATATTTTTTTTCGGCAAAGTATAATTAAAACTTATATATATACATTGCATATACTCGTAATGTAACCCTCTTTACATATTATTCAAAAAATTTAAAAAAACCTTAATTCATAAATGAAACCAGAAAAAATTTTAACGAATAATATATATATATATATATATATATATATATATATATATATATATATATATAAACAAAATGGAGAAGAAAATCAACACATTTAATACGGTCGATAAAATTCTATCAGTTGTACGACCACGCACAAGGAATAAGTAAATACTAACGACATACGTATGTTAACTTCAAAAAGAGTAACGAAAATAGTACATTTATTAATCGATTAAAGAATTTATATCGGTATTAAAATATTCAATAAACTGATTTTTGTAAATACTAACAAAGAATATATAATATATATATATATGAAAAATTTATAAATTAATTTTCGTTGAAATTTAATTTTATTGACCTATATTTAATTATATAATATTATTTTAACAAAGTTTTAATATTTTCTTAAATATAATTAATTGTTAATCATAAACATATGTATTACAAATTCTAAAAAAATATTTTTTAGAAATTAAAGAAAATACAAACATTTCAATTTATTTAAAAATAACAAAGTGTTCTAGTTACATAAATTTGTTTTTGTTAAATGACCACTGAAATGTATATATTGTAAAAGAGGACGTCACCAAACACATCGTTACGTCCCTGATTCTCTGCCACAAACAAGAGACTTGTTTCCGGCGCGCAAAAATATGTGCATTTGAAGAACTACTGCGAGATTTGTATATAGGACGAATTCGTTGGAAAGGTTTGGGGAAATGGATTGACTAAAAGCTGGAGACCGAAACCTCTTTTGCAGCGACTTATCCAAACATGGGATATCGATTGTCGAAACAACAGTGAAAAGCTATGTGTAATGTGAAACCGACTGGTTAGTTGGAAAAAGTATTATAATGCATTTTAGTCTCCCTAGTTCATATCGTACGTTGTCAACTCTTTTGAGGGTGCGGAAATCGCATCTTGAAGCGTGGTGCATCGTTCATACTAAATGCAGTCGTATTGACGTAGTCTACAATAATGTTTGTCTAACCGAAATCAATACAATTTTATTCAACAGCATGAGATAGTTTTTGTCAATATCAGTTTATTGACAAAAAGAGAAAATTAAAAAAATATATCAAATCTTAGATAACGCTATTTCAAATGGAAAATATGAACGATAAAATATAAAATTAAAAAAAGCAACCAAAAATGTTAAATAAATAGATATAATTTTTAATAATGTATATTAGATATTAAATCACACTTTATTGGTTTTAAAAAAAATATTTACGTAGTTAATATACTCTTTTTATATAAATTAAATCATATTCAACAGATATATTCATTTTATTGACAATTTAATATTTTTACACTTCCATTCATATCAAGCACAGATTGTAAACGTCACTGAGGATGTACAAATTTTCCATTCTAATTAAAAATAATGACTTGCTGTACGTTGTGTTGATAAATTCAGTACTAAATCGATTTTTTCCTGATTTTGATACGTTGTTTGTTTTTATATTCATGTATATATATATATATATATATATATATATATAATGTAAAATATATGAAGTGAAAAAAATATTTAAAAGGTTCAGATAGAAAACAAATTTATAATATTTAAAAATAAGCATATAATACGCTTGTCGAAAACGGAGAAGCAAGGATAAAAAAGTTTTTATATATGCATACGCACATAAAAAGTATTCATGTAAAAAGTTTTCTACATGGAATTCATAGTACTTGTAACTTAACCGTCAATAAGTTTAATAGAAAACATTCAAATAAAAAATTCTCATATATAAAACACCTAAAATTTATAATATAAATATACATAAACTAAAAATATTTGTAATCAAAAACTAAATATTAAAAAATATTTTTGGTAATGCATAATATAAAGTTTAAATTCAAATCAATTTTGATTTAAAATATTTATCAAAAATGTTTAATTATATTTCTATTTTATTTTCAACGAAATAATATATTTAATAGAAAATATTTTTTTTAATACAGTGCAGGTGTTTTCAGAATAAATTTAAATATCTTAAACTTGAATTCTGCTACATAAAAGAAATTATTTTTGTTTCGCTTCGTCATTGAAAATCAATTTTCAATATGGAAGCAACATTAAAAACGTATCAGTACCAATGACTGGAATATTATCATACGAGGTAGATACATGTATAAAAATATAACGAAAATAACCGTGGGAATTATATACACATGTAGAAAAACATAATGAAAATAAAAATTCAAACATTTATAATATATTACTAATTTTTTTAGATATTTAAATGAATTTAATTTCGAAAATTTATTATTAAAAATATTAATTATACGAAATAAATCTAATTTACATTAGTATACAAAATAATTGTTATTCAGAAAATATAATTCTGATCTACCAATTTTTATAAAGTTTTTAACAATTATATTTTCGAAAAATTTAAAACATTTCAATTTAATGAAAAATGGTTTTATTCTTAAAAAATAAAAAAAGTATATATTTATATAATTAAATAAGTTTTGAAAATAAAACGTTTAATATACAGATGCCAAATTCATGACTTGTGTTTATTTTTTGCAAATATAACTTATTATTGAACAATACGAATTTCAAAAGAAATAATAATAAAATAATATGTATATATTTTCTATATTCTCTATTACTTTATATAAACGCTTACTTAAACTAAAATCTACATTAAAAATAACAATTTAATAAAAAATTACCTCGTCTTGAAATAAATCTGACTTTTAGTACAATTGTATTTTATTTTCCAAGAATATTAATGTCAAAGTTGTAGAAACTTGTTTTACGTACATAATTAATTAATATATAAACTAAACAAATTATTAACTTTAAGTAATTCATTAAAATAAGGAAACATAATTTAACTGTCTAATATTTATTATTCTTGTCATGTATAAATGTTTTAGATTAAATTATTTTTAATTATCAAAAGAAATATCACATGACACATTAAATATATATATATATATATATATATATATATATATATATATATATATATAAAGTTTTTCATTTTGATATGAAATATTTTAGTTTATTTTCTAGAAACTTTAATTTTTTAATAACCTTAATTCATTGTATATAGTAATGAACAAATATTTCATTTAATAATATTCTTGTTAATTAAATTTTATATCAAATGCTGTATATAAAATTTATATTTATTATTAGTATATTTATAAGAATTTTTTTGTTATAAAAAATAAAACATACATAAGAATTAAAATGAGTTTTATATTGAGCGATTTTTTTTAAATCAACAGTTTTTATTCAATATAAATATTAATAACGCGATGATTTTATCTATTTCGAATAGAATTATGACAGAATAAATAATGACAAGTTTCGTTGAACGCTTTTCTGTCGTGTGTATTCGTCTTTAGTTTTATTTTCAAAAACACGCATTAATGTATAAAATTGATGTTGGAAAGCATAAAGGTTTCAGTCGACAAAATACGCATGCTATCCGCAAAATATTTCATATTTAGTTAAAACTCTTTTTATACGGTTCTTTGTTATTTTACGATCAGAATGCCTTACGAAGACAACGTTACAGTTTATGAGACTCTTTAGATCACTTTTCAGATGATCACGATGTGTAGAACGATTCATATAATATTCATAAAATCGCCGTATACGCTAGCTCGTAAACATAGTACACACACTAACCTACACACACACACACATACAGTCGTATGTACACAAGCTTTTACAGACATGGTCTCGTAAAAACAGAGACATACAAACGCGAACACAACCACATGCATACGGTCTGAGCACGACAAATGGAAACTATGAAAAAGATATCAGTGTTACAAACGTTTAAAGTATTTCGACCTCATGAATAATATATGATGTCGAGTGTCATATGTCATTTCTTTCCCGGAACAACAAATTTGAAGACAACGTTTTCATATCAGATCAATAAATGTGAAATGCGCATTCAATAAGCGTCAAAGTTTATTTCTTCGTTCACGTCAGCGTATAATGGAAACTTATCTATCACAAAGTTGTCATAGTTACGTGATGCAGGCATGAAGTTGACGTTTATTGACAACTTTATCTGTGCAAATAGACGTGTTATCGTTAGACAAAACGTGTCTGCAGATTTCTAATTATTAAACTGGATCGATTTCAGACCCGTCTTGTTTTGACATGTTCACAATAGAGTCAATGTAATCGTATCAACAATTTATATTATACACACAAATATTACTTCTATTAACTATTAATCAATTTAAACATGACAACAACTATATTCTATTAACAAATAAATAAATTTAATGTAAAAATAAATTCAAACAAAATCAACATATTTCAAAACTATATCAAAAATTGAAAAGAATTATACGAGTAAATATTCAACAATTCACAAACAGATTACAATATATTGATTTAATTAATTATAGACAGAATAGAATTTGGAAAAAGAAATATTTTAAATCGAGTACGAAGATCATTACAATGGAAAAAATAACAAAACAATATAGACAAATTTTAAACGGTAGTAATCGAAAAATTATTTTTTTAATTATATTAATGTTAACATTTTTATTAGTATACGATTTTCATGTTTAATTTTCTGAATCATTGAACTTTCAGTTAATTTATTATCGATTCAATGAACTTTATCAGGAATTACATATCTATATTTTATTTATATTCATATTTATATAAAATATTAAAAAACTAATGAAAAAAATACTTTTTTATTGTTTGTAGAAAAAATATAACTGATACGAGATTAAATTCAATAATTGAATGATTTTCAATTTAAACATTTGAATTTTTTTTATACTGATAATTTTTTTAAATAATAAAAGTATTTTACTGAATAAATTAAAAAAAATGTACAACATAAAAATGAAAAACTTTTGAATTTTCCTTCGCTAATCAATTTTCTTAAACATTCAACATAGTTATTGCTTAATAACCATGGTTCTGTTATTCAATAATATATTAAATAAATCAACATAAATTGTTCATCAACATAAACCTGACTTATGTAGTTTTTGAAATGACCGATACAATTATAAACCATTTTATATTATAGGCAATGCAAGTAAAAAAAATATCGGAATATTTCAAGAATAAGGTTTGAAATATGTATTATTTTTTTTCTCATAAATTACAATTGTTTTCACAAAAGAAAAAAATCTTTTGCATTTAATTTAAAAATTTAACTACAGTAAAATATATAGAATAAAAATCATAATAAATATAAAAAATATATAACCTGAAATTACTCTTTTTTTTGGAAAATAACCATAATGAAAATGCATTTTATATTATAGTGATTTCGTTATTTATGCAGCTAATTACACTTTTGGTACTAATTAAATTCATCGTCAGCTGATACAGAAATTTTATCTATATATTTATATATATATATATATATATATATATATATATATGTTGTGTATATATTTGGTCTGTATTTTCAACATTACATATATTTTATCTTTATCGTTTATCTAGCAAACGTATAACAAACGATATCGTATAGAACTCGTATAATTTATGCACCTATGAAATAATCTAAATCATGACAACAATGAAATTTCTCGCATGAAACTGACACATTAATAGCAGTTTCATAGATCAACGTGTCCCCACCTTATTACTAAAGAAAATTATTTGTGATATTAAATCATTATTTAAATAATAATGTTATTATTCGACATTATTTGACCCATAACAATTATCTTTTAATTATATATTCTCTTATATACATTGTTTTTTATCAAATTTAAATATTTTAATTTCAATTCAGTTCAAAATAAATTGAATCAATCATATTTTATAAATTATTATAAAGTCTAATGAAGAGAAAAATTTACACATAGGATTTTATAAAAAAAGTACGTTCATGTTTGTTCAATATGATCTTGAAAAAAAAATAAACATTTAATCAATATCATGAAGCATTTATTTATAAGTTAGCATATGATAGCATTATTTAAATAATTTATAATTTCTCTATCAGAATATTGTGTTTTTATTAATTATATTACATTTATAAATAGTTCACAAGTATACTTTTTTATTATACTACTTATATATATATATATATATATATATATATATATATATATAGTATGTGGATACTTAATTAAAGAAATATGTGTAGTATATGTATACTTATTTAAAATATATTGAATCAATAATATTTACTATTTTCTTAGAATCCAAAAATTAGATATAAAGAAATAATAATACGCTTTAATAAACGTTATTTTAAACTACGAACAATTTATCAATTTATTTTCAAATAAAGCGAATCTTCAGATCACGAATATATAATTTTGTTTGATGTACAAAGAATCGAGATCAAACATGTGCAACACCTGCTGCAATGAACAAAATTGTGCTGAAGGTTTGAGTTGCTTGTTCAGCGCTAAAGCAAGCAATATAACGCTAATCCAATATATATATATATATATATATATATATATATATATATATATATATATATATATGTAGACGTGCATCGTTTACAACAGAACAACACACCTGTAAGAAATTCTTTGACCACCTGCATTCGCAATACTAAGGAATATTTCATTTTGCACATATGCCTCTTATTATTTTCTTTTCATGCTTACAAGCAGAATATCAAATATCGACCGAGTTATATATTTGAATTATTTCGAAGAAAATAGAATTGAAATGATAATACAGACACAAGAATTATTTATTTTCTTTCTATACAAACTTATAAACCATTCATGCAGAAAAATATATAAAATAAAAATTGGTACATGAAAATTCGATCAACTTTTTGAATACTATTTATTTTTAAATTCTGGCAAATTCATTTGTGTGAAACTCTTTTAATTATTGAATTCTAGTTTTACTTATAATCGATTATTATTATGTTATATAATTTGAATAATTTTTCTAATATTTCATATAAAATTTAGATAATTATTATAGTACAAAAAAAAGTTACAAGTGATTCTATAATGAATAAAAAATAAGCAAATATAAATTTTATTAATTATTAAAAACAACCAATTATTTATATTAAATAGTATCAAATTTTTTTTAATGTAGAAAATTACAATACAATAAAAATTACATCTGATACATAACAGCTTGTTAACAAGTAATACAATAAAATGTATTAAGAAACTGTCTTATAAAAGAACAGTATTTTCAAAGAATATCAAGTTATTTAGAGAATTATGAGTGCAGGAAATTAAACTGTTGACTCCGTTTTCGTGAAAATAAGTAAAAATTCGTCTATAAGAAACGAGAAGTACAGTAAACTACCACCACATTCATAAACAGTGAAAATCGTATCCTAAATCAGAAAAGTGAGAACGTAGAAGTAAAAATCAACAGGACGAATACGTTTTCTCTCATTTCAATAAGATTATAGTTCAAACCGAATTATGTAAAATGCATTGAAGAACAGGGCCGCAAATTAAAAATATTTTTCGGTGTGCATGTACATTAATAAACTTATTATTCAGGGTGAGCCAAATGAGATTGGAAATTTTAAACATACATTTAATTTATCAGTATATTTTACTATTCTTTACATTCCTTAAGTTTCATTTAGACAACCTTATATTAAAAATGAATTATCCCAAAATTATCTGTCAAAGCTCATATTTTTTTAACATTTGTAATTTTAAAAAATTTAACAAATATTTATTTGTATAAAATATAAAATATGTTAAAAAATTATTAAAAATTGAAATATTATTAATTTTAATCAATAATATTAAATAATTGTTATTATAAAAAATATAGTGATAATTTTTTATCTAATAAATAATTTACATACTTTGATATTTAATATTTGTTATCATTACTACAAGTTACTTTTTGATAAAATTCTAATCTTCTAATTTTATTACAGCCAGTATTAATTTTAATCCAATATTTGTATAGTTAAGGCTTTAAAATTAAAAAATTGTTATTCATCATAACGTTCTTTTTTATCTTGATATAAATTTAAGAAATAATTAAAGTTCTTACTCATTACTTTATTTAAACTCGTATATATATATATATATATATATATATATATATATATATATATATATATATATATATATATATATATTTCAAGAGACTGTGAGACAGAAAGGATGAGAATCTAATTTTGATTCAAATAAAAATGGTAATTGGCTCTTCAATCAAATTAACCCGAAACAAATGTTCTGACTACGGCCTTGAATCGTAAGCATGCCTAGCAAGCAAGCAAGTAAAATCGGCATCTGGTGAGTTCTCGCAGATTGCTCGACCAGGAGATGTGAAAGAACACGAGTTGAAAAAGGTGTCCGTTTTTCGAATGAAGTGAGTTTGCAGCCAGCTAACGGAAATTAAATATTCAAGAGTTATAGAAACGTAACCGTTTTTTTTTTCATTATTTATTCATCGAACTTTGAAACTTTATGCTCTTAACGTTAATTAATTTAAAGATTATGATAAAGTTGAAATTGCGTTATGTTGAATAATTGCACATTTGCTTTACTTTAATTGACAATTAGAGAAATATGAGTGTATTTATTTAATAAAAAATTTAAAAATTCATTAAATTTGGTTCCAATCGTGAAAGCAGTATGCAAATTAGAATTATTTTAAAAATCAAATGAATTATTTAAATGAAATATATTTGGAAAGAGAGCTTTTTTTGAATATAAGGCGTTCAGAAATGATTTCATATTAATATCGTTCCTAATTTAAATATATAATAACATCATAAAAATACGTTTTAATATTTAAGCACAAAAATAAAAACATATATATATATATATGAAATATTGTACACACACACACACACACACACACACAGATATATATATATATATATATATATATATATATATATATAAACAAATATAGAAGATCAGAATTAGATATTTTCAAAAAGAAAATAAAATATTCAGGAAGTTTAAAATCGAAATTCATTGCATTTTTTAATATAGTTATTTGAAAACCTATATATATATATATATATATATATATATATATATATATATAATGTAAATACGTTGTTTTTTATAAAATAGATAAATTAATTTTTGATATTTTTTTACTTTTTATTTATTTTAATATACAAATACGATTTAGTAAACAACACAACAATATATGATGGCAATGTAAACGAATAGAATTTCTATAGAGAGAAATATTTAATATACATTTGCATACATCTAAAGATTTCCATTTTAAATTTCTGAGTGAATAAATCCAAGTTATGCATACCGAACAATTCAATTTGTAATTCACCTATAACTTACATTCAATACCAGTATAATCAAACAATGTTTTTACAATCTATTTCAAACACGCATTCTATTCGAAAACACAATAAACTGTAAGTAGGCACTCTTGGATGGAGTAAAATACACAATTTCAAAAGTCAATATTTTTGTTATATTGTGCTTGAAGCATCAGCACTTCGAAGACGATGCTAAGGCAGACAGGGAGTCCTTAAAATCTGAAAGCACTACTGTTCTTTTTTCCTTATAAGATGAGTGCGAGCAACTACGAAACCGTTAACATTGGTTGTCGTGGGGTGGATAGGGCAGTATAGTTCCCCCGAGACCGACGTTACTGTTATCGTACATATCCTGTACACGAGCGAGATAAGATTGTTCCCGTTGGTGGTCCCCGGAGTGTAAGGGTGACCCGCCACATCGTTAATCCAGCATCCCTCAAGCTGACCGCACTGCATATAAGAAAGGGTATGATGGTGTAAGCACCCTTTCGACGCCGTTGTGTGGCCAATAAACCGCGTACTGGCCGACTTCTTTCAAATTACCTCTCGCGCTGATAACAATCAAAACGACGAACGTACGGACCGTACCGGACTAGACCGTACCGTAAAGCTACCATCAGGCGTGCTGTTATTCTTGGAAAGGTCATTGTTTGATGTGTTGTGACACCGGAGCTCGACTATCTCACAAAAATCAACGAATCCAATTCGTGTGATGAGACGAACGGTTATAACAAATGATTTGCTTTTTTGTGTCTTTTATCGTCTTCATTCTTTTCAAGTGCAGTTTACAAAAAAGAAATTCAATGTTCTTTTTTATTTAAATGTATTTCACAATCGACTAATTTTTATGTTTAACTTATTCATTATTTAAAATAAGTGATTGTAAATTTCTTGAGCATAATTAAATATTATATATCAAAAAGTAACAAATATTATTTTAAAATTACAAAAATATTTTCTAATATCAAAATTTATTATACGTTATAAACTATATATAATCAATAAATATTTGATCGATATTTTAAACATTTCTTATAAATAATACATTATATATATATACGTAAAAAATATTAAAGAAATATATAATCAATAATAGATTTTTTATAATTTTTTTATCCATTTCTAAACTAATATCGGTCTATTTTTTTATAATTTATAGACAAATCCAATTTAGTTTTGTATATATTAATAAATTATGACACTAAGATAAATTTGATTCATATATCAATTCCACTAGTAAATACACGAAAAGTCCAATAAACGATATCAAATATATTTGAAAAATTACGAAAAAAAACTATGATTATTACTGACTGATATTAATTACTATTCGCTTGATGTAAATCATTTACAAGTCACATACTTTAAACGTTAATATCATATGTATTATTTTAATTTATGAAAGCTATTAACTTAATAGCGATACTATTTTAATATTGCTTCATACTACACTTATCACATTATCAAATTTTAATTAATAACGAAATATAAAAAATGAGAAAATATACTTATAGTCAAAATGACATTATCAAAAATAAATCGTTTCATAATTTTCATACTATTTATTAAAATTATACTATGTCCAATTCTTATATATATATATATATATATATATATATATATATATATATATATACGAGTATAGTTTTTAATTTTTATTACATGCACTATGATAAAATTTCAGAAATACGTTATAACGAACAGTAAATATAACTACCAATAATCAATAACTTTATGAAAGAGTTCATCGAGACATTTTTTTTCACGTAAATAAAATATGTACATTATGTCTCAGGATAAATGATTCACAAATTACTTTCTTAAAGTCAACAAGCTAATGCCTAAGGGTAACCGGTAGTCCACAAAGAAAATCAGAAATGTACTAATAAGAAACAAGAAAGGTGAACAAACACATACACACCCACATATATATATATATATATATACATATGTGTGTGTGTATAAGTATATAACATATATATTTTGTATAATTTCCAATAAAAAGCTTATATTTTATATTCGAAATGATATTAGAATAAAACATTTTTCTTCACATTTGACAGGTTTACAATAAATCAAAATGTAATAAGAGATATATTAGCATTAGTATGTCTTGTTTATTTTCTTTTTGAAAGAAATACAAAAAGACAAACATTTAATTAAAAATAATCAATATTGAGTTACGTTTTAACATTAACGTACATTACTCATTAAATAATTTATAAAAGTTTCGATAAACTAACAAACGTATCAGCTTGAATTTTGATACTTTGAAATGTAGATAAAAACTGATGTTATTATATTTTCTATGATCTCGTTCAAAAAATTAACTGAATATAAATAAGTAACAAAAGTGAAATAAATATTAAAATATTCTATAATCGTTAATTATAAATTTTATTATCATTATTACTATTATAGAAAAGAGATTCGATTTTGAAAAACAATCTACCTACAATATGAGTGAGTATAGAATCTCAATATTTTATATATGTATAGTTTTTATAGTCTGCTAGTTTAATACAAAGAGGAAAAAAGAATAACTAAATTAAAATTTAAACATAAATTCCTTATTTATAAATAGTATAAATATTTTCATATAAAATATATTAAATTTAATAAATTATATATGAAATATTTATACACGCTCCCAAGCACATATATATCAGAAATTTATATTAAAATTGTTAAAGTTTACTTAGAGCTTTAGAGATAAAAACATGAAAGCATTAAAAAAAAATTTAACATAATTTAAGAAAATTCATTTTATGGTAAAGTTTAATCAAAACGTATTAAATAATTTACTAAACTATTTTTCAATATATCCGTTCGAATAAATAAAATCTCGACTATAACCTCTTAATTAACCAGAAACTAATTAGACTTAATAAATTTACATAAAGTAATCGCACTTCCCACCATGATTATAGACTAATAAACTAACCGTTAGGGTCATGCCGAAATTACATTTTCAAATAACTACACGCACAATAGATTATACGAAATTATGCAAAATTCGCGTTATCAACGCATTAACATAGCTTTAAAAGATTTGGTTTTTATAGTTATGTGCTTTTTTATCGTCTGACCTTCACTTTTTATAACCATTATAAGAAATAGAAAATCTTTTAACTTTGAAATTAATTAATTTTGTTTTATATGAAAATAGGTTTCTAAAGTTCTTGAAGTAATCATATATACAAACTTTATGAAATAAATTTACTGACTACAAGAAATAAATAAGTTTTTTTAATAATGAAATAAAAATTATTCGTCTGTTAATCAGTAATAATAAATTTTAATATATGTTATACTCTGTTTTAAAATAAATATGAAAAATTAACGGTTTTATTTATAAATCAAAATATAAAGTTTTCATATCACATTTGAACAATTTACGAACCTAGTGCTTTTTCATGTTGTTTTTTTTATAAACATAGCTTTCATAATACTCATAGTCACAATAATATTATTTTTATTTTTAACTAACGAAAATTTAATTAAATATACATTTCACATAATTTTCATTATCATTTTTTCAGAAAAAAATTTGTATTCTTTAAAATATTATTACATTTTTTCATTAAAACATGTATTTAATTTAAAATAGGTTTTTGATAAACTCATATTTAAATTATTAATTAAATGTTTTAATATTTATATAATATTCAATATATATATATATATATATATATATATATGTGTGTGTGTGTGTGTGTGTGTGTGTGTGTTTGTATGTGTGTGAGTGTGTGTGTGTGTGTGTGCACAGTAAACTTCTTATTTTAAAATAATCCCGTAAAGAATGAATGCTGTTAACCAATGCGATAAAAAGCTATGATAAATTATATGATTAAATATGCTCAAGAAAAAATCCACCCTTCAAATTATATTTGCGACGCTGACAATCTTTTCTCAACGACAATAATTGCACCACTTTCCGAAACCATATGAAAGATTAATGACGTTTTTCAAATCGATCAAAAGTATGTCAATGGGTCGACGAATTGATTGATGCTCTCACCAAGACATAAAGAGAGTCAACGCAAGAGATAGCATATCAGCCAGAAAAAAACTTTATTCATTGGAGATTTTCGAAAACCTTTCGGCTTGTTGGCACGGCTTCCATTCAATCCAACCGTAAAGCGAAAAGAATTGGTGCGGCGTGATGCGGTGTAGCAGAAAGAAAAAGAAAAAGGCTAGAGTTGAAAATCGACGAAAACAAATCGTGTGTCCTGTGGCCGATGTCGTTGTCGCCGTCACAACGGCATTGTTTTCAGAGACGGTTGGGGGTTGCTGCATGGCGGTCATTGTATCCCATGGGAACTAAAGTGAACGCGTCCCTACAATAGACCCCGAAAACGCGATCAATTCTACGCCAATATTCTTCGACCGCTATTTATGTTTCATAACAGTGTTCTTGGTTTGTTTCGCACCCTTTCTTTCGACCTAGTCGTCTTCATCGATGATATAGCGATATTACAACTCTCGTATGACACGCTGTCAATTCATTGGTAGCGAGTATATTATTGTAAATAGCAAAATCTATACATAGAACGATATTCAAGTATAAAATATATACAAAAATATATGCTTTATAGTGATTTGTATTTTTGTTTAGCATTTCAATCTCTTATATAAATAAAAAGCTATGTAACTTGAAACGTGCCCTTCATACAATCTGCACCAAAATAAATCGAATTTACATTACATATATAAATATATATATAAACACACACACACACACACACACACATATATATATATATATATATATAAATATATATATAAATATGTATATATAAATAATTATAAATATACCTAATAAATTAATTGAAAATAATAAAAAAAATAATTTTCACTTCATTTTAATTTTAAGTAAATAACAAATTAAAAAAATATGAATTTATTCGGCAACTTTTTTTATCTCAAGTTTACTCTTTAGATATAGCAAGAATATTTTTTTATACTTTTTAATATAAAATAAAGTTTAATTAAACATTATTAAAAATATAAAAAAAATGTAGATGAGAATTCGAAAAATTCTAGGCTACAACATTTCCATCATAAATATAATATATTAAAATTTAAATAATACATAATATATATATATATATATATATATATATATATATATATATATATATAGTTCCAAATTATTAATAAAGATTAATATTTTAATTACATTTGTTCTTTTGTTAGAAATTAATTTAAGTTAAAATAAAAATAAATTCAGAAAGAAATTAAAAATTATATAATTTTTTTGGAAAATTTACTGAAATCCATTTCAGTTTTTAATTCAATTTGAAAAGAGTTTCTAGGAACGTTTATAGCAATATATATATATATATATATATATATATATATATATATATATATATTAAAAATCACATAAATAATTTTAAATCTCGTTTTTAAAAAGTCTATTATATTATGCTATATGTATGTGTGTGTGTGTGTGTGTGTATGTGAATGTTAGTAATATAACATACTGTACAGAACATACGTATCGCAGAAAAACACAATAGAAAAAACTCCGTCCGGATAAATATTTATTCCGTGAAACTAAATCCGAATGGTCTTGTTTGTTTCGCATTTTCAGTGTTATCGCCAAACTGGTGTTGTTATATTTCTATGTGTGTACACGTATATGAAAGGAAAAAAACCAAGGGGTGGTAGTATTTCAGAAGGAAAGTAAACGTTTGCTGATAAATATAATCTTATAATGACTTTTTATCACGGTGTCGTCAGTATACATTACTATGGAGATAAAAACCGCTGGAAGAGTCACGGTAGTGAGACCACCTGCCTCACGCGGCCAACATTTTACAAATTACTTGTGCTTCAAAGCAACTTTCAGAGAAATTGCAGTTCCGGCGGCTGGCTGGTGTCATAATGTTTCTAGGTAGGTGGTGCGAATTTGCATAAAGCTCAATTTTCGCCCCGCAAAGTACAACCCGCTCTCTTCATTGCCATCGCCGGCGTCTTCTCATCCCGCCAGTCAGTACTGATCGCTGCCCGCATGGCTAAATTCGAATCCAGTTTTGAACGCGTTCATTGGATTATCTCATCTTGCCTTCTTTTTCATTTAGATAAGTTTGATATTACAGCTTTCACGACTCGTCATTTTAATTGGTATGAAAAATATGGTTTTTTCAAAATCAAATTAAAAATACGTATATATATATATATATATATATATATATATATATATATCATTTCGAAAATATTTTTATATTTTAAGCAATTATATCAATAATGTTCAATAAAATTCATAGCAAAACATTTTTTCTAAAAATGAACTTTCTATAAATAATACACATGTATTATTTAAATAAATATGATATACACACATATAAAAAAATCATAAGACACGATTCTAAACCAAAAATTCAAAAGATTTTTATTATAAAATATTTTTAAAAAAAATCTAAATGAATAAGTTACAATAAAATAATTCTATATTATTAAATGAAGTTTATAAGGAATTTATGAATTTTTCTTAATGATACAAGTATCTGTTATTAAAAACAGAATTGAAAAATTGAAAAAAATCATAAATCTTTTCTCTATTAAAATTTCCTAAATTATTAATTATTAAAATAATCAATTATTGTACTTGATCAAAATATTTTATGTAAAGAAAATATTTTTTTAATTTAAAATATTTTTCAAATAACCAAATTTTTAATTATCAAAAATATTTCGATAACAATATTTTTTATAAACAATTAATCGTAAAAAGATACCGTTTATAAAATATTATAAATAAGATTTAAATAAAAAGGTAGCTAATCAACATATATCTACTTAATTTAAAATTTATTATAAAAATATATACGACTTCTCTTAATATAAGTAAGAAATTATTTCACATGATTTATGACATATTTTAAATGTCTATATAATTTTTTACTACAATTTATGATAAAATCTAAAAATACTACATTAAAAATATAACAAGATTAAAATATTATTTTTTGATTATAAAAATATTTACAGCTCTTTTACTAAATACTTTTAATATAAAAAAATATTAATAAAAGAGTTCATTATATAATGATTAACTAGCAACTTATTAAAATAAAATGTCAAAAAGGAAATGATTATAAAATATTTGCGAATATTCAATTCAAACAAAAAAAAAATTATAAATCATAGAAACAAAAAAAAATTAACATGAGTATAAAAATACTGGTACTATAATATTTAATTTATGAAATAATCTCTGTATACGAATTATTCTAGTGTGAAAAATCTCATGAAGTAAAAAATTATGTTAATATAAATCCGTGATTCTAAATTTTTGGAAGTTGTAGAATATTTTATAGAACCAAACAATTTTCAATAAATTCAATGACGAAATATGTATATTGAGTAAGTGAATAAATTTATTGATAATGTAAATTAATTTATTTATTTTAAACAATGATCAAATTGTAAATTAAATGATATAATTTATATGCAAATATTTTTAAAGTAGAATAAATCAGTGAATTTTAAAATATTGATTGAGAAACACTGGTATAGATTGCGGAGTTTAAATGAAAATAAATATTTTTACTTAAGTATAAATTTTATACGTATTAATATGTGTATATATTTTTATAAATCATTGGAAATAAAATATTTGTATGTAGAGTTTATATATATATATATATAAATTATTGAAAAAAATTCCAAGTGAATGGTTTTTGTTTCAGATCAAAGAAGCGACTTTTGATGTCTCTGTGTTTATTTAACATAAATAAACTGTGCACTCTAGTGTTGTGTGTATGTGTGTGTATGTACGAGTGTGTATAAATTTATTCCTGCGGTGAAGTTTTGTGAACGGCTAGACCTCTAGTAGATAAAGATACACACAACAAACATTCGTGCAAATGTTTATGGTGTTTACGTCCTAGTGCGTATTATTAATTATTTTAAATGTAATAATGCACTTATTTTAATGAAACTTTTAGTACATAAATATTTCAGAATCGCAAACAGCAGATTGAAATTTATGCGTCATGTTTCTTCACAGTACAATTTTCATTTATCATAATATGTAAAAATTAATATACCAAATTGAAAATGTCAGTTTCGTTTATATCTATATTGTGAATTTAATGATGGGATTTTTTGAAATATACTTTATTTTACATTTTCATTTATTTCCTTTTTAATAAATTTTGTTCACTGCAGTGAATTTTATAGAAACTAGTATTCTAATGAAATATATAAAATAATTATATCATTCTTTACTTATAAAAATACATAAATGTAAAAGTTCAGAATAAGAAAATAAAATTAGTATTATCACTAAATCCGTATTACCATGAAAATATAATTAAACATTTATTGAAATAGGTAATCGTTTTATAGCATCATAAAAATAATTAAGTAAAAAAGTTTCAGAACTAAATAATTATATATATATATATATATATATATATATATATATATATATATGCGTATGTGTATATGTGTATAATATAAATAAGAATAGTCTGATAAAAAATAATCCGTTGCTTATCCATAATAAAGTAATGCTTATTAACACAAGGGTAAGTTCTTAGACAACGCGATGTTTCCTAAGTTTCGGTCTATAATTTAACCAATAAGTAATTTGAAAACATGACGGAGGGAAATAAATTCAATGGTAATTTCGTTATACATGCCGCAAAAGTATATTGTGTAAAATTGTATATACATTTTAAATGGAATTTCGACTTAAAATATACATTTCCGTAATATTTAAAGATCGTTGGAATCCTTATATTTATGTCTGTTTTATGAATAAGACAGCGCAGCGAGTTTTTCTCCATTTTTATTTTCTCATGTGTTTTGTTCCATTAAATTTTTCATAACAAAAAAATATATATACGGTTTTTATACATTCAAATGAACAAAGAAGGCTCTGCATCAGAAACATGAAAAGCTTTTAAAATTTACATTTAATGCTTTTTTTTCTTCGTTCGATAAAGTAAAAAAAAAACTCAATTACGAATTTTCAGCGGAAAAAAATAAGAGAGAATTTTATCGTTGCGCGTTGAGGACTTTCGATTTTGGGATATTAATTAGGAAATTTAAAGCTTTGCTGACGATTACTCTGGTATTCGGAACTAAAACAGTTTATTCTTGTCGGACTTAATGTTAATGAACTCTAGACAACTTGAAGCGTGCCTGTATTGCATTGCAGCTGGTGCCGCTGCATATGAAACTGAAGCAGTTCATCGCACACAGAGGAAATATCTCTAATTAGCATACTCGAATCACTCGAGAGCAGAAACGGAAAATAAACTTATTTTAAAAAAAATAAACGAGCATTTTCAACTTTTCACAGAAATCTGCGTATAATAATTAACAACTACAAATAAATAAACTGTTCTCCGTGTAGAATATTTACTCATTTTTAAATATTAAAATAAGTACTTATAATATATATATATATATATATATATATATATACATATATTAAAAAAAGATAAAATTTTCAAAGCAATTAAAAAATATAATTAACACAAACATATAATAAAATATATATGGTATATTCATTATAAAATTTCTTTTCAACAACGTTATCAACATTAATTTTTTATCTATATTTCTCACCTATACTATTGTATACATGATATTTTATTTACTACTACTGTTATTTTAATAAACTGAAATATAATACATAAGTAAATGATATTGTTAAAAATATATAAACAATGCTTGGAATAAAAAATTGTTTCAAAAAAATGTATAATATTTCAGACAATGAAGGAAGGATCATATTGTGCTTTCAAATTTAAATAAACTTTATTTTTAATTAACTTTACATTTAGTATATTTAGTTTTTTAAAAAAATAATTAAAATAATACTAACATCTTGACTTAGTCATTTAAATTTTATCTACGTTTTAAGAAAATCTTGAAATTATTCGTATTCAATTATAATTATTATCATATATTTTTAAAAACTATTTGTATAGATTATCCATTAGTTAAAATTAATTAAATATTATAAATATATTATTAATTAATAATTTTCATTTTAATAACCACAAGAAATATTATTGCAAAACTGTTTCAATTCAAGAAAAATATCGAGTGAAGGATAGTAAAAATAGTAAATGATAGTAAAAAAGTAAATGTGTATCTAAATCCTTCAAGCTCGTTTGAGCCACCTGTATAATCAATCTTTAATATTACCTATACATATAAAGAGAGAAAGAGAGTTTTAGTATATCATATAGTCGATGATTTATATTGTTGTTTTATTAATATTTATTAACAATTATTCACTAAATTATAATTTAATTAATTATTAACTAATATAATATTTGGAATACTTGATTGGAATTTATTTTTTTTCAAATATTTATACAAAAAAATAAACCAATATGAAATAAATTGTAAAAAATATATAAAATTAGAAAAATTTAAAATATGAGGTAACAAATAATTAAAAAGATTGAAAGATTTCGAATGTAAGAAAATTTATGTACGGATAATCATAACTGCTGATAATCAGCTGCATAATGTAAACAGAGAATACTTTGTAAGATAGACTGCCGAAGTTAAGTTTACCAAAGAGTTCATGTAAAATATTTATAAAATCCTTTGCTGATGAAAAATTCCTAAAAAAAGTAAATACAGTGAATAAACGAAGATTATGCTTCAAGGCGTAAAAAGAAACGTCAATATTTATTTTATACTCGAAACTGCTTGTTTGTATTTATTTTGAAACTAATTTCTTTTCACAAATAATCCAAAAATGTTCTGACAAATTCAAGATAAGATTTTTGTAATTTATACAGTTTTGTATTAATTATTATTATAAAAAAATGTATAAAATGAATATTTCTTTATACATATATTATTATTTAAAATAAGTATAGATATACTATTTAATTACAAAAATTTATATATTATATTCAATGGTCAAAAATTCTATTCAAGTCCATTTATAAATTATCTTCAAAAGTACAAACATAAACGATTAATTGAAAAAAAAATACAGACACGTTCAAAATCACAAACGTAGTGAATTAATAAGAGGAATTTATTCAATGATCGACATACCGTTATAAAAAATCAAACGCGACGATCCAATTTATAAGAAATTCACGTACAAATGAAATACGTATTTAAGTGCATCATTAGTAAATGATACATGAGTAAGATTAAAAGTTTTTTTTAAAGAGCTTAGGCCTTTCTTCACTCAACATTAATTAAAGAAGGTTGCCATCGCATTAGCAAAGAACGTGTTTCCAATCGCAATCAGTGGAATGCGTGTAACGCTTCTAGCCAATACACCAACTTAACGCATTTAAATGTTACCGATACCTTTTTGGATAGGAAATCCTTTTAAAAAGTTACAATCTCGTTACTTATTTAAAAATGAAAGACCGATACATTCGCTTCATTCGAAAATGTATTCAATCGGGATACTACGTGTCTCATGTATCTATTAAATGTAATTATAATATGTAAATTAATTTTATGTGTATGGCAAATTTATGAAATAAGTTGTTTTAAATTATTTTTTAAAAAAATTTAATAAATGTATTTATATTTAATACAATATTCAAACATGTGTAAACAAAGACTTATAAATATATGTGTTTATATTAAACAAGCAGTGTTAAATTGATTGATTGATTTGTGTTCAATATAACAATAAAATAATAAATAACAAGAAGTAAAAAAAATAAGCTCTGTTTCGAACAGACGTATTTTTTATTTTCTTTTATTCGCAAATACAATTTGCAATCATATTCTAATAAATCATTATTTCATCAGATTGTTTCTTCGTCAATGCACATTCAATAATAACAAATATATATTATTGTCGATAGTAAGACAAAACTACAAATAATATTGCAGTATCGGTCACGAAAAATAACATGCTGTTCTTGAAGGAATGCGCTATTTAAACGTTATGTCGTATATCAAAATTTCATAAAATTTATTTAAAAGAAAAAAAATTCAAGAGATTCATTTCAAGGCGGACCGGTATGCTATTAAGTACGTCGTCCTTTGTTGCTAGTGCTTGCAAGAATTATTATGAAAGCATTTTCACGAGCCAATTAAAATTTTAAAATATTATTTTTTCTTTGCTTTTATCTTCGCAAGCTTCATTTTTTAATCGTTCTATTAATTTATGTTTAAACTTGACTTTTAGGAAATTATTATCACGTTCATCCAGATTACCGTCTTTATAATTTACGGAAAAGGAAATATAATCTCTTTTTTGTATAAAATATTAGTCGTATACATCTTCTTTAATAAATAAATTATGTATTTGTTTTGAAATTGTGTAGGCTACATTTATAAAAATAAAAAAAAATATTTAAGTACTTCTAATATATCAATCATAAATCATATAATTCTTTTATATCAAATAAATTGTCTCGTTAGAAGAATTCAGATGATTTATAAAGACGTAGATTGAAAATAAAATATTAAATTATTTTTTTCTTAGAAAATATAAAAATATCGTTTTTATATATTTTTAAAATATACTTTCTAAGGAAAGGTTTTTTGTTATTTAAATAAAAAAAATAAGAAAATATCAGCAAGCTTCTATGTAGTTTTAGAACAACTTATAAAGTTTAAAAAACATATTACGAAGTGATACAATGTATATAAATAAAATATGTATACATTAAACATTGTTATGATAATAACATAAACCGTAGATTTGTGATCAAGAGGCAGCTAATGTCTTATATCTTATGCGCTTTTTGATAAGAATTTACCTAGTATGGAGTTATAACAATAAGATGAAACATTCTGTGCATATATTTCTCTATTGTAAACATTGTTTAAGTAATACTTCGTTCATCTTGGTTATATACATATACATATTACAGAGCAAGGCTCACACTATATTATAATTAAGTATTAACTGTGGTTTACTAAAGCGCTATTGTTATGAGCTTTTAGTATGTAAATTATATACCTATATGACTTTATCTGTGATGTATTCAGTATATTTGTATATCATGTGATTAGCAACGATTAGTATGACGTATTTAAATTTGCAAAAATATCCTTATACGTTCTTTAATCATATATGTATAAATACACACACGCACATACACAAATATATATATATATATATATATATATATATATATGTATTATAAATCCTCAAATAAGTAATACTCATAAAATTATTTTTTTAAATAATATCTTGGAATTAATCTCATTGGTAATAAAATTGAATAAAAAATTATAATCCTCAATATTAGTAATCGAAATATTTTTTTAAAAAAATCATTTTATAAGAATCTGAATTAAAAACACATAATTACAAAAAAAATGATAGAAGAAAAATCAATCTTAGAATTCTTTTTTATTTGAACACAAAATTAATTTATTTTTTAGGTCTTTTGATAAGATAATATTTTTATGTTTTGAAAAATAAAATCCCAATATTTTTGTAAAAATTACAGATTTTAGATCTAATATTAACAAAATTGTAAGATATTCAATTGAGATTATTCTAAAAAAAACTCAAAAACAATTATTTTTTTTATCACAACAATGACTAAGTTAATAAAACACAGTATAATTTTCTCTTTTATGTTTCATTACTTTCAAAACATGTTATGATAAAATAAATCTTTATAAATTAAATTGTTATATCAAAATACTTTTGTTTAACACAACTAAAAATATTTATTGTTTAAATTTTGTTTTATTATTATTATTGTTCCAATAATATTACTTATATAAAAATATAGTATAATAAAAATATGTCAAATTAATTAACAAACATTGTTAGTAAATTAAAATATAATTTGATAATTTATCTCAGAATTTTAGTCGTAAATAAAAAAAGTTTTTGAAACTTTTCAAATTTTCATAAATTTAACAAGTTTTGAACAATATAATTACAAAACTTAATAAGTTGATAAAATTGATATTTATTCAATAAAGTTTAAAATAAATCAATTATTATTGGAGTAAAAATTGCATTTGATAAATAATAAAAAATATTATACATTCTGAATAGTAATAAAGAAAAGTAAAATTCTAGAGAAATTAAATATAATAGAATTAAGTGAATCAAAATATTGCAAAAAAAATAATAATTTAGTATTAAAATTACATTCTGAAAATGCTAGTAACACCGTCCAATTATATTTACACGAAATAAGTGATTATTGAACCTTTTTATAAAATTTTATATCAGATTTAATGTTTATAAAAAAATATGTTTCAAGCGGTATCAGATTTTGTTCAATAAATACAATATTTAGAAAAAAAAGTACGACAAGGGTAATCTGTGGATAAATTAATAAATCTATCAGAAAATACGATAAAATATACAGAATGTTTAATATGAAAAAGATTTTATTTCAACTATCAGATAAATGTATATATATATATATATATATATATATATATATATATATATATATAATATGTGTATAAAATATAATGTAAATAAGAGTACGTAATAAAATTTATGTCAGGTTTTAAATCTCAATATTATATACGTTGCAAGGGTTTAATTTTATTTATGAGCACTTAGAGAAAAAACGGAATACTTTTAATTGACTCTGTCATCGACGCCCATGAATTTCAAATTTGTGTACGATCATTTGCATAATCGTTTTATTTTAGCATGAACATAAAACGAATTAACTTTTATATACATCTCGTTGAGATATAACAAACTGAAAAAATATCATGACAATATTTTTTAATAACATTTTTTTCATGCCATATAATCAGCTCGTGTAATGTAAAAATACGATTTTGCGGATAACATCATAAATTTGTGTAATTAATTTATTTGTTTAGAACGCATACGTCGTTAATTAGGAATGAATATTTGATAATTAGAGAATACATTTTTGTAAAAATATTTTAAAGAAAAACTAATACAAAATAATTTTATAAAAATATGTTATTTTTTAACGTCAATATTCATATAAAGTAATAAAATATATTTATTATTTATTAAAATGACAATGGAATATTAGTTCTTTCAGTAATTTTCATTTTTAAATTTTAAATATTTTTAAACTAATTTTACTTTTAGACCGTATAAACAATAATATATTCCTAATATCAACTACATTTCTTTATATTTTTAAAATAATATAAAAACTACTAATTTACATAAATAGTAATAATCATAAAATATAGATAATACAGATTTTAATAACCTCTATATAATATAATATTAGTAAATAATATAAATAGAAAATATATTTATTTCTATTAAAAACAGATTTAGTAACACAAATTTAATTAACACCAATATTCAAATTATTATATATTGTTTGCTTAAATTGAATAACTTTTTGATTATACATACATATATATATATATATATATATATATATATATATATATATATATATATGAAAGATTAAATATTATAATGGATTTATAATATAAACTTTTAAAATAATATTATTAAAGTAAATTTAAAAAAATGAATTTTATCAAAGAATTAAGATTTTTATGTTTTATACTTAAATACATAACAAATTAATTATAAAATGTCAAAAAAAATTTAATACTTTATATATTTCTTGTAACATAATGGGATTTATATTCAAATAATAAATTAAAATAAATTAGTATACACTTCAAAAATAAACCATGAAATATATTTATATTATTTTTCAAAAGAAATATTTCTTGACTGTAGAAAACAATAGATTTTCTTTATATATATATATATATATATATATATATATATATATATATATATATTCAAGTATAATATTTTCATTTCCTTAAAAGGTCTATAAGTTATCATTTTAATAAAAAAAAAATAATCGAACGAATAAAAAAATGTGTCGACAATTCTTTAATTCGTATTCAAACTTGTAAAAGGTAATTCAATCCCAATGTACTTTTAAAATTCATTTTATGTTACAGAAAATCGTAAAAAATATTGCATATAACTGAGTTTTCAAATTATATATATATATAAATGTGTGTGTGTATCATTTTATTTTATTTTCGATATAAGAGCATATTATTTATTAATGTACATTCAAGAGAAATCCAAAGAAAAACTTCCAAGTTTCATCATTTTCATATATTTCTTTAGTACAATTTTCTCATCTGTAGATATAAAATAATATAATAAATTCTTTTATCAAATTATATTATTTCTTGTTTAATATAAAACGTACATATTTGAAATTCGTAATAAATATAGTATGCATATGATTAATGACATATTGTAAAATATTTCATTTCATATGTTTTCATTTAGTTTTATTTTTGCTGAAAACAATTTTGTTATGTGTTAAAAATCATTGTCAAACATTAAAATAAGTAAAACGAAAGTATATTTTTGGTATATTTCACGGTAAACGTATTAATCATAACAAACATTTATTACCACCACAGTGTAATATTTTTAAGGCTGATTTACGACGTTGTGTTAGAGCTCGTACACTTCTTGATTTACTTCTTTTGGAAATATACCAAAATTAGAACCTTTCAGTAAACTATTTATCTTTCATAATAGAAACATTCTTTTATTAAGTAGTATCGAGTTCGATATTGATAATATATATATATATATATATATATATATATATATATATATATAAATTTTAAAAAAGTATTAAAATATAAAAATTCCATTTCAAATTAAATTATTTTAATAGAATAAAAGAATATAAAATTCAGAACAAAAAATTCTCCTAAACATTAAAAATTCGTAAAGAAAACAGTAGATTGTGTATTTCAAACCAAAATGGTGTAATTATTTTTTATGAATCCATTTCAGAACCGACCTAAAAAAATTAATATTCTTTGTGATTCTAAAAATGTATTTATAGATTTTTCTGGTTATTTTTGAACACAACTGCATATAATCCATTTCAAATATTTTTATTATACAAATTCAATTTGTATATATATTTTTTTTACAAAAACACGCACATGTTTTTATATATATTTTTTAAAATACAATTATATACACCTGATGCATTAAACAGATTGCAAATACTTAATTTTTGTACAGTTGTTACCTACATTGTTCAAAAAATTCAATTAACGAAACATAAACATATTGCTATCAGATATATATATATATATATATATATATATATATATATATATATAATGTAGTATAAAATAATTTTTGACATTTTTGATTATATATATATATATATATATATATATATATATATCTTGTTAACATAGATGGATATGTTTTCACTTCGATAACTGCGTACGGCCAATTAGCGAGTTCTGGCGTCAATATTGGTGCGGAAAGCAACAGCATATTGGATTTAAACACGGCATGTTCCCGTTAAATATATTGCTTCATGTATAAAGTAGGGACTCCTGTATCCGTGTATTTTGAAGTTGTAAATAATTATACGATTTTGTTGTTTGTAACTAACTCGTAATTGCACTCTTACTGTAAACAAGGTGTGTTGCACAAATAAATATCTATATATAATACAAAGTTGTAACGAATATCTAGGTAATGAACTTTTCTGATTAATAATTGTAATGAAGTGCAGTAACGTTCAACTGAACATTGTAGAAAATAGATAAAATAAAATATCAAAAGTATGATTCGTTTAGTAGTAACATATTTTATGAAATTGTGATTTTCTTAGAAGTGAATCCTGAGAATACACATTATTAAATATACTTTTTTATATTTATTTGAATAATGTTGTTTGAAAAATTCAGTAAAAATAAAATTAAAAATTATTTCCATTTTTTAATTATCTTTATAAAAATATTGATTAGTTGATTTTTTAATATACAACAATATGTAAAACGAATAATATAACAAAATGATATGTACATAAATAATAAAAAATATTTTTATCAATAATTTAATAGAAAATCGGACAAAATTTTATTAGTAAATTATTCTCGTGCATCAATTATTATAAATTAAATTTCTATATCAGTCGTTGGAATAAATAATATTCAATTAGAAATAAAATTATTTGTTTTCTATGCATGAACTCATTTTTTCAATGACTATATAATATAGTCCACTGGTAAATTATTAACACAGCATTTTTATTTCTCCATGATCAATTTTGATAACAAATTATTAATTAATAACTATTTATTGTTCCATATAATCATCTGTCAATGGATTTAAAACTAAAGCTAATCGTAAAAACATGGAATAAAAAAATCGTAACTTGAAACTATGTTATACCTCTAAATATTAATTATTGACATTTAAATGATATTTCATTATAGCATTATCTTTACTGAAAATGTTAATTTAATAAATATTTTATAAAATGGGTTATATGTGTATTAATATAATGATACTTATATAAATCTTGATCAATAATAGAACTCACAACTTTAAACTCAATATTCATTTAAATTAAATAGTTTAATTTATTTAATTGTACCTAACACCAACTATAAAATAATGAATATAAAAACGTTATGTCGAACACGAACGAACCTTTTACTGATAAAAAAACATGTACTCGAAACCAGGTCATCACGAATTTTCTTTATTGCTCCACAACGACATTTAAACATTGAACGAAAGAGAAGTAGAAACGTGTACCGTAATATATATATGCTGCTTGGCGTACCAGGATTATGTTCAAAGTAAATAGTTTTGCACTGTTGCACCCTTCATTATATGCACAAGTCACAGATGTGGAAGCAACTCTCTTGCTACTACTACTAAAGTTTTATATAACAACCATGTGATAGATATATGTCAGTCATTATAACAGTTGCCTGAACAATGTCACAAGATTTGTTACAAATATTACTTTATATATATATATATATATATATATATATATATATATATATATATATATATATATATAAGGGTAGAAAGAAAAAACAACACAGAAAATTTTTACACAAATATAAAAACTAAACAGCTCTAGTTTCAAATGTAAACTTTATATAAAGGCAGTAATATATTTATTAAATATTTTCTTTTATATTACACAAACAAAAATAGTTACGTTGTTTTAAAAATTCATTAAAAAATCCTTACTCAAAAACATAACATGTATTAAATTTCCACGGTATTTATTTTAAAATGAAAATTATTTAATATTAGTTATTCACTTTAATTCTACCAAATATAAATCCTATATTTATAACCACCTATTTGAAACATTTCATATTCGCAGGTCAATTTCGAACCTCAGTTGTGTTCAGAATGCAGAAAACATGTTCCATTCTATGAACATTAAAGCTATTGTAATATCAGGGGCAGTATATCATTAGGATTTGAGAAGCTCTGTCTATTGCATTTGTTTCTATTGTAATATAGTTTCAATTGAATTTATTTGCAATATTATATTAGAAAATAATAATATGTTCAATTGAACGAAATTAAACGAATTTTTAAACATTTTAGTTTTTTAATTCAATAGTTATTTTTAACAATAAAATATTTTTTTTATATTACTTTCTTTTAATTATTTCATACAAATTTCAATTATATATCCTTTTATTTAAAATGAAATATTTTATAAACATTGATAAAAGTTATAATGTTTTAAATTTATTTTATTTTGTACAAAATCGTAGGATTATATTTTAAATAATTTTTAATTTCAAAAGTAGAACACAAAGCGTAGGTGTGAAATTCAATATGTAAAATTAAATTATTGTTTGTAGAAATTTATGTATATATATATATATATATATATATATATATATATATATATATATATGTTTCTGTGTGTAATTTTTTTTAAAATGTTAGGTATGGAAAAGTGATTTAATTTTACCGTTGACATTTAAAAGGTTAAATGTTTATCTAAATGAATAATTTGTAGGAGTAATTATAGTTAAATTATTACAAAAGCTAGCCATTTCAAACTTTGTATTTATCTTTCAATTCTAACTTCTCTATCTCTTAAAATATATTCAGAGTATTATATATATATATATATATATATATATATATATATATATATATATATATATATATACGTTCAGATAATTAAAAAATACAAATACATTTGTACTTCAACTCTGGAAAGTCAGCAAAAGTGCAATGCAATCTGATTCGACAGATCATGTCGCCGACATCGCTCTATTCTTAATGATGCCAATTTGCAAGCCTAACTTTTACGAGTCTATTAACTGCTATGTACTTACTTTATATTATGACCGAGCTAGTCCGTGACGGGCATACATATGCGGATATCGCCACATTACGAACGTTTTAACTAGTCTCTGTCGCGAACTTATTATTGTGGCTTCATCATCTAATACGAATTCAAGAAGCAGTCTGTACAAATCCGCGAACGCAAAAAGAAAAAGCTCAACATCAGCACATCCGATGAATACTGACATATATGTATGTGTGTAATTTGTAAATCAAAATATATTCTCCATATTCGTAAAACAAACATATTCAAACACTAAACGATATGATGTTGATGGATTATTCGCTTTTTTTTATTTATCTTTTTCCTATTTCGTAAGTCTATTTTAGAAAATGTATACAACATATAGTTTATTCTTCTGATATTTTAAATTACAGTAATGCACATGGATTTAGAAAAATATTTGAACATCAAACATTCATTCTCATTAAAAAAAATAGATATAGAAACATGCGAGTTTAAAAGATATTCAGAGTTGAGTTTATATTTACTTAATTACTTTTATAAAATCTGTTTTTTAATTGAACGATTTTAATTAATATTTTAAATGTAAAACCCATTTAAGGTAAAAGTAAAAAAAGCACTTCAATTTTTCTTTCCGTCTGTAATTTTGTTAAATGCTGACTTAAAAACAAATATCGTTTATATATACTTTTCTAATGAATAAAGCTTTTAGGAAAATATTAAACCAATAATTTGAAATTTACAGCGTACAAATGAAAATATCAGAATGAAATTTACATCAAGGAATATTTAACAATAAACAATTGGGAAAAATCGAATCAAAAAAAACTTTCTCGTTTATGTCAGTAAAACGCTGATTAAACTTTTTCATTTCGGAAAAAAATCAACGAAAGAAAATTATTTCCCGGTTTTATTGTATTAAGTTATTGGTTGATCGAATATAGAAGTGTTTGCTTTACGGATATATACATAAAGAGCAATTTGAACGCGACTCAATTATAGTCGATTAACTTCTCTGAACCACAAATAACGTAACATTAATGTAATAAAATATACCTTGATTGTTGATTCAACCAGATTGATCTGTGTCCTTCGGAAAAATTATGGTTATTTACTTTTCCGATAAAACCCTATCATCTTGACCTCAATTTGTACAATAAACACAATTCGTTTTTTTCTCTATTACCGAAAGAACGATGTCTAGCTTCATTTTGAAAACACAATTTATACAGAACTCATTCTTTTATCGCTTATTAAATATATCATTTTATATATATATATATATATGCTGGTCCAAATGAAACTGAAGGATAGTAAAAATAATAAATGGTAGTAAAAAAGTAAATGTATGTCTATACTCGTCAGTTTTATTCAGGCTAACTTATATATACTTTGTGTTTTAAATACACAAATAAATCAAAAAGTTTTTCTTCTATTTTAGAATCAAATCGTTCATTTAAAACAAGCATTACTTTTCAAATTTATAACAGACATATAACTTCCGGAAAAATGTATATTCAAGTTTCACAAACTTCATCATTAAATGAATAGAAGATTGATTTACAAAATGTTTATTTAATATCACGAGATGATTTAAAACTTCCCCAATACGTTGTTTGCATATGGTCGGCGATGATAGAGTATGATATGACGTTGAATGATTACGAGTACTTATATAATAAATTTACACACACACTCTATATATATATATATATATATATATATATATATATATATATATATATATATATATATATATATAATTACAAATCAACCATTACTAAATCCCAGTCTACAATTAACTTTACTTTAATTTAAAAACAACGAAATGAAATACTAAAATAATCATTCTTAAAATTTAGTTATAGAATATTAATATTTTTAAAAACTAACTTTTACGATCTTATAAATAAATGTTTAATAATATCTATAATTTTTAAAAAATATATATATTCCGCCAACAAACCAATTTTCAAGATCGTGAAATGTAACAATAAAATTTATCTTTATAGAAAATATATCGTTTCTTCGAGCACATTTCCAAATCAAAAGAATTTGTAAATTTGTAAACAGAATTAATTCGAACTCATTACAAAACGTAATGACTCTAGCTTTATTTTATATATTTACATTACTGAACTAAAATACTCTCACGATTATCCAGCTTAATCGATTTAGTAGGATTTTGGCTGACTTATCGAACTATCCAAATAGCTCTTCGTAAGTAGTCCACAGTTGCGAATTTAGTGATTTGCATAAATTTATCAGAACTAGTAAATCGTAGGATATAAAACTTAACCCTTTTCGATTAAACTCATTCCTTTTCACACATTTACAGATATATATATATATATATATATATATATATATATATATTCGATTTCCCTTTCAAATAACTTTGTAATAAATTCACGATACTTAAGACCTAGAAAAACTTTCTAATGAACTCGAAACTAATTGTCTAATGCATTTATTTGAATTTAATGCTAGAATTTATTAACACTATGCATAGAAAATAATAATATAGCCAAATTAACTAAGTAATAATAAAATTATTTTGTATTGAATTGTTAAAAAAAATGTATGAAATATTACTCTGGCAAAAATAATTTCTTTATTTGTTGATTTGTGTCATTATTCGTACTAATAAACCATTTAAATACTCAATTATTTTTATTTATGTCAGAAATGCATTTATTATCGCGTTCAATATATTGAAAAGTAAATTTTAACGATAGTTAAAAACGATTTGTATTAAATTTTTACTGGTTATAAAATATTAATGAGAATATTTATGTATAAATATATTTTTTTAAATGTTAACTGCTTTTACGTTTAAAGCTTCATCTGGTTTTTTTATGGTTTTTATTTCATATTTAACAAATTTTATGTGCATTTTTGATACATTATAAGTATATAGTGAAGTGATAAGAATTAATATGTAAAATCATACACGATAATATTTTATGACAATTTGAGTAAATATAAAAAAATATATAAATCGTAAATACTACAACATTAATTCATAAGAGTTAAATAAAAAACATATCTATTATGTAGTAGTATAGGAACAACAAGGAACAAATACAAAAAATAAACAATGCGAATAATTAGCAGACAATCAACGATCAATAGCGTATACATGCTGGATGGCAAAGCAGTCAATCCTGTCCACCAACAAATTAATCGCAGTTTGTGTTTGTGTACATTCTCGCTACATTGGCCCGCAATTAACTTTCTGCTGCCAGCTTGTTTACCTCTCCACCGTGTTGACACATGACACTGACGTGTGGCCGTGGGGTAGGATCACGACCAACCCTTGCTCGTCGAAAACAAATTTCAACAGTTGCTGAAGTCGAGCAATCACCATCGAACCAACCAACAATGTTAATAAAATAAATGAAAGGGGAAATTAATTTTTATATATGACGTTTGATGAAAATATGGGTTAGTGACGTAAAGAGCGTTTATGGCCATTAATATCAAATAAAATGACAATAAATGAATACGTGGTATATAACTCTTACCACGGATTTAGACCAATATTTACATTTTTAATAACAAATTTAACAATGAAATTTAAAAATATATAACGAAGAGTATATTAATATTAAAAAGAAAAAAGATAATTGCGTTTTATTTTTAACATTTTTTAAATGAATTAGTAAATAATTTCACATTTTATTTTTCTTGTGAAATTTTCATTATATAAAAATGCCAATTTTATTAAATAGTAAATTTTTTTCAATTTAAATAAAAAATATTCCTAGCTAAAAAATAATAACATTGTTTAAAAAAAATTTATATATATTTAAGGGAAAAGAAGAAGAAAAAAGCATACAGATAGTAAATAAAACGAACTATTTTCAATGTAAACTTCTTATATAAAAACACACACTGAATTGATACATTAACTGATATCACTGACGTTAAATAGAAGATTTGAGAAATGGACCTAGAGAAAAAATGAAAAACATGTTCGGATTTAAATAACGAAACATATCATTAATTATTTAAGAAAGATTGAAAGGCAAACTTTTTCTTTATATTGAGATTATAAAGACGACTAGCAAAAATTCAGATAATAATAAATACAGTAAAGACATAAATGTCTATATATATTGAATAATAAAAAGATAATAAATCAATTTACAATTATTGTCAATAAAGTAAATAGATAAACGAAGAACGATAGTATCAAAATACAAAAAAATATATACAATATATAAATAATTATCAAAGTATTTAATAAATCGATAAAAATTTAATTGTTTTGATTGGAAAATCTATAATCTTAATTATCCTTTGATTGATTTAAATACTTTGGAATAAACAATAGAAGAAGATGAGAAAATAAAATCTTTATTTTATTTTCATTAAATAGACTGAATGTGAATCAGTACAAATATCAGGAAAATGATTCAAATAAATCGTATTAAACTTAATATCGGTTTGTGAAAACACATTTAGGACTGAAAGTATGACTAACTAATACGTTCAGCACCGGCTTGTCTTAGGCCAACGAAAAAAAAAGTTGATCTCGACTGGCAGCGCTGATTTTAACACCCCGATCATGAACTTGTGGCTGTCATCCGCACTGATGGGCGCCCCAGGCATCTTGTCAAACTTCTTACGCACACTTCGTGCCCAATTGCCGTGAAACTTGCGAATAATTAACAAGAACCTAAACGCTAAGTAACAACGCAGAAAACCATTTCATTTTACATCGGCGTTTCGACAGCTGTTATATTTGAAAGATTTGTGTGTCAAAGTTTTGTACAGTGTTTTACCCAAAGAGTTAGTTATATTTCGCTGTTTGTATCAATGAGCTTGATGTAACTTTTAATTGAGGACTTAGTCAGATTTTAAACAAGTTTTCAAATGAAAATTAAATAGAAAATTTTATTCCAGAGGAAAATTTCATTTAAATACTCTTGTACTTTAACATTTACTTCATACAAATATATATATATATATATATATATATATATATATATATATATATATATATCTTCAAACCTTTTATTTATTAATTGTTTATAAAATTTTAATACCTAAAATTCATCAGTTTATTTTGTATAAACGAGGGTCGTTTGATAAGTATAGTAAAAAAATAAGAAAAACTAAATTGAAATATTTAATTAAATTAATTAATTAATTAAATTAAACAATAAATAAATTTACCATACTTATCAAACGACCCTCGTATATATATATATATATATATATATATATTTTTACAAAAATCGATTAGAGATATAAAATTATGGATTTTGTCATAAACAAATTAATAAAGATATATTTTTTATTTAAAAGAGAACTCAAATTGAATAATAAATACAAAAGTGGAAATCTACAAAAAGTTTGTAATTTTTCAAAACAAAATATATTATCATATTTCAATATATAATAAAATTAATAATATTTTGGAAATAAAAAAATAAATTTCTAAATAGTATTTTTAATAATTACTGAATTGATATTTTTCACATATAACTATTACATAAATCATTCTTACAATGATTTGTAGTTTTTTTTTTATTTCAAATGTATATATATATATATATATATATATATATATATATATATATTTGTGTGTATGTGTATTTTAAAAAACAAGATTTTATTACAAATAAATTAAAAATTAAAATATATTATTTAAATTAAATTTATAATCTAATTTCATTTCATTTTTTTATTTTTAATTTATTAAGTAGTACACAATAATTGAAATTATATATTGTTATTTCAACAATTACTGAATTAAACAGTTTACTTTTAGTACTTGATACCAGTAGAATATATAAAGACAGGTAATTTTATATTATATCCTTAAATTAAATACACTTAAGTAATGTCAATTCCATTACAAAGATAAAGAATTAAATTCATTATGTAAATAAATATAAGGATAAAGGGAATATATATCCATAGAAGTACATTTGTATAAATACAATGAAAACATAAGAGTATATATAAACAATAGGAAATTTTACTTAGTAAAACCGTAACACTTACAAACTACTTAACACATAATTAGAAACCACTCAAGTATCTTATTGTAAAATTATATCGAACTCTATACTTGTTTATAGTACGATTACAAACAGTTTACTATTGTCTCATTATATATATATATATATATATATATATATATATATATATATATATATATATATAGGATGATCCAAAAAAGACTAAAAGATAATAAATGAATACATTTATATCTAAACCCTTCAGTATCATTAGGGCGATCTATCAATGATTGTGTATATACGTCAAACATACTGTCCCTTTAATAAAATAAATTATCCATTAAAAAAACTCACTATAATTATTTTATTAATAATAATAAGATTTATAATTAATAAACTAATTAATAAATAAATGACAACAATAATGAGTCTAATTTTTGTACTATTTTATAATATTTTTATAACGTATTTAATTCATATACACTTCAGTAATAAGGATTTACTCAAATAATAACTTTATATCCATCAATTTGTAAATATAGAAAAAAGTATTATTACATTTAATTAATAAAAATACTCACACTTATTTATTATATATATATATATATATATATATATATATATATATATATATATATATATATATGCATACTACAATAAATAATTGTGGTTATTTGTAGCTACAAACAGGAATAAACGGATTTATAATTAAAATTTTGTTTTGCTAAAACGGAAGGATTTTAAAGTATATATTTTGATGTTAATTATCTTGTATATAAACAAATTATAAACAAAGTTTATATAAACGTTGGATCTAAAATTATATATATATATATATATATATATATATATATAAACCATACATTTTTCTTTTAAAAGTATATACATCTTGAAAGTTGTTTTTCTTAAAAAAAAGTTATTTTCACTAATATATTTTCAATTATGAAATTATAATTTGTTCTTTATCATTTAAATGTTAATGATACCATCTATAAATCAAAACAGTTTGTTTTCCAAACTTACAGTCAAATTTTATTCAATACGAAATTGTGAATTTTTATATTATATTTCTATCGTCGTTTAAAATGTATACTTTTTTGATTATGAAAATCATTGTGATTAGTTTAAAAAATATTTTTATTTTAATTAATGTATATTTTTCTAAACAACTTGACATATAACAAGTTTTTATGAGTAAAATTGTATCAAATAATATATTTTATACATGATTTTACTGAAGCTTTATGAAATGAAACAAATCTGTTTTTTAAAAAAATAATAACCGTTTTTAATAAATAAAAAATAATCTGTTAAAAAATGTAATTTAGAATTATGAATCATATGTAAAAAAAGTAACGAAACAACTACTATTTTCTTACATAAAAAACATACAATGTATATAAAATGAATGAAAAGAATTGTATTAAAGTTTATTCTTCCATCGTTATTATTTAATAGTTTTAATGAACATTTTTAAGTCTATATGAAATTCTACTGAACATTTAAATTATAAATGGTGTAAACCAGGCCACTAGTTTTCCACACTACGAATTTAATCCATCATCTCGTAAATAAGAGATAAAACAGCAGTCTTAAGCAATGCTGCACTAAAATACTCAACAATGCATATGCATATTTATCATAAACTGTATTTATTGTTATGGCGCAACATAACGTTATGTACAGAGGAGCCACATTACGCCCAGTTATAAAACGAGCGCGACTCGATTTTACAGCGATGTGCGCTGCTGATTGCAACTATCTAGTTGAAACAAAATCATACTGCAGATATATGTATAAACTATATATGTATGTCCATATATACAGTACGTGCATATACACATGAACATATATGCACCGGAGAGAAACGAGAAGTCCTTAGTGTAATTCTAATTCGTTGTATATGCAAGTACGGAAAATGAGTAGTGTACGTGTATGTAGTAATAGGATACATAAATTTTATTATTCAAAAATATGACTAAAGCGAATCACTAGTTATAAACATTATCTCAAATAAAAAAAATATAGCCTGACTAACTAATTGAGACAGATGCTTCTTTTTATTACATTTTGTATTTATATTTTACACTCGTATGTTACCTTTTCTAATCGATATTTCACATCTACAACCATTTGCCTAACTCTATGCGTTTAATTGTCCTTTCCCAAACACTATTGTTTTGACTGTTTTGCATATAGCAATCAAATCCTTTGAAGACCGAAATGTAATACATTCTTACTGAACATACGTACAAAATACATTCGAACTAAATTAAATTTTCAATGTACATAACAAAATTAAACAGAAAACTCGCATTAAAAAATTGTCATTTTAATTAATACACAGAATTTATCAAAGAACTAATTTAGATGACTAAATTTTAATTTTTTTTTGTTATACTTAATTAAAAAATTTAATCAAATTTCTCCTCAAATTATATTAAAAAAATATTTCACATATTATTTTTAAATACTCTGTTCTTTATATGAATGTATAACAAACAAAATTTAGTTTTCATGTAGTACAATGAATATAATAATAATTTCATATAAAATTTTATTTTCAAAAAAGAAACAGAAAAGTAAGAAAATCAATAACATCCGAAAGCAGAGAAAGTCTATAATACAGAGGAAAAAACTAATTGTAGTCTTGTTTTTATGTTTTGTGATTTCGCATGGCGAAGTTAAATTCGGCTTTAATTAAGAGCATTGCAGCAAGAAATCCGTAACTATATCCGAATCTGGTTTAAAGCGTTTTTGCAATATTTCATTCGAAGCAAAAAGATATTTGGCAGTAATTTACTTTAAATAATTATTATTTTCTATTTGTTTTGATTATAATTTAAAAAACAAACTTTGTTTAGTACTAGTTTTTACGTTTCAAATTTTAAGTTTACTACTGATTATTTATATTTAGTATATATTTATTTTAATCGATTACTGAATGGTTTATAAGTTGTTTTTAGATTCTTTTTACATTTCATTCTTTAGTAAGTATGTGAAAACAAAAATAAAATTAAATTATAAACGAAAAAATTCGTTTGAAAATGGTAATTATATTTTTAATTACCACTCTATAAGCTTAATGAAAAAATATTTTTTTCTCTATAAATAAATACACATTTCGTATTCATTAACAACTGATTTGTTATTAACGAAAAGCGGTATTTGTTCCCGTTTAATTACCTAAAATGTCTAGTTTAAATATAGTAATTTAAAAATAAATCGAATGAAAGAAAAATTAATTATAGATGGAATCAGATAATTTGGTTATGATATAATTTTTTAATTTTTATATTTAATTTTTTAAATTTTTTATATTTAATTACAATCAATTTTCTATGTCCGATTAACGAAACTATTAAAATAATAGCTTGTATTTAATATAAACATTTTTATTAATCTATTTATTATAGAATAGGTTAATCAAATATTTTCAAACATAATTATCAAAGTACACACATATGTACTGTAATTAGAAAGAAATAAAACGGATAGCTAATTTTTTAAGAAATTAAGAAACAAAATAAAACTAGATTCATTAAAAAAATTTGATTGAAGAATTGTATTTTTTTTAAATTTCATTGAGGATTTAAGGGAATTCAATATATTATTATATCTAACAAATATTTCTAATAATGAAAACATATTTTCACTTTTACTATTTTTCATTCAAATGAGAACCTAAATAAAATAATAATTTTAAAAGTATATATATTTTTTACATTACATGTTGAATTTCGTATGAAAAATAAATCATAAAAAATACTATTTTATATTAAGAATATTTTTTTGGTAATAAAATGAATTTAATTTCAATTTCTCATTTAATAAACTCAGATTTATGATTTAATTTCTTTTTAAAAAAAAATCTAACTTATTTGTACATTTTTCATGAGTTTTATTTCTCAATATCGACACTTTTAGTAATGAAATAAGTTTATATATAATTACAAATGTATTAATATCTGTTTTTAATTAAAAGCTTTGAACAAAGGAACGTGCATTTGAAATTTTGAATATATAATTTCGTTAACAATGACAATTATAATAATGATTATATATATATATATATAAAAGCTTGTATACATAAAATATATTTGTTGAACACATTCCAAATACAAATGCTATAACTTCAAAGCTCCTCTATACATGTATTGGTAAACACAATGATTTCCAACACAATACACAGAGTAATTTATTTAAGGTTGACTGCAAGGTAAAGTGAAATTCAATTAGAGGACACATAACGGCCGCTAAGCGACTATCTGGTATGTCGCAATCTCTGCGACCGGCGCCGTCTGCAAGAAGTGGATGCGTGAAGCCTGTTCAACGCGTCGCAACCAGACGCTAGATTATGTCGTAAATTACTATATGAATATAGAACGCGAAGACGACGGCTATAAAACGGTAATATGGTCAAATATTCATTGGTGATATGTGTAAAGCTACATTTTAATTCTTACAATTTTGTAATGTATTATACACATTAAGTAAATAAATTAGATGTATATATTTCCTCGAATATCAAAAATATTACCCAATTAATATAAATTAAAGTTCAATCGCAACTATGTTAATAAGAAAAACTATGTATTCATAATAAACAATCATTGTAATATAAGTATTAAAAATATATTGTTCTGTACAAGACTTCTCAAAAATATTTTGTCATTTTAATAATATCAGAAAAAATCTGATATAATGTTCTAATTATAAATATACTAAATATAAATTCAAAAGTAATTAATTTAAATCAGTAATCAAATATCCCATATATTTTTTTTAATTAAATTACTTAATCAGATGAAAACAAAATATTTCAACTATTATAAATATATAATAACTCACATGTAATTTTAGCTGTTCATTTGATCTTGTTAATTCCTATGTTCTATCGAGAACCATTATTTTCAATGAATCTTCAGTAAAATTAATTTTCAACTAAAGATAAAATAAAAATATTAATTAAACAAAGTATTAATATAGCAATGTTCAATAAAATAAAATAAAATGATTATTATACATTCGTTTAAAACTACTGATTATATTAAAATTATGAAAAATATGTTAAAAATATCTTTAATAACTTATAGTAACGAGCAAATAATTATAATAGTATTATTAAACCTACAAATTCATTTAGAAAATGAAGTAAATATTCTAAAAGCGGGCTTATAATTTAACATAGGATCAAACCAATCTTCTAATAAAATATCTTGATTTTTAACTTTATAAATATTTTGCAAATAAATAAAAGAGTTATGTGTAAATATACATATTATATATATTATTCTAAATAAAATAATAAAAAAGATAAAATTAAACACAACATAAAAACAAATCAAAAAAGAAATAAAGTAAATAAATCAAAAATATAAAATAAAAAATTAAACAAAATAACAGAACAACTTAGTATAAAATAGTAAATATTATAATACCAATTGAAATTGTAATATATAATTTATAATAAAACACAATAAATAATAATAATAAATAAATAATAAACAAATCCAAATTAAATAAAACATAAAAACAAATCAAAAAAATAAATAAACAAAAAAATACAGAAAATAAACCAAATAACACTACAAATTTATTTAAAAAGTACATACTCGTATTATAATTCATACCAGTTGAAATTTTAATACAAAAATATATATATATATATATATATATATATATATATATATATATATATATTAGGTTGGCAATATATATATTTCATATGTACAAAAAAAAAAAAAGCGGAAGGGATATACTATATATAATATATATATATATATATATATATATATATATATATATATATATATATATATATATATATATATATATATATATATATATATATAATAAATATAAATATGCTATATATTATATTATTTTAAATAATATAATCAAAATTATTCAAAAAATAAAATAAATTAAAAAATAAATAAAATACATAAATAACAACCAAATAACACAATACAATATATAACTATTTGAAATTATTGAATAATTGAATTTATTATTCAATAATCTAAATGAGATTAAAAGATGATGTAAAGAATAACAAATGATAGAAAGAAGTAGACTATAAATTAAATTATACTAATTTTAATATAAATAAATATTAGGTCGTATAATATGAAATGTCTGATATTTCAATTGAAAATCAAAGAGAAATCTGACATTTCATAATATACATAACCTAATAAGTATATGTGTGTGTATTTATGTATATATATATATATATATATATATATATATATATATATATATATATATATATATATATATATATATATATATATATGACTAATACAAAATCTTGTATTAAAATGTAACCATTCTAAAAAAAATACTCTGAATCATATTTTCATCACAATAAATTCATATAACATTTTCCTGAAATCTAAATTTCGCCATATTGATTCATTGGGAAAATCATAAACGTATACCATATAAAGTAGAGTAACATTTGATGCCATTACTAAAAATCATTTTTACATAAATGTGAATAAAATTAAGTAAAAGTTTACATACCACTCAGTTATTCAAACAAATTATTTGCAGATAACAAGTATAATATTTATATATTAATTGCTTTCCATAATTACATTTCATTAACAAGAAATAAATACATTTATTTCACACGCGACAAACGTTATTGAATTATTATTTCTAAATAAACAGCAACTGTATATTATAAGCATGCGCAGTGTACATAAATATATACCAAAAAATATGTCCTTTTAGATATAGAAGTTTATGAAAATAATATACCCTTATAAAATACGTGTATATATATATATATATATATATATATATATATATATATATATATATATATAAAGAAAAAAAATTAATTGACACATGAAATATACTTGAAAGTATTTATAAAATATAGAAAGCAGAGATTAAATTAAAATAGATTTTGTATTTAATAAAAACAAAATACTTTCATGATTAAATAGTATTCAAAAATATAACTCTATTAGTTTAATGAAAATTATTTAATATATACTGTGTTGGAGAAATGTGTTAAATTAATATTTATTTATGTTGAACAAAAATATTTTCTACTTACATATATAACCAAATGAATAATTTAAATAGTAATTAATTTCTCTCTAAAAATACTTTAATACCATAATACATTATATATACAAGTTATGAATATTTTTGTAAAAAAGACTGTATTATTTTTTGTCTAGTATATTTTTCTATCTGTATAAACTATTATTAATTATGTTTATATTTCACAATATAATAGTTATTCTTGTTTTATATTTGATTCTATATACGAAACCTATTTACAAAAATAACTTTGAATATTTTTTTTACCTGCATGGTGAAAATAAACAAATATCAGTGATTACTAACATTTAGTGAAATTTTTTCACAGCAGTGAAATAATATAAGGTCATGCACTAAGATGATACACTTTTATGATTTAACTTAATATTTTCACTATAAAACTTATTTTTAAAAAAAATCATTCAATATAATATAAAATATTTGTTTAATTTTATCAAAATATAAATATATCATTTTTAATTCAGAAAAACTCCTTTTCCAAAAAGGAACATAACTTTAATTATATTGTCAAGAAATCTGATTAACAAATTATTAAACCTGCTAATAAAATACTAAGTAAAATGTGTATATGTATATATATATATATATATATATATATATATATATATACATATTTGTATATTATTCAACAACAAGTTAATAAGGATATAAAATGTAACTTTTATTACTGCCATACAACATTATGTATTCAATTGAAAACTCATTGTAATTTCTTTTTATTTAGTTTGTAAACATTTTTATAGCATAAAACCGCATAATAAAAAAAATATAAATAGAACATTATTCTACTGGCGGGTTAACATGTGCCTTATGGGAAATATTGCAACGATAATATATCTTCTGTTCTAACTCGAAGCATAGCAAATAAGTAATGTGAAAATGTTTTCTTTTTACAGAATATCTTTTTATATTCTTGTTGTAATTGAAAAGAAGTAAATATGATGTAAATTTAAAAGAAAAGAATTCATTTTTTTGTAAATTTTTGAATTATTTTCATTTATTCAATGAATTATTTTTTGAATTATTTTAATTTTTCAGTAGATTTATTTCTAATAAATAAATAGTTCTATAATATTATCAATCTTATTTTTACTTTTATAATTAATTCTATTGCAGAATAATAAAAGTTAAATTTTAACTTAATGTTACCCATATTTTAACCCTAAAACATGAAAAGAATATAAAAAATATGATATTATTATTATTATTACTTAAATTAAACATTTTTAAAAACAAATATTGATCATAATAAATAAAAATATTTTTTTATATTAAATTTAAAATAAAAAATATATTAAACAGAACTGAATATATATATATTTGTGTGTGTGTGTGTTTGTGTGTGTAAAATTTTCTTTTCATAAAATGTTGTGTTATCATTTAATAAAACGGACTTTCAAGAACGCATTGCTCTAAATTGCTCTAAATAAAGAAGGTCTGAATAACTAAAATGTAAACTCTCTTATACCTACATTGGAAAAGTTTTCTGTTCAATCGTAAATTTTCAAAATACAAGAAGTTGCAAATTATGTATATATATATATATATATTCTGAATACAATGAGATACAAAATTCTGAAAGTCAGCCAAAGTCAACTAATCTTAGTACATAAATTCAAACACAGTAACATTGTTTGAATAAAAGATTCAACTCGTTGAGCATAACAACAAGAAAAACTAATAATAATTTTCAGATATTATTAAGAATAAAAACTTATTGTTTGTAAACTTTTCTATAGTGTCTCATTTTTAGTTAAACTGTTTTTACTACTATTTTAAAACTAGGATTGAAAATATAATTTAATTGTCTACTAATATTTATTCTTTATTGAAATATTTCTGCTTTTTGACTCAATTTATTTCTTGTTGGTTAAGAAATTATTTTATTTAAATTAAATTTTAAATGAAATTTAATAAAATAACAAATATATAACATTTTTTAAAAAAAGAATTTTTAATTGAAAATATAGAGAATAGGGGTTAATTATAGATTTTCTTTCAATATACAACCTTCAAATGAGAAAGCTAGATTAATTAAAATATTACCAACTAAACGTTTTCCATGCAAAAAATTAAAATGCAAAATAATCAGAAAGTTTTAAATATTGCAATAAAACAAAGATTAAATTTTAATGTAATTAATTTATTCATTTAGCAAAATCTCAGCTATGAATCTAATGATTATATTTCGAGAATTTTGATACGATGGCTATTAAAACCAATAGAACAATGCTAACAATAGTGTTAATTGCTGATATCAGTCATTTTCAATTAAATAATAATTACAAGGGTCTGTCGGTGTATACTATTAACTATTATCATGTCTGTCAACAAATATATAGTGCATGCTATCAGTTATGAATCGAAATTGGTTTAAAAGATAATTTCATACATATATGTATACATTTTCCTTTCATTACAATTATATATATATATATATATATATATATATATATATATATATATATATATATATATTAAATTTTAATAATTTCTATCATTTTATAATCCCTGTATGTTTTATTTTGGCTTTTACATTTATTACTAGTACGAAAATATTTTAATAGTTTTCATTTTTTTATTATAAAAATATATTATTTATTTAGAGCTTTTTCATGAGTTGTAAATACTTAATAGTAATAAGAAGACATAAATTTATTTAATATTTATAAATCAGTTTACTCATTTTTATAAAAATGCGAATAAATAAAATTTTATTATACAATAATTGGAAAATATTTCACCAATACAACAAAATAAATTATGATTTATACAAGTTTTTTTTATCTTTAATAATCAATCTATAAGAGTATAAAAAGGGACAAATATTTTCGTATTTTATTAAAAAATATCACAGAAAGAAAATTTGCAAACTAAACGGATTTTTGTTCACCTTCATACTATTTCCTATGATATTCGTACACCATTTGAGGTCATGATGCGTCGATTATTGCAAACGTGGCATTTGTTAACTCGCAACTACAAAATGTGTGAAGACGTGTAACATCTGCACTGATCTCATGATATTAACTAGATACTGGTGACCACATCATGTGCTCAGGATACACGTTATTATAAACTTAAACATGCCCCGTTATTAGTTTATCCTAAACACCACCATATACACTATGCTTTCTGAATACAATATGCCTTCTATAGTTCCCATCTCTGTTACTGCATTATCGGTTTTAATTATATTCATGGTGTATTTAGCTTGTCATAACAGCATGAAATTTGTGGTAAACGTCGTGTAAAGAGTAAAAGACAAAACTAGTAACGCGATACAAATTACATTTCACTTTTGTATTAAGTTTATCACTGTTAAGTTTTAATTTAAAAAAAAATTATATATATATATATATATATATATATATATATAAAAAAAAAATTACAAATTCAAAAAGGATTTTTTAAAAAATTGTTTCGTAAATTTATGAACATATTTCATTTAAACGAAAGATGGAATATCTTTAAAATTTTATATGTATAGTATCATTTCCCATCAAATAACAATTTCGTCAAGCATAAATAAATGAATTATAAAAAATTTGAATTACAAAATAAACCGACCTAAATAATGGATTTATTTTCAATTTGTTCCATAATATGCAATGAATATTTCATTGAGTTTAGTTACAGTTGATGAACTCTACATAATTGTTTATAAGTTATGAATATATTTAAGAATAATACAATACAATAACATTATACAAATTGATTAAAGGTTTACGAGAACAAATATGAATAATTAATTAAAAAAGTATTGAATAATCATTACAACGAGAGCTGTATAAAAAAGCAAATAACAAAATTTCTATTTACTATATTTATACTAGTAAATTAATAAAATATATTAAATTTTATTTTAAAAAAGATAAATAATCGATTCTATAAAAAAATATTCGTTGACGTGACAATTTTTCATAAAAATATTATTTAATATTGAAAACATACACATCCTATAAGTTTAATGCTAATAATTCAAACATAAATGTTTGAAAACTTTTCGTGAGATCTGCGGTCTTATACGTTGAGACGACATTAAGTTTGCACGAGATTGTGCCAGCTTGTTGGTAAAACTAGAAACGTCATCGCAATTTCCATCTGTTTTGTTAGTTTCTCTTATTCCACACCGATCCTACACAAAATACACAACACCTTTGCAGAAGAAGCAAATTAGAATCACTAATGAGTTCGATGCACTTGTGCTTCACTAGAAGAAAACCACCAGACGTAAATAATATAACGATACGTCATGTTATTTTACAAGTTTATAATTTATAATGTTTTGCTTATTAAATTTGTTTTATCGTGTAGATTTTCATAAAGTGTTTAATAAGCTATTTTCGTCATTGATCGTTTCATAAATGTACAACTTTTCGTAAAATTTGTATTAATATTATTTTTTTCAATTTATAATTCATTGTTTTTTTTTCATTTTGATTATTCATTGCCAATTTGAAATCATAAAATTTTCAAATAAAACTCAATATCTTAGAAGTAAATCTTACGATTTTACTTATATATTTTAGAAATTAGATTTATTTATATATATATATATATATATATATATATATATATATATATATAAACATAAGAGTTTAAGTGTGTGCTAATGTATAAATATTAATATTTACATAGTAATTATTTTCGTCGCAAAGTATAATTACTGGACTAAAAATATGAAAAAGATTTCTATTAATATTTTCAAGTTATTTATATTTCCTTGCAATCAAGCAAGCAATCTTTTAATAAAGTAGGTGTAAAATACATTAAACGTTCAGCATATATTTACAGTTAAAATATTTCTCTCTGCATTCCAGTATAATTATTTTAATATACCTTTATGATATTTAAATGAAGTAAATTATATCAAAATATAATTAATTCAAAAAGCAAATAATTATATAAATATGATAATAATAACATGTATCGAAGAATATATAACAAAAGTCACTACGTCATTACCAAATTTACATTATAAAACGATATTTTAGTGAAAATAAAGTATGATAAATAACAAATATTATTATGAGTAATATTTCATACAGTTCGCTGTTTTAATTGCATTTTTTCGTAAAAGCAAATTATTTTAAATGAAAAATATGTAATTTCGAAAGTATGAGCGCATGAAAAGTTTCGATGTTATCAGTCAACCCATATTTCTTGTTGACGGAAAAGAAATAAAACCTTCTTCTTTACTGAAATATCCGTTAGCTAATATTTTTTAAAAGTACACAAGCGCTCGCCCATTCCTCGCAATTTCTTAACAACTCAGTTGAACCTAACACGATACAGTTTGAAATTTTCCTCACGTTCAAGATACATCACGCGTGACCCTACGAAACTTGCAAAAATTAACTTTTAGCGTCCGAGTGCCCGAAAGTATAAAACAATTTTTTTGTTTTGTTGTATTCAATTTTAATTTATCGACTATTTCTTATGTACAACGTAGTTTTTAATCAGATATTGAAAATCATTTTCAAATATGTATTGAATATAAAATTAAATACTATTATTAGAATGTTAAACAGAAAATTACATTTAAACACTTCTAAATGATGTTATATATTATTTAAATAATTTTCATACAAAAACTAGAAATGATTTAATAAAATTAAAATTCATGCATAAATAATTATATATATATATATATATATATATATATATATATATATATATTTATTCAACATCCTTCCATTAAAACTTCTTTTCATTTATAATACATTAAAAGGATCTTCAATTAAATATTTTTAAAAATTCAACGAAAAACTTATTAAATAAATTAATAAATAATATATTACAAACACATAACTGAGCATACTGATCAAAGAAATATATAATTTTTAAACATATTATTGTTCAACAATTTCAAACAACAATAATATTTCAAATATAATTTGTTAAATATGTTAATAGTATTAAAAAGTATGGATATATATATATATATAAAGTTTAAAAAATAAATTACTGATTTTAAATAAAGTTCAAAATAAGTAGCAAATTGAAATATTTGATGTAATATTTAACAAGAGCTAAACTTTTACACAAATCAAAATATAGTAATACTAAGAAACTTTGTGTATGTATCTAAAGAAAATATACAAAATACGTATAAATTTTTTTTAATGCTTTCACTGGAATGAAAATAATTAAAATTATGTTCATTGAAATTTCAAATGAAAATTATATATATATATATATATATATATATATATATATATATATATATATATATATATATATATATATTGTTTATATATGTGAGTGTATATCTTGTTTCATTCTATAATATAGATATACATATACATTCTTTTCACAAAAAAATATACAAATTAAGTAGAATCATATATATACATATATATATATATATATATATATATATATATATATATATATATATATATATATATATATATATACAAAGGTGTTTGTGTTGAGTATTTTTATATATGTATTTATAAACAGAGAGTCGTAAATCCTAATAAAACGAAATACATGTTGGAAAACTTACTTTTCCATGAAAAACTGTAAACAACATTTCGGAAACAAAAAACGCATTAAAACCACAATTGTACTTTTTCTTTCCGCAAAACAGTTGTTTTTATGGACATATAAATTAGAACACACTCAATACTTTGACGTTTGCAATAGGGCAACGATGAGTTTTCACTAAAACATAATATAACAACTCACTTGGCGTGTGCAATAGAGTGTGAGAAGAGTAAAGTAGCTTTCCCCATTCCATCACTTGAAGCATGTCTGTAAAACACGTTCGCGTGAAAACCGCTCGTAAAGACAGCAACGCAATTTGAATCACCAACATCGCGGTCATTGAAAGGTTGCAGTAAAACCTTATGTGATGTAAATGCGGGGAAGAGTTCCGAGGAGGATAAGACGTTAACTATGCGGAGTGGGACGATCGGGCTACGTCATCATAATGATGTGAAAGAGTATGCACCCTCGTGTTTCACAACTCACGTTCTTAGCGTTGATACCAATGTTTGTTTTTTTTTTTTTTTGTAATGTCGATCAAATTGATAATCAAAAGCATCTTAATAATGTTTATTACAGAATTATTTATCATTATAAAATGAAAGAATCGACATGAATTTTGATAAATAATTACACTTAAAAAAGAGTTAAGAAATAAAGATATATTTATAAGTTATATTTATTGAAATATACAAATATTTGTAAACGAATTAAAAAATATTAATTCAATTTTTTAAATACTATATCAAAAACGATAATTTTTCTGAAACCTGGCCTGAAACTTTAAGAAAATATATTATAAAATTTGATATGCTTCAACTTAAATGATTGATACATAAAATATGCAATTCAAAAATACAGAACAGCAATCTGACACAAGAAGAATAAATCTCCTTAAATATGATCCGCTGGAGCAGAAAAAAACATCGTCATAAAACACGATACATAGACATATATATATATATATATATATATATATATATATATATATGTACATATATGTATATTCCTTTTAAATTCGTTACTACAACATACGCATCCCATGGACTCGATATGTAAGGTACATTGCGAACAAGTAACAAAATCAATCTATAGATATGTAAATGGGTGTCTAAACTTTATAGTTCTTTCACGATTTTTTATATTGAAATACATGTACGAGCGAAATATTGTTGGTAAGTTCTTTTTTATAGTGGAATGAGATTTTTATTGTTGCATCCGTACGTATTGGACCTACACATATTAGGGTGACACGGGGAATGTTGATAGTCGACAAACACATCGACAGACAGAGATTTTATTTCACAAAGGTAACAAAATTTGATAAGGTCTCATTCGAGTTCAAATATCTTTGAAATTGTTATCTTAGTCTTTTTTTCTCTTATTGTATTCCAAGATGGGATACAGAGTGTTGTACATAAAATGAATTTTGCTACAAAAATGGGTTTTATGTGCCAACACAAAACGTTATAAACTACCTACGGTTGTTATATAGATCTAAATTCAGTTTTATGGTTCGTAAAATTACTTGGTAATTTATTTGAGGACATTATATTTAACATACACTACATAAACATTTATATATATATATATATATATATATATATATATATATATATATATATACACCAGCCACTGTAATAAAAATAAATAATTATTTCCTGAATAACTGACACCTAATCTCCATAAAACAAATTTAAAATAAATATAATCGCCAATTCTCATGATATAGTCCATAATTAACAATTTTCATTATACAAAAATTATAATTGTTAATTTCTTTTCAAGTATTAGATATTTTGTATAAAAAATATGTTTCCTACTGAGAATAGAATTTAGTATGAAATAAATACCAAAGTTACTTAACTAATATTTGTGTTAGTATTATAGAAAATTTATTTTAACACAAATGAACCACTCACATTCAAACCAATACCACAAATAAGAGTATTCAATAATCACTAATTGTTCTATTTGCTGATACGAATTTCGATGACCACCAAAGTCAAATCGTTACATTATGTACAATTATCTGTAAGACCATTAAAATGTATATCAGCGAGTAATTGAAATATTGAACCTATTCATAAAACCCTGTGATTTATATTAAAGAACTGCTTAATTTAATATAAAATAATTTGGAAATTATTTTATTAAAAAAAACTCCTAACAGTACAAATATATTTTTTTAATTTTTTAACTTTAAAATAAAAAATACACAACTGAACTACTCTTAAAGGTTATTGTTCTCTCTATATATATATAGAGAGAGAGAGAGAGAGAGAGAAAGAGAGAGAGAAGAAATAACTGATTACAAATCTAAACTACGAAAAAATTCAAATAAATATGAACATTTTAGATAAAATGTACAAATTTCACTTGTTAACTAATTATATATATATATATATATATATATATATATATATATATATATATATATATATTATTGTGGTAATAATGGTATAAAAAGAAGAGTATAAAATACATTGAACAAACAACCGAGATTTGATTGTATACGAAAATTGACCTAAAATGTAGAAGTCTACAACAAGAGTAAATGAAAAATTCGTTGAAAAGCTTTATTATTACAACATTACTCTCATTTCATTTCCATAACAATACAATAATCCCTTCGTTCTTAATATTTGGCACTTTAATATAATAGGTTAATTACAGAATATTACTTCTCATTTCAAATATTATTTTATTTATTTATCTGCCAACAGAAAACAACAATATTAATTTATTCTTTTGATATATATATATATATATATATATGCATTATGTTTATAAATTGATAATATTCTTTAGATCTCAAAATAAACATCTTTTTAAATTAAATAATAATAAAAGATTAAATAAAGTAAATAATGTTATAAAAATTCAGAAATAAAATTAATTAACAAAGAAAACTAAATGAGTGTAACAGTGTCAATTTAATTATAGTTTCATTAAATAATTTAATTTTCACCATAACGTGATTATAATGATATAAAGTCATCTTTTGATATGAATAACTGCTAAATATTAAAATTTATTTTTGTGATATATTTTTAAACTAACTGAAAATTATTTTAATTTTATAAACATTTTTACAAATGCATTAATAATTTATTTAGTAAAATTATGATTTTACGTTTAACTCTGTAATAAAAATATTTTTTCTCGTGTTAAACGATATTTATTGTTCGTAAAAAGTTTTTAGACGGAACAAAATCAATATATTATATAAATAAAAGGTTGAAAAAATAACCACAGGACCTGAAAAAGTAACTATAAAAAAAATATAAATTTCTATATTATTTAAAAAGTTTGTACTCGTTATAAAGTAAAAAAATAATATATAATTAATGAAAAAGTACAACACATATTCTTCCAAGAATAAAATAAGGATCTTTAAATTGATAAACTTGATAACTTGATAAAACGATGAAACAACTGTATTAACACGAATGGAAACTATTTTAAGAATTGTACAAAAAATAATTTCACCTTGAATATTTGACATTTAGTTTTATCAACCTACACATTTTAAACATAATGAAATATAAAAATAGTTACATAATACTGAATAGTTGAAAATTACAATATAAAAATAATTATTCGTATATTAAAATGAAAAAAATTCATATCCAGTTAATATAATTAAAAATCTGTAAAATTATTTTACACATATTTTTTTAAAAAAAAATACGAAAGATCATATACAGCTAAATTATTTACATATATTTTAAAAAGAATACACAAATATAAATAGAAATTTGTATCAAATTAAATTAGTGTATTATTTAAAATTGTCGAGTACTCTATTAAATATTTAAACAATGTTACAAGAAAGTACAACAATATTTAAATTTACAATTTTATTGCAGTACTTAGAAATCTAGATAGAGCTCTTTACTATATTGGATCTCGAATGGTACAAGATGCTATAAAATAGAACTAGTACATGGCATAGGTTAAGCATAAATATAAGTTATATCAAAGAAACGGAAATTAAATGGTTGCTATATTCACCTGAATATTCAAACTTGCTCTGTTTACTGAATTATCTTTTACTGGAAGACAGTTGGATGTTAAATTTATTGTTATCTTTAATTAACTTTTAAATAATCAAAGAAGTCAAAATATATATATATATATATATATATATATATATATATATATATATAATTAATAAGAGACATTGTATGTAGAGATAAAAAATATATACATTATTTATAAAAATGATATTTTTTGATAAGTTATAGTTTAGTTATTAAACATAAAATGAACAAAAATAATATTTGATAATAACATCTAATATCAATATATTTTTTATATATTTTTTCCTCTTTCTATGAAACTGAAGTAAAATATTAACCATTAAAGACGTACCATTTGGCATTTATACGTGTTGTTTTGACATAATTGAATTATATTGAAAATGTAAGCTCTGAAATATCTACAATATATCAAAAATTGTTTTCGGTTCAAGTTCTAATTCATTCGATTTTATTTATCAATATTTTTATAGAAAATTCCAAATATTTTTTTTACATTTTATTTTACTTCAATTCTATTTATATATATATATATATATATATATATATATATATATATATATATATATATATATCGTATTTTTATCATATTAAGTATTTTAAAAAAGTATAATATATATAAAAGCTTTTTTCTTAGCAAATTTTTCTTAAACACTATTTAAGTTTGGTTCCTTTTTAAAATTTAATCTTTTTATTAAAGTTATCTTAGAAAGCTTTTTACATCAACAATCTTAAAGTGTTCAAGTCTGTTTCATTAATGAAAAAGTGACAAAACTCTAAGAAGATATAAAGTTTAATTAAATTATTTATTATATACACACAACAACCATCCACTTTTTAGTACATACACTCGCACATTATACATATATATATATATATATACAGTTTTTATATTTTAATTTATACATTTCAAACAAACGTAATTTACATAGTCCTTGTTAAATATTTTATAAATGTTTTAATTTAAACAATAAAACAGATATTTGTTTAATTTAATTTCAATTTAATGATCAAACATTTTTTTTAATTTTATATGACACACTATTGACATTAATAAAATAAACTTTGTATGCGATTTGAAATATTAAATTAAAATTCTATAGATGTAAACACTAAATCATTTTTGTTAATGTTCTTATACGTGTTTGTTCGAAGAAAATTTGTCTTGAATAATTTATATTTAGAAACTATGAATGTTTTAGTACCAGTCGTTCGATTTTAATTAAGTCGTTAATTGAACATTTATTAAAAAATCATCTCGACTACATTATATATTGAAACACGTTTACGAAATGATTACACAACCGCGATGATAGTAGCTATTTAATTAGCCAGCGTTACTTAGAAACATATTGTAGATAATCTCATGAGAGCGATCATGCTATCATCGCGTAACACATGACAGAGCTGTGCAGAACATAATTGGAAGTCCCAGTCACTCTGAATCTTTATCACGGAGCTAAACTCCTAGCATCACAAGTGCACCAATATCGTTGGTAAGCTCGTTATGCTTCAGATAAGGTTGATTGCCTGCTTTGGGATTTCGCGTTGAAGCTACACATGTGAACAATAGATATAATTCATAGCGTCTAAAACTGTGCTATTTAATTAATTCGTACGTACATTCGAATTTACGTATTTCTTCATTAATTTTGAGTATTTATCAATTCTATTATTATACGAATTTCGAGAATTGTTGATTAATAATATTTAATGATAAGAAATGAATATATGTTAACAGATCAAACTATTATAATATATATATATATATATATATATATATATATATATATATATATATATGGATTATTTAAAATATATAATAAAAATTAAGCACCTATTTTATATGTCATTCATTTTATATAAAATATAAATCATACGTTTAAATTAATTTAAAACGTCTTTAGTTTTCTCTAGATATATTCATCCACAGACACAAACATTTATATATATGTTGTTATTAAAATAGAAAAACATAATATATTCATATATCTTCATTTTATTCGAAACAAAATAAGTGTACATCAAATAACGAATTGAAGATATAGTGGTTTCTGTGTAAGAGATTTCAATGAACATAAGAAACTGAAATATGGCTACGCGCTACGACACAATGATAAGTGGCCTAAGTTTTCCTCCGCAAATTCGTTGAATATATACCTAACTGCTAACTTTACCTACATTCAGCAGCATTTTCTGTCGTCGGTTTTTAAATCTTTTGTGCTTCGAAACGGCAGCCACGCTTTTTCCGCACAAAATGCACAGAATGCCTGCTGTTTGTTCTCTCAAGAATGCTAGCTGAAAAGTAATTATGGACTACGTGATAATTTTACTCTGTAATATCAGCTCATCCGAGTGAAAAATTATACAACGCTAACGTTAATGTTTCGCACTTATTTTTTTATATAAAAAGCAGATAAAAATGAACAATTGCTGACCTAACCCATTGCATAATTTATTAATTTATTTAATAAACTGCATTTCCTGTTAACAAATATTTTTCAGTGAGAGAAATATATTTGATATATTTATTAAAAGGAGAAAATTTATTACAGATGAGAATGAAATATTAATTAATTAAAAACGAAATAATTTTTATAAAATGTGAAAATCTGTCAAACATGTATTAGTTTTTACTCTTTTACCAAATATTATTTAAAAACCAAATAAACTCTAATATTCGTCTATAACTTGTCATAATATTCACAAACAAAAAAAATGTTATTAATCACAACTATTTACTGCAAAAAATATAAAAAGAGATTTGAAGATATCATTTATCAGAAAATAAAATTTAACTTTAATATTTTCAAAAAACATTATATACTAATCTAAATTATATTTTACATATAAAAATTTTATAAAATTCATTACAAAAAGTAAAAATGTAATTTCCAATTTTCATTTAAAGGAAATAAAATTTTCTTGTTAATATATATATATATATAATGAAATATAATCATTTAGTTACAAATAAGAACATAAATTACTAATTGAACAAAATTTGTTATTGTTAAACACGAAATGGGATTAGATTAATTTATTTGATAAACATTAATTCGCTAACTTAATACTGTGGTTCTGAAAGTTTATAACAATATATATAAATCTAGAATGAGAAATAAAATAATGGTGCGTACTTTGTTTCTAATATATGTTATTTGAATTTGTACACACACAAATGTTTGTGTGGTCTGAAACTATTTGGATTAAGATAAATTATCTTTCAGTAAAGTTATTTATAAATTTTGTATAAATCTTTCTACTGAAATTTCTATAATGAAGTATTATTACTTTATGGAACATTATTTTTATCTAAAATAATATTGATAAATATTTTTAACAATGTATTATTTTTTTAATTATATAATTAATACATATTTCAAAGATGTTTAAACTCAGATATAAATTAATAATGAAATAATTAATTATTTAATCAATATATATCATTAAAATATTGTTTTATAGAAAAATTGTAAATGATTAATATATAATACATATATGTTTAATTTCAGCCAAATATATTTTGAATAAATGAAGTAATCAAAATCCTGTTTAAATTATTTACATTTATATAGATGAATTATTATATAAATAGTACTTAAAAAATTAACATGCATATGAAACCAAATCTGCATTCATATTACCAAATAACCGATAATAATTCTAATTAATACAATCAGTTAGAGAGAGATTTAAATTGACCGCAAACCATCGAGAGAATTAGTACAATCTCATGAAATACCATGGACATAATAATATTTGCGTACAGTCAGTTGCTACCATTCAACATTATTCAACTTGCAATTCATAGAAGCAATAAAGCCCATCAATTAACATTTGAATATTTTATAACTAATGCACATTATACAATATTATGATTGAGTTGAGGTTAGTTTAATTTTATATGAATGATTTAAATGATATGAACTGAAAATATATATTTATATATTTGTATTATATTTTTTAAAAAAAATAACCGATACAAGATAAAGTTTCATCATTTTTCATAACTACAAACAATTGTTCTATATATCTTAAAAATGACTAGAAAAAGTCAAAAAAACAATAAAATATGAAACCAAAATGTTTCTGAAATAAAAAGCTGAAGATATTTAACAAGTTATTACGCCTTATGATGCTCAAGACTTGGTAACGGTCATCCGTACAGTATGCCACAAACGACTGTTGTAAAATGTATATACGCATGAGGCGCCTCGGAAAATGTGAATCTTGCCGTTTTGTGTACCGTATATGTGTTTAACGAACCATTTGATGCGCATCCAACGTCCAGTATGAACGAGAACATCAGTGATGGTGGAAGAGACGGGTATGAGAATAAATGGAGATTCGAATGAGCAGACGACGCCACGCGCTAGTGACTTCCATTGCATTCGACCACTTGATCTGTTTTCCAGACGTCAAAAATATACGAACGATGATTCATTTTCCACACATATACATTTATATATATATATATATATATATATATTTGTGTGAAACGAATACAAGCTGTAGTAAGCATTATGTACGTTTTTACGATCCGTACTTAAAACAGATTTTACAAGTGCTGTGCGCAAAAGTTTATAAACGTACAGTTTCAAACTTGAATTGTATTTTCACATATATATATATCAAAATATACATTTTATGTTTTATGTGTAAAAGATACGAAACGTTATTATATTTATTCTATTCTTTTCTGTAAAACATCTATATGCACTTTTATTGTAACTCTCATATAAAGTAAGCATCAAAGATATGGTTTTGTAAACAATTTGAACAGTCTTAGTGTACGATTTTTCTTAACAAAATAACTATGACTATTTGATAAATTCTATTGGATAACAAGTTTTTGTCGTAAGAAATTTTATTGGTTTTATGAATATATTTATAAACCCATCTAAACTAATCTTTATATCATATTTAGAAAATATGTCCATTTTTACATTTTTGAGAAAAATCTTTTCTAAGAAAATGAAATTAAATATTTTTCTACAAAAAATATTCTACATTATATATATATATATATTAAATATTTTTCAAAACAACAAAACATGTAAAAATATGATACCTGAATCAAATAATTCTGTTTTAAAAGATAACATAATTTAAATATCACTAAGACCACCGCATCAATCATTATATAAAAATGTACGAAATACGTTATCCTGCGTTATTTTCACCATCACAAGTGAATAAAAATACAGCAAAAAGCGAATACAAAAAAACACTAATTGAATAATTAAAAAATATATATAGACACGCAATAGAATAAAAACTCACATATATTTTTACGTGATTTATATTGGCTTCATTTCGGAAATACTGTCAAAATATGAAAGAATTATTGTGTAGCTGTATATGTTTGTGTGTGTGTGTGAATGTTTTAATTTATTTTTCTGTTATCTTCGATTTTAACTATATAAAAGAATAATATTTCGCGCAATATAATTTGTATTTTCCTAACAATGTGTCTATACACTATCAAATTTGTGATAAAACTAGTATTGTTTTATTGCATGTCAACTGAAATTCACAGTTCAGCTGAAATATCGATTTTAAATTTAATATTTTTTATAGAAAAATTTAAAAACTTATAAATTTATTTAAAATTTAATTATTTTTTTTATTCATATAAATCGTAAAATTGACAATTACAATTATAAATAAATAAAATAGTAAAATATATGTGTTATATACAGATATTTTTGTGATTTATGGCTCTATTTTAAAACACTCAAGACATATTTATTATACTATAAAAGGAAATAACATTAAATATTTTTAATATTTGTTTGAATGATGTAATTCCAAAAAGAGATAAACATTTTTGAAATGGTAATTTTCATTTCATTCTACTGTGTGTAATTTAAAGAAAGGTATACAAATGTTTACAAATGTATGTGTGTTTTAAAAATATATATTCTCTAACGACCACCAGAGATTAAATATTAACATAACAAAATTATTACCGTTATTATATGAAAATATACCTGCTCAGTGTTTATTAAATATATATAACCAGTCATTTTCAATTTTATTTTCAATGATAAATTTATGTAAGATATTTAAATTAAAACGTTTCTTTCATGTTATCGTTAAACTTTCGTATAGACATATATTTTTTAGAGTAAAGTTATTTAATACTAAGAATGATAAAGAAATTAAATCAAAATAGACAAACACTAAATCAAATGTCACGCAAAGGTCTACACCTGCGATCCTGTTTCATTCGTTTTCTATATAAATGATTTGAATGGAAGGCATCGTAAGGTCATAATTTTCACCAACGGTACAATATTATTTACTGCCGATGAAAATTAAATCAAATTAGGTTCAGTGAAAATTATTTATTACATGAAAATGTCGATTGTTTTATATATTCAAAGAAAAGTTAAGTTATATCTAAATGTACAACATATTATATATACATTAATATTTTTCTCAAAAATGTTTTAAAAACTATAAATCAAGAAAAACTTCAATTCGTGAAAAACTAAAGTTTATCGAAACTATTTTTAAAAATAATTTGTAGGACATATTTAATCCACTTTTGTAAATGTAATAATAAATAATGAAATTGTGTTTAATAAACTTTCATTTAAAACATATAGTTTATAATTACAATTATTAATAATCATTCTGACGTAATAACCCTTATTTTGATTTTAACTGATAAAATAAAAGTACATTAAAACATATATACATATATTATATATATACATGTGTGTATATAATCATGTAAACATTCTTAAGTGGAAATATTTATGCAAATAAAACAGAAAAAATATTCATAAATCATACTGAAAATTTTCTTTCACTCTTGTAAGATAAATTTCTTTTTAATGAGTATTAATATCAGCTTTTTCATTTTCAAATAAAAAGAATTTGACTGGCAAAATTCCTGAAAATTGATCTGTGTACTTTTATAACCAACATTTTATTCAAATACTTATATAATATTATGTACATATTTAACTTTATTATAGGTATTTTAATTCGTTTATTTTTTTAATTTACTCGTATATTAATTATGTCAATAAAAACATGTGTACAAAATATTTTTGTATATAGTTCTTTTCAAAATGTATATTTGATATGCATTAAAATAAAAATAATATAAATACTCTTATTTACTCGATCTATATAATTATTATATTTTATAAACACACTCACAGAGTTACTTTATTTCATTTTAAACATTTTATTTTATGTTATAAATATAATAACATCTAAAATATATCTACTGTATATTGTTATAATATGAATATTAATTAACTCGTCCATTGTGATCTAAAATTAAACTTAATATTAATTTCAATATTTCATTCCGTATATTTCATGTGCCATTTTATGTAACAGATAGACACCTCCGCAAAATATATATTCGTCTCAATGAACACGCGTACATTTGGAATATTTAAATGCATCCATTTGTCAACACATCGCGTTACTGTGCGTGTGCTTTCCCGTCTCATTTCTCATGCTCCAATTCGAATCAAGTAAAGTGGACCATTTGTAATGGCTCACCTGCAATATAACTTACCGACGAGCAAACATCCACGATTTATAATTGAAAACAAGGTTCCGTATCCATCAAATTCTGCAAATACATATATATGTACATACACACATACATACATATATATATATATATATAAATATATGATTTTTTTAAAAAGAAACAGACTACATTTATTAGAACTCTTGAATCAATAAAATATACAGTATATGTACTCGAGAGTGTTGTATTACATTTATGTACTTTCCTCACTCGTTTTACGAATTAGTCTTCACGGCCCTGTTAAAATATTTATACTATCTCACATGCATTTCTATTATGCAGTAGTAAAGTTACATACGTATAGATCATATCCAATCAGTAGTTTCAAAATGTTCGACTTCTATTCAATTATTCAGAAGGTAAATTGAAAATCATTTTATCTTTTTATACCTTTCCATCAGCTCTTTTACAAAAATTAAGGTTTTAACAGTTCTTTGATACGTATTTTTTATTTACTTCTTAAATAAAAAAAACTATACACATACACACACACAACCACTCACATATATATATATATATATATATATATATATATATATATATATATACTAATGAATTAATTGTTAAATAATTCAAATTAACATGTTTCAAATTTATTTTCCTTGAATGTTAATTTATATCATTCAAATACTATAGTATGAAAAGACTGTCATTAATTTTATTAATAATAAATTTAATAAAAAATCCTATAATTGCGATCAATTTCTTTCTTCATTTCATTTCGAATTTTATTCCAAATTTTAATTACAACAACTATGATATTACAAACATCTTAATTATAAAAGAATCTAAATTATAGTAAAATAATTTAAAAAGTACTTAAAATAAATGTTATTTAACTCTTAATATTTATTATATATGTTTGGTAGTTTCTAAATGTTATTATTATTTTAAATATAGAAAAAAGCTAATGTTTCCTAAGATACTATATAAATTTTAAGCACCTAGTATATTTTTATTAAAAAGATTTCAATATTCTTTTTATAGCAACGATAGCAAATGAAGTAAGACAATATGTACACGATACTTTGACTAACAAGTTCGTTAAGTTCAATAGCAACTAAAGTAACCATAAGCTAGTTCGGTACAAAGCACACATTTTAACAATTAATCTAATATATAAATTTTAAATTATATAAGTCAATATTATACTATAGAACTTATTCACCTTTAATAAACTTAACATATCGTCTGTTATTAATTATATGTAAACATTAATAATTATTTTCGTTTAATCATTATTCAGTTATGGGTAATAACATATTTATTTATATGATTACTTGATTTGAAATTTTAAAGTAAAATTTAATATTTTAAAATCATTTATTATATTTCAAAATATTCTGATAACTAAAATATATAAACTTATAAAATAGGTAGCCCAAATGAAACTGGAAGATTTAGATATACATTTATTTACTTACTATTAAATATTAAGCTTCAGTCTCATTTGGGCCATTCTATACATTAGGTTCATGTTTTCTAATGCTATTTGAAAATATATTTTTTGTGAAAAAACGTATTGAGTTTAAATATATAAATTTATTGAATTTCATTTTAACTCATTTATTAAGTCATTCTAAAAATTCATGTTATTTAATTGTTACTTTACAAAATTCGTTATGTTAATAAATATATCGAATGGAATTGTTGTTTTAGTTAATAACTTAACAATAAAAACGACATAAATAAAAATAATTGTGAAAATACATATTGTTTTATTTTTCAAAAATACTACGAAATTTTCAAAAGGACCAATATAAAAAAAATATTTCTATGTTAATATGTGTTTTATTTTTACCTGTGTAAATGGATTTTTTTGAATAATTGAAATTTAAAAATTAAGAATTAAAATAAATTATTTTTTTAAAAAAAAATGTCAACCACAAAGTAATATAAACATTTATAAAAAATTTCAGTAAAACATCTCTAAATCTATATATAAATAAATGGATGTTTTAAGATAGAAATGAACATGATGTCCGATATAATTGTAGCCTAACATAAATGTACCACACATGCATTACATGCATCACTGATGACATTACGGATGTGGTAAATTCGAATGCATTTCTGCAAACGAGTGCAGCGTAACGAGATATAGATGTCGTCCATTACAGAGATAATACTATTTACGATAGTTTCAAATCATATGTCTCGAGGTGCGGTATTCGTGATGTTTATTGACGGTAAAGTTAGTACATGCTATTTTAGAATATCACCTGAATACAAATTATTTTAGTCACTCAAATAGTGAATATAATTTAACTGAAACGAAATTATATCGTTCGTGTAGAAATGTCATTTATTTCCGATTGGTTCATACTATTTATTTTACTTTCCATTCAATAAATCACCAAACGGATATGGTCGCATGATAAATTATTTTCTTGGAATAGCAGTATACATTTCATTTTACTTAATTTAAAATTATCGTTTGGTATTTATGTTTATAGATACTTCAAAAACTCCCTTATTTAATACATTAATGTTTATATTTTTTAAAAAAATATATAAACAAGCATTGAACTTTTATTCATTTTAAATTATTATAAAGTTTTATACTTCACATTTATTTACACTACATGAAATCAAATATAACTGAATACTATTTAGTTTCATTCAAACCTTATTAAATTATCCATGTTATAATAAGTTTAAATAGAAAAATAAGAAATATAAAAAATTCAAAGACTTCCAACAATATGAGAAAAGAAAAGTCTTAGAATTTAAAAGCATTAAAAGTTTATGTAATTCGATTTTAATTGAAGTATGATATAAATATTTATATATATATATATATATATATGAACTAAAAAATGTAAAATAATGAATATAAATGCACTGAATTATAAGATCAACGTCAAAGTTTTCCCCTCACAAAAAGTTAATCAGTCGTATTTAATTCTATTTATGATGGATTAAGACAGATTATTGTATGCTTGAGTTTCATTTTCAATTATCGAAAATTTTCGTATATTTTTTTAAAAAAAAAGAGATTTGACATTTTCGGAATGTTGGCAACAATGCGTACCATAACATCTATCAATTATTTTTTGGATGAATGGAATGTACATTAAATGTTTGAAATATGCATCTCGATGATAAATGATCGCTTGTTATAATTACAAACAGGCCAATCACACAATCATACAAGTACCATTTTTATCCATACGGTTTGATTTATGCATATATATATATATATATATATATATATATATATATATATATGCATATTTGTCTCTACTTATTGATATAAAAGTAACTAAATAAATGAAATAATAAAAACTAACTTTGTAATAAAATCTTAGAAAATTTCATACGTCTTCAATAAAAAGTACACTTCTAATTTGCAATAAATTTTTACTAAGAACAGTTTTTTTATGTTTATCAATGTACAGTTTCTTTGTATTCATATAACAAACTTCTCAAGTTTTCTAGTATAAAATTATCATTATATTCTCTAGTCTACTACTTACTCTTGTTCTTGTCAAGACACTAGTACTTTTGATAATGATGTTTTGTTCTGTTTGCTTTTGTATTTTTATTTTTTTTATACATCTAACGAAGTGTTTCAAGTTTAATTAAGTTCATTTTTTATTAAATATATATACACGTGCGTATATATATATACATATATATATATATACATATATATATATATATATATATATATATATATATATATATATATGTATATACAAACAAATATTGTTTATATATATAAACACAGTTTTAAATTTAATTAAGTTCATTTTTTTGAAATGTATTCATACGTGTACATACACACACACACACACACATATATATATATATATATATATATATATATAAATATATTACATAAACTCAAATTAATGGAGTAATTACAAATATTAGTTCATATTTCAAAAGAATTCACTATTCATATTTTAAATACAGATGTATTTAAATAAACAAAGCAAAAATTATATAAATTTTCAATTATTATTATTTTGATATTAAATACTTCTTTTAATTCTTATTATAAAATGATATTTATTTTAATTTACTAAATAGATAAATAATTTACTTTTATTATAATCGTTTTAAACAAATTGATTTTACTGAGATTTCCTTTTTTGGAATTAACAGTAAAATAAAATTATAGTAATTAAAAATAAACCTTTAACGACAAACTATCTTGTTTTCGAATTCCAATTAAATAACCATACTAATAACGAAATTTTGAAACCATAGATTGTAATAATAAAAGTCACTTTAACTTTAAATCATACAGTATTAATTACAAAATCACTATTCTAATTTTCATTGAATATCACGATGAAAAGATACAAAAAAGTTTTTTATTAATTGAAATAATTAAGATTTATAGCTTTTCATTCTGTTTATAAAACAAATATTTTTTGTTAAAATAAAAGTAAAATTAAACTTTAAAATAATTTACATCTTATTTTGTAAAAACATAAAAACAGTTTTTAAAAATAAAAAAAATCTTATTTAATATTTTTCATAATAATAACTAAAACTATAAAATATATATATATATATATATATATATATATATATATATATATGTGTGTGTGTGTGTGTGTGTGTGTGTATGTATGTATTTATATTTAAAATTTAATAATAACTATTGATTTTACAAATGAAAATTGAATTTTTGATGACTCATTATCAATTATTATTACATATTTAAAATATTATTACATTAGAATTACATTAATTTAACTAAAATATACATAATTTTATAATTATTGCAAGTTATTTATTCATTAATAAAAATTATATATATATATATATATATATATATATATATATATATATCACATTTTCATCGTAATAAAACGCTTTATAACGCAACAACGCTCACTATATAGCCCCAATATCATTTAACTGTTAACAGTTTTACACTTAAAGAACTTACCCGTTAACAAACAGGTCCTAAATTTAACTTCCGCCTGTCTTCCACTAATCAGTAGAGCTTAATTTTATCACGTGATTTCGATTAAATGGTTGGTTTGAGAGCACGCAACACGATTCGAGTGTCGAACGAAACATTACACATACACACATACCAAAACATATACTTATATATAATATATGTACACGTATTGTACAATATATAGAGAGTATATTAATATATTGTTAGAGAAATAAGCGTTCACACAATATACACACACTTACACATAATCGAACAAAACACTAGAGTAAGCACTTGGCACGTGAGTAAATAGTGGTAAGTCACGAGGACTATGATGTTTGGTCTACGAACAAGAATCAGGTCATTTACGCTTAACAGAACAAAGGTTTGAACACAGTGATGGTAATGTTGACAGAAACGTTGAAGAAAATATTGTTTCCGGTTAATTTTTATCAATTGTATATATATTCTTTTTCTTTTATTACTAATCTCCAAGTAGCACTATATAATTTGTAAAAACGAGTCGATTCGAAATAAAATCAACGTTACAGTAGTCACAGCAAGAATAAAAAATTGAAATTTAAAATGAACTGCTCATAGAGCAAGAAAAGATGACTACTGATTGACGAGATATAAAAAGAACCCAAAAAAAGTCTATGAATAGATAGGTTGAAAAACCAAGTAAATTCCTCATTATGGAATGAAACAAAAAGGCACTGAATATTTAAAAATATAAATTTTTGGGAGAGGCCTTCATCCAATAGTGAATTTTGTATTCTGTATTTTTTAAATAAATACATCATTATTTACTGACATGTATTTTAATGGTCACATTAAATGATTTTTTCAAAATATTAATTTATTTTATTAGTTGATTTTGTTTTCATAATTAAAATTTTTAAAAAGATATTATTTGTTTCTAAATACGTTTCTATTTTCATCAATATTAATATAACAAGATCAAACATTAAAATATTTATTTTAAGTAAATAATGAATATGTAATTAAAATTGTGTATATTTGTACAAAAAGTATAATTATGTATTCAAACAGTAAAAATAAAATAAACATTCTTAAATTGCTATCAATCAAACACGTTATCTCGTTTTTCAATTAATTCCATGTATTTACAATTAAAATATAATTAAAATAAATTAAAATATTAATTTCGTTCTCAGTGATCAAAACTTAATATTAATATCCCTGCAGCAAAGTACAAGATACACAAGGAGCTCGCGCTTGCAGTCGGTTCACAAGGATAAGGTCACACCGTCGTGTATTGGATGTAAACAAAGTGTCAGATTTGTTCTAGGAAAATTATAACTTCCGCAACGGGTACATAATCTATATAGAACGGAGCCAATATTACAATGGAATAAATGTACATACACAAACATAATATATAACAATACATTCGATACTAAATTTTGACCCGAACGAACTGTTATTGAATGGATAATACAGTTACGGTAATATTTTATCTTTGACAGATTTGATTTTCCATCGTTAATTTATGACATGATACGTCAACAAAATTACTGTAATTGATTGTGAAATTTTATGAATATTAGTAAATTATTATCTTGTTTATACACGAACAGACTTTACTTATTAATTGTATTATTAATTACATTACATGTACCTTTACAAATAAATATCTGTCTAGGTACAAAACTGTACATAAGTGTACACATATGTTACTTCCATTTTTATTTTGTAAATTTTAATTAAAAAAAAATTTCAATTAAACGTTTTTTAATATCAAAAATAATAAAAAATCTAACTATTAAAAATCGTTACATTCTGCAATATTTTTTATAAATTATTTCATTAAATGAAAATTGAGTATTGATTTTATTTTATAGAAAATTATCATTTAATAATAGATTTATTCCAAAATTAATTCGTCATTTTTATGGCCAATAAATGTTCGCCTTTGTGTGAAACTTGGAACCTACTGATTAAATATCGTAAAGCAACCCCTCTATAGACTACGAAAATTATTCTATCATTTAGTGAAACTTCTATCGAATCTAGACACATACAGAATATTTATGATGCAAGACTTGTTACCCTCTAGAATAAATATTCTGGTACTGATGATTCTTTTAAAACCATCACCACACAACAGGCGTCATTTTTTAAAAAAGAACCCATTTTTTATTTTTTATTCACAAATTAATTTTATCAATTACTAAAAGTATTGTCAATGACCTTTCTTTGTTAGTAGTTTCAAATTTGTTCGTTTTTTTACTTTTTCTATACTTTGAAATTTATTCCTTTAAATTGGATTTTTATTTGGGGAAGGGAATAAATAATACATGATATTAATTCATGTCTCGAAGATAGATTTACTTATTAAACACTCAACATTATCGATATTTAAACAAATAAATTATTTTGCTTTAATCAATTTAGCTATAATTCATATTATTTTTATATAAACAATCTCTTAATTTTATCAAAACATATTTATAATAATTATCATTGAATATATTAAAATAATATTAATAATTAAATTTAAATATTATTTTTTTCATACTAAGGACAGTTCAAAATATTCATATTCATCCACTTACCTATCCTCATGAAACCTTTCATACAATTCAGATATTATTTTCTGGCACATACAAAAATCATAATAAAATTTTCATGAGAGAAAAATACCAGTGAGAATTTTTTTCAGCTACACTAAAAATTTGATACTAATTCTGAATTCGATTTTAATATCCGCCATTTTTCAGTCAAGCTCGAAAAAGTTGTTTGACTCTCGCCACTGCTTTTTACGTACTGACTTATTAAACAGATCGAAACATGTACACATAGAGTATATCAGCTTTAACCTATCTTCAACTACTGTATAATCCCACTTAATATTTTAAAAATGAATAATAAAATAGATTTAAATTTTGACATTGATTATGAAATACATGAAATTTTATAAACCAAACATTATTTTCGAATAATCTTAAAACTATAATTTATAGAACAATACCTACTTTAAGTTTGATACTAAACTTAAATAGGCGCTAACTAAAGCGATTATATTAACATAAGGTTGGAGATATGAGACTATAATAACTGATAACAGAATTCTGTAAGTACTAGTTCTCAAATGGATTTGATTAAATTATCGTTCAAATAACAATAATAATAATATATAAAAGTGTAAATTCGCTTTCTAGTACAAAGTTTATTTAACAACGTCTAAAGTTAATATTTTGTTTGAATATAAGAGAATATTTTCAAAAAAAACATATAGTTTTTATATCTATTTTTCTATTTTATTCGTACTGTCTGTCTATATAAATATTATTTTGAAGAGACTGCGAAACTAATATTTTCTGTAAAGACTTTAAAACTTAAAAATACACACACGTGCGCATATATATATATATTATTTATAGTATATTTCTTTGTATTTTAACAGAACATTTTTAATAAAAAAAAAATTTCCAAATGTGAAAGTAATCATACAAAAAAACGTATTCTTGGAAAATTAGTACAAAAAAAATATAATTTCTAAAGTATATTCGGAATAAAAAAATATATAATAATTTATTATAACACAAAAATCTTAAAACACTGAGAAAAAAATATCATTAATATAATTCTTGTATAATAACATTAGTTGATAAATTTAATGTTTTTAGGAAATTAATTTTATAATAATTAAAATTGTATATAATGAAATATTAAAAAATATAATATATTCTATAGAAATCTTTTCCTGGCCTTATTCACTTATCTGACCTTAAATTCTTATATTTCATTTTATTATTACAGATATACAATCAGATTAAATTTTCAACATATCATAAAATCAATTTCTTTACGAAAGAATCAAATGCAAAAAAACAGCAATCAGATGTTCAAATGCCGTTTATTAAACATTTCGAAGATTCAATATACAAAAGTTTATAAGCGTCTTAACGTCAATGGCTTTGTATTCTTGAATCATATATCTTAATTCCTCTATCAAATAGAAACCAGTTCCCCATAAATACAAATGTAATAAATGATCCAAACAGCAAGCAAAACTCAAGTCACGCGAACGTTATAGGGGTTTGCGCAATTTTATCTGTGACCCTCATTGTTTTGCATCTTTTATGAAGTAAAAATAACAGTCACGTGATAGGTGTAAAATAAACGTTTAAATTGTATATGTTATTCTGTTCATTAAAATTTCAACTGAATTTATCCCTTTGCGGTAATAATTTGATTTCCGATTATAATTATTCAAAATGTATTTTATTGCCTCCAGTAACATAAATTCAGTTCATTTAGTTAATAGTTTATCAACAAAAGAAGATTAATTCTAGATATAATATTTACGAGTATAATATTTTATTTATTGTAAAATCTGTTAAAATATTTTGAGATAAAATTAAAACAATTTTATTATTTATTTTATATTTAATAAATTTCAATCGTTCCAGATTTTTAATAAAAATAAAATGTATTAATTTAATTAAATCCAATCCAATAATTAATTTAGTAGATTGGATTTCAATTTTTGTATTATTTCGTTAAGTATTCGTTTTGTATTATATATGAGAAGTACAAAAAATTCAAGGAAAATTTATCACTTTTTAAAAAAAGAAAAAAAACGTATTTGAACTGAAATTAAATATTTTTAAAATATATTCTTTACGCATATATATAAATGAACAATATTTTTCATGTTTATATTCGTATATGTATGTATGTATATAAATTAAACTCGTACAAAAATCAGATCGATTTTAACACTGTAAGTTCAATGTTCTTAAACAGATGCTAATAGGCTAGAAATTATAAACGACATATTTTCTGTGCAGAAATTGGCATTATCCCAAAATTTAGCAAAAAAACCGAGGAAATCACGAATAAACCATTTAAACATAATCGATTAAGATGAATTCAGATGCACGTTTTCTGAATTTTATCAAACATATAAAATAAAAGTTGATATAAAGAAAAAACGAATATTAAATACAACAAATATATATATATATATATATATATATATATATATATATATATATATATATATATATAATATATATTTATATTGAACCTAAAGTTAAATTATTAAAAAAATACAATTAAAGTATTTATATATTCGAATACATAAACTAAAGAAATGTATTAGAGTAATACTTATTATTCATAAAGCATAATATTTTTAAAGTAATTTATTTGAAATCTTAAATTTTATGATATAAAATTATTCTAGCTAAAATATTTTACTGTTTAAATTCGCTTTTGTATCTAAAGAATTCTGTACAAAATCTTGAAGGTATAAAGTTGTAAGATGGAAACTTATTTCAGACTATTAAATACAGATTCTTAACTAATCAACTTTTTTATACGCTTTTCAGCTTTACTTTTTTGTTCGTGATCATTTTAATTCATGAAAGAAAAGATAATTATTCCTTCATTAAATTTCTCTCAATGAAGATTTTCTACTGATTATTTGAAAAATTATATAAAATAAATTTACAAATAATATCATATTCATTATTTTTTATAATAAGTTAATTATTATCAATGTTCAAAATAATTGTTAATGATATTAAAAAAATACAGTTTTTTTTTCATGAAAAATAGAAATTAATATATGATAGTAGTAATTATACCATTATATATCTTGAGTCCGAATTTTATTTTACAGGCAAAAAATAATAATTTTAATAATACAATCCAACATTTTTAGTATATCTTAAGATGACATTTATATTTCGTATTATAAACATAATACATTTTTATTTTCTTAGAATTTTCAAATAAATACTAAAAAAAATTAATATACAAATATTAATGTATATTTTTATTTATCGTATATGAAGTTATACATTTACATTATTTCACTTTAATTATTTTATTAGATGAATATATGTTTATATAAGGGATATATATATATATATATATATATATATATATATATATATATATATATATATATATGAGAATAAATAATATAAAAATTTAAAAACGTTTGTATAATTAATAAAATATAAAAGCATATTTGAAAAGTATATACTTTTCATGAGTACTTATATTAATATTTTATATCTTTTACTGTAAGAAAACCCGAATATAAAGGTTTAAATTCAGTTTCTTTTACTGATTTCTTATATATTTTCAACTTAAGTATATATATAAATATATATATATATATATATATATATATATATATACGTATGTATGTATAAATTTATATTTCAGATCTGAAAACATCACCTTTTACTGGAAAAAATATTTAAAAAGGTTTTGAATACAGAATAATTCTCATTTCGAATATTTTATAAAAACTCTCAAATAATATATAAATAAAAATATTTTTTTAATCATTTCTTTCAAAAAGATTACTAAATATCTTCATCATTGAAATAAAAATAAAATATTGACCATAAAAGAAGTATAGAATAGAATTACGTGGATTATGAACAGATTTAATATTTTTTTCATATATCTTTTTATAAAAAATACGTTTCTCTATAGAAAAATTGTTGATAAATATTTATTTTATTTTTATCGTTAACTGATTTTCAAACTTTATTAAATAACAAACAAAATACAGGAAATAAATATTGTTATTCGATCAAATAATATAATATAAGAAAAATATGGACATATTTTCAAAAATACTAACATCGTTTTACATAAATAGAATTTGTATTCAATATTCTCAGGTGTAAAATATTATTGCGAGATTTCATTCGGCATGAGTGAACATTACGAACACATGAATAAGGCATAAATTGGTACAAAATATTGTTCACTTATATGGAATAATTGCTAATGCTATAATAGTCCCATGTAATTATTACGCTGTTGTTTATCAACGTTCATAATTAACAACTTGTCATCGGTATTTGTAAAAAAAATTTACAATACGTACCAATATTTTTTAATATTGTTCAACAATTCAAACACACAAATATTTACACATAAGTACACACATATCAACAGAGATGTTTTATAAATATATATATATATATATATATATATATATATACATATGTGTATATATACATATATGAATACACAACTTCTTATTTCGAAAAATAAATATTTATGTATACATAATAACATAAATAATTTAAAGTTATTATAATTTTGTATAGTATGTCTTCTATTTGAATATCATTTTATTAAAAATTAATAGATAAAAGTTTCTATATAAATGTAATTTTGTGGAAAACAGTAGTTGAATTTAAATAATAAATTACTTATTGGAAAAATTAAATTTCCATTTATACAATATATTTCGTATACTTTAAATAATAAATTTAATTCAAAACAGAAACATAAATAAATATATTTTAAGTTTATAATATGACCAATTTAAATTATATAAATAACTATTTTCTTTAAAATAATAAATAAAATCTTAAAGAATTTAACCACGATTTCCTCAATTTATTTACAGATTGTATATATAATATATAACATTTTATAAAAAATATTTTTTTCTACATAGTATAAAAATCTTATAGATAAATAGATTCTAGTTAAAGATGTAAACCGAATGAAGCTTCCACAAAACATGTTACAATCAGAAGATAATATTATATTCGTAGCGTAACCTTACAATCCATGAATAAATATTGCACGGAATCAAAGTATTAATTTTCAATTTAAATCTAATGCATTCTGAAGCTTCGAAGTTAAAACGCTGTTAAATTTTAAACGTTTACCTATATAGTAATATTATTAAGTACGAAATGAAATGATATTATTTAACAGAATACTGATAATTTTCTCGTATCAATAAATGAATGGTTGGAAATTTATTCATTTAAATGTAGTTTGTTATTAAGATAAAATTAAACATTTAAATAGACCAAATTCAAAATATTAATGAAATATTTAACTACCACTTAGAAAAATATTTTCACAGTATTAAAACCATGTAATTTATTTAAAATTCATAATATATGTTATTTTTTAATAATTATTTTATATACATATATATATATATATATAGTGTGATCTATATCAAGAATTTAAATAAATTTACTTGCTTACAATAATTTACTATCCTTCATTGTAATTTGGGTCACTCTATATGTATATTTACAACATATGAGCAAAATGTTTAATTCTGAAAATCAGTGAAATCCATTAAATAGAACTAAGTACCATTTTTACCCTTATCTAAGTTAATTTAATCTCTGGTTACAATAATAAAACGAATCTTTTATACGTATGCAAGTGTATATATATATATATATATATAAATATATATATAGAAAAAAAAACGTACATCCCTTTTCTATCCTTCTAAAAGAGTAATTTTGATATCATAAATTATGAATAGTTTGTCCCAATCCTAACATCGAATAAAATTTCTCAAACATGTCATTTATTATTTACATTTTTCTCGCTCTTACTGGTTTTCAAGTAATATGAAAAAATAGATTTTTCCAAGAAAATCATCTAGTTCAATTTTCTTACCTTTTGCATCATATATATATATATATATATATATATATATATATATATATATATATATATATATATATATATATATATAACAAAATCTGATAAATATATCATCAATTTAATGTACATTCACTAAAAAGATTAAATGTGATTCATTTCTTGTAAATATTTTAATTATAGATTTCAAGTAATGAAAAAAAAACGAAAAAGGAAAATAAATGTTAATTTTTATAATAAAAACAGAAAAAAATAAATTACTTTAAAAAACAAATGTCTAATTGAAAATATATTATCAATCAAAATAATATATTATTCTTTTAATAATTTTTACGAAAAAACATAATTGAGTTTTTTTAAATATAGTTATTAACAAACAATGTGTACGTGTATATGTGGTTATATAAAAAAACTTTTTCGTTTACAAATAAATTTTAATTATATTTACTGTATAAAACATTCATCGAATTAACTATAAAAAAATAATTTTATTTCTCTATTAAATATTTTATCTATATTTTCCACATTGTGTTTTTTTTGATTGTATCAAATTATGTACATATAAATATATATATATATATAATTTTTATAAAACAATTATTTGATAAAATCGTTTCACATCAACTCCAAATATTTTTTTTATTTTGATAAACATACATCTTCATAAACCACTCAAAGAAATATAAACATAATTCGTTTCAATATCACTTTCATCGATACAAATAATTACCATTTTTAATAATTTTTTATCAAAACTAATTATTATACAAGGAATATTTTATAAACCCCCAACTGTAATTAATAGTATTATAAGAGAAATGAATGGGAAATTCCCAAAAAAAAATCTATACAATACAAAAAATATACAATATAACGTATCAAAAAAGGCGTAACTGATAAGTATTAAGAAATTAATCACGTTCATTTATTTAAAAAGTATGAATTATGGGCTTGCGTTTAAATTTAGATTTCACTCGGATAAGAATTTAAAACAAGTCGGAAGAGTATGTTGTAAGATCGATGGTGTTAGTTCATGTTACAGTACGTGGTTTCTAATTTCATTATAAAGATATTTTGTTACCAAATGCTTTGATCTTATTAATTTGATATTTATTCGGTTTGAAACAATTATACACATACATACATACACACACACATTTATATATATATATATATATATATATATGTATAAATAAATAAAACTTTTATCTTTTCCTGTTCATTCTTCGTAGATTTTAAGATATTCTCAAGTATATTTATTGCCAAAATCGAAAATTAGTTCAGATAAAAAGGTCACTGACATCATACATATATCAAGCAAAAAAACATACACAATTATAACTCTATTCCAAATTTACTAACTTCTTACTTTTTTATATAAATTAATTACAATAGTATATAAAAAGGCGATAACGAATAAATTTGTTTCTTATAATGATTTTTAGAAAATAAAAATTATTATATTTAAACACTTATTCATATTATTTTTTATATTTAAAATATTGTTTTAATTGCATATTATATATATATATATATATATATATATATATATATATATATATATACATGTATATAGGGTAGTCCAAATGAAACTGAAGTATACTAAAGAATAATAAACAAATATATGTATATATAAACTATTCAGTCTCATTTGAGCTTCTTTTCATAATTATAAATGTTATCTGTACTAATTTATAAACTTAATCAATTTGATTTTCGAGATGTATATGTAATAATTTTAGGTCCTTTTAAACATTTTCCCAAGATTTTTCCATTGTTTCCTGTCTACAACCAATTTCACACAACCCTTATCTCATTTTGATAGGATATTTTCCTAGATCTCTTTTTGTTTCTTAGTCATTACACCATAATAATTTTTGTCCATCGATTGACTTTTCTTCTTACTTTATCTTTCCCATACCTATTTTATCGAATTTATTTGTTATGATATATTAATTACCCTTATCTATTATTGTATCAATTTTTTTTCCTATCACGTTTAGAAACTTTTAACACATTATTCTTCTCACGATTTACTTATTTGTCAAAAGTTTTTACTTTATTTTTGCGTTCAGTATTCAAGTTCCTGACTCATAAGAATAAACAGGTAATACACATTCATTATGTTTTCCATTTCAGACTCAATGGTACTTACTTTTCATTATATTATTTATTCTTCTAGATACTGCCAATGTTACTCTAATCCTCGATCTAATCTTTAACCATAGTTTACTCTCATATCATATAATTTTTCTCGGGTATTTTATTCCATTCATTTGTTCCAAGAATTATTTCTTTAACTGAATATTTTCTTTATTTACAAATGGTTTCAGTTTATTTCATATTTATTTTTAATCCAACTCTTTTACTTTTTTCTGAAAACGTTTCAAGTAATATTTTCAGCTCTTCTAGGTTTTCACTTACAAGTAGCACGTCGTCAGCAAACTGTAGATGTGATAATACTCTCCATTTATTTTAATACCTTTATCTTTGAAGTCATCCTCTCACATATATATATATATATATATATATATATATATATATAAGATAATATTCTTAAACATTATTTATTTATTTTTATATTTACCACTTTGTCGTATTTAACTTTTGATCTTAAAAACATTATAACCATACTTTTTGTTGTATCTTTCTATGATTAATATATATATATATATATATATATATATATATATATATATATATATATATATATCGATAGAATTGATGACAATTATCTTTAGTTTTATCTAAAAATAACTATTGAAAATATCAAATATAATATTCAATACTGGTTGTACAATTTTAATCAATAAAATATTTTTAAGTTAATAGTATAGAAAAATTCAATTAAAATAAATGCATTTTATTTCAATGAAATCGAAATAATATATTGCAATATTAAGTTAAATATTTCAAAATCACTTTTGGTTCAAATATACTCTTTTTGTATTTTTTATTTTATATTTGTTTTTCTCCGAACTGTAAAGACGTATTTTACATAATCCATTTTTTATTTTACACGTGCATATAACCATTTCTTTTCACTGAAACATTAAATATCTGAGAACAGATGTTTCAAACATTTAGCAGTGCAATTCATTTTACACGAGATAGTTTTCTTCCTTATTGCTTAAATGTACACACAGTTTTTCTATAACATTTATTTCACGTCATTCTTGAATTTCAACTTGCTGATCTCATATTTTCTATAATTATTTCTCAAGATATATATATATATATATATATATATATATATATATATATGTGTGTGTGTGTGTGTGTGTGTGTATATATATATATATATTGTCAATACATATAAATATAAAATAAATATATGTCTGTATATACAGTACTTGAGAATATGTGTACTTCCATCGATGATATCTTTCACGATATATGTATGTAGTATTGAATTGGTTTTGGCATTGATTAATACTGGTTTTGATCGAGGTTTCAGCAGATATCCTATACTGAAATATTCCTTCCAACGATATGAAGTGAATATTATATAGGAAAGAACGCAAGCGTATATTCTAAGTGTATCATAACAGATCTACCTCTAAGCATTTTATCGTATAAAATGACAGTTGTATAGCATATTCTTTAAATGCATTTTGAACTGTTTGCTTATATATATATATATATATGTGTGTGTGTGTGTGTGTGTGTGAGTGTGTGTGTGTGTGTATGTATGCAATAAAATAAAAATTAATAAAACGATATTTATTTTTATAAATACAAATTCGTTGAAACTGTGTATAACACAAATGAATAGAAAAAGAAATCATTTGTTCATATTTCCTATTTGTAAAATTGTGTTCGACATTAATTCCCTGAAAAGCGAAACAAATTTACCTCTTGTAAGGAAATTTGAAACTCACGGAACACTGCAGTCTTATTTTTAATTAAATTTCCTGTAACCTCTGGCGGCTATTTTTATTATTCCCTTGTGAATTGAATACATCATACTGAATTTATGTTTAGATAATTGAATTCAATATTTCTACTAATCTATCTTTTAATAATAAAATCATTATAATGTCTTTTTTTAGATTGTTTATTTTTGTTTGTGAATTTTAATAAATCAGATAAATTTATGAGTGTAATTTTTTTTAAAAAAGGGTGTTTTATTCAATTGAATATTTGAATAATTTTATTTATGACTCGTCTTATTTTGTTCTTTTTCAATCTATTTTATCACTAATTAATTAAAATAAATATTACGAATTCTATTTCAAAGATATTTCTTGTTTTTAGTAAAAATATTTTTTTTAATTTGGCCTAAAATCGCACAAAATAAGATTACATTTGAAATAAACTAGTATCACAGTCAATAAAAAATCAAATTGATAAAAATGTCAAAGTCAACAAAAATTATTACATATATCCCTGATTATATAGACATAGCGGTTCACAATGAAAAAATATCCAAAATACTACGTTATTTACAGTGTCAATATTGATTTTCCATACTAATTACAATTTGAACACATGAATTATATATCGTAAAACCTTTCATCAAAAATTTAAAAGCGGAATATACATCGACAACAAACTATTATAAATATAATAATAAAAAACTTGCTGTTTTAGTTGAGCAGATGATAAACTTCGATAGTATTAAATTGAATAACATGATAAAAAAATAATAAATATCGGTACGAAACGTTTACCGTTATTCAATCTGAAACTCTGTTTTTTCTGTACGCTTTTTTTCTTATTTTAATAAAAAAATTATTATCTACTTACACGTTGTCTAAATGATTGATTGATTTATTATTTAAGATTTATAGGCACTTTGCCATCAGAATAATTGCCACCGATTTAGGTCAATATTGCCTATTCGGTAATGTATAAGCTTATAATAAAACATGAATAATGAAAAAATGTGACTTTGTCATAATTACATGCATACATGAAATAGCACTTAATACGAAAATAATGGTTTCAGATTATTTTATCAACTGTGATTCAAACATTGACAAATTTATACAAAACGAGTATTATATGCAAAGCTATTGTAATACGAGCATTATTTTAATTATTATTTATTGATTAAATTGAACCGAAACAATCTGATTGAATTTTAACATGTAATAAATAAAATGCAATTACAGGAGGAAATTGAAATTACATAACAGGAATTTCCAACATTATTATATTACTTTAAACGGGTTTACGGATAGTATCATAAATAAAGACATAAAGATGAACAATATAACCGGATGAAATATCCAACAGGTAACCAAAATTAGTGTCAATAAAATGAGAATAATATAGGGCAAGCACATTATATATACTAACACATTTCAGCTCAAAGTGTTTATGTCGCCACATTTATTATGGTTTAAGTGAAATACGTATAAAACTTTCGACGTTCAAAATAAACTGAGACAACGCAAACAACAAATGTTTATTTTAATAGATCTATAAATGTACTTCTTTTAATTAAAAATACATATCAGAGGGTTCATTAATGAAACATACGCAGGCATAAAAATATCTTAATAGAGATAAATAACGTATTATACATAATAATGAACAGTCACAAATTGAGATAGATTTTTAAATTAAATTCATTCAAATTTATCAATTTCTCATTTAAAAATATTCTAGACTGAATTTTTTATCGAAATCTTATATCAATAATCTGATTCACTCTCCAGTTTTAATAAAATATTTAATTACTTTCCAATAAGAAATATTTCAAAGAATATATTGTGATAAAATCTAGAACTCAACGTACTGAAAATAAATTAATATCAATTTAACAAATAATAATTTATGGAAATAGCACCTTATATTTCTTAATTGATATCTTACTAATTTAATAATTATTTCCGGTTTTTTCAACTAATTAAACTAGATTCAAAAATATTAACAGATAAATATGTTTTACTAAATTTAAAATTACATACTGTTGATTAATTTAAGATTTATTGTATATATAACTGTTTTATGTTATAATTAACAATTTTATTCATGTACTTTTATACAATAAATCTGTGTAATAATTTCCAATGTTCATTTATACCGAATACATTCTAAGTAATAAATAAGTATTTAATTATAATATAAATATATTTTAATGGACGATAATAAATTAAGTTTCCGTTATTTTTAGTTATTATTTCTATAAAAAAGTATAGACTGTAAATTCAAACAATTTGTTTCTTCATAAAATCCTATCGATTTTTATATACAATGAAATTTATATCATATATATATATATATATATATATATATATATATATATATATATATATATATAAATATGTTTTTAACAACTTATTCACAACTCGCATCAAAACCTATATTATATTAAATGTGACCGTATTAAAATTGAAAAAAATAATATAAGTTGACAATTCAAATCCGGGACAATTATTTTTGACTGAAACGTCTCTAATTTTTCACCATTTTATACGAAATATAAGTGATTTATTATTAATGTTAAATTCACTTGATTTACTTTGTTATTTAAAATCCATTAAAAACAAGTTAACAAACTCTCCGTCTACTCAAATACAATAATAAACATTTATTGCTACACATTTGCAGAATAATCAAAATTCAAACACGTTTTCTAACATATCAAATGTGATTTTACATGAAAATACGTATCAAGCATATTACAGAGAAAATAGAAATATTACCACGTAATATACACATTTGTACATACATACATACACATGTATATAAATATATGTATGTATATATATATATATACGCAAAAATATGTGTATTTATGCGTAGTTATATAATATAATTTTACAAATTTAAAAACTTGAAAGAAATCAAATTTAATAATATGAATTATTTAGTAGCATAGAAGAAAAATTTTATTGAGTATATTTTATAAATATTTATATAAGAGATTTAATTCTGTGATTAACGTGTGTTTGAATTTTATATATATATATATATATATATATATATATATACATGTGTGTGTGTGTTTATCTGCGAATATGTATTTGTATCCTCCCAAAAATAAATTCCGTCTACTGTTTAATACTCTAGGAAATATTTTAATTATTAATTGCTTTTTCAAAGTAAATTACGAAAATAAAAACGATTTTTATAACGTTTTTTTTTTCATTAATAATTTCTCATAATATTATTTTCAATTTTAAACATAAATATTTAATAAATAATAAATTAAAAATCAATATTAAACCAAAATAATGGCTTTTCGTATCTAAGGGGTAGATCAATCTTCCAGTTTTTGAAAATATATTTTAATCATGATCTATATTATTCATGAAATTTATAATTTACTTCTATAATCATTTTGGTATCAGAAAAATAATATATTTAGAAATATTACTCGTTAAATTGAACATATAAAAAATTATAATTAATTTTATTCAAACTGAAACATAATAATTAGATTACGATTTATTTATATTTATTTTGTCGTTACCACTTAATTTCTGTGTTTAATATATATAAAAGTAAATTAATTAAACTTAAATTGTCATTTGCTCTCTATTAAATTGTCAATTCATATATAATAATATCTTATAACATAATTTCGAAAAAGACAATTTGGTTAATTTCACTTATGTAAATTAAATTAGATATTTAATATTAAATTATATATGTTAATCTTAAAAAAATTGTTAAAAATATTTTTAGTAAATTTTATAATTTTTTGATATTGGATATTTCTCTATTACTATAACTAATTACTTTTTTATAAAATTAAGTCTTAATTTAATTAAATTTTATATTTCTACTCAACCAACAATGACAAATATAAAAAGAGTAATAAAGATAATCACGTTTCACTCTGTTCACACAGATGACTATTTTATTTTGTTATGACATTCACACGCGGTCCTCAATTTTATATATATATATATATATATATATATATATATATATATATATATATATATATATATATATATATATATATCATACAAATCTAAAAATAAGACAATAACAGAATAATAAATATTTATTATTTATAATGAATGAAAATCGAATATAAAAATAATCACGTTATTTGAAATATAAATTAACAATATGTTTAAAAATACTACTAAAGGAAATAAAAGTCTAATTATTGAAAATAAATGTATAATTTTAATTAAAAAATAAACTTGTATTCTAATTATATCATTCAAAATAACACTCATTAATATGAAAAAAACTTTTTGAAAAACTGAAATTGAATTATTTACGAGTCAATTATACTTCAAAAGTTTCATTTCATTTCAATTTATTAAAAATTAAATAAAGTGTAAAATGCTATGTTTCTATTTATACGAATATATTTACCAACATATTAAGCAGGGCAACTTTAACAATAATTTCAACGTAAAAAATATAAAATATAAGAACAATCAAATAAAATATAATTAAATTTGGTTGCTTATTAAATTTTCAATTTCAATATTATAAAATTCAACTTGATTACTTATTTCGTTATTATATATAAACCTTTTATGAAATTACATATATTTATAAATTATCTATTATTATTTTTAAAAAGAATAATGTTTTATAATATAAATATAACTGACAATATTTAAAAAATGATTATATATATATATATATATATATATATATATATATATATATATATGTTTAACAAATCATTTTTCAAATATTGATTATTGCAACTATTAACTTTCACATTTTTTAAAGAAAATTCTATTTATTTCGCCAAAGTTGACAGAATATTTAATTTCCTAAGACTTAGGGTTACTTGTTTGCATTTTTTCATTTTATATATATATATATATATATATATATATATATATATATATAAAAATGATACCTATATAATTAAAAATCATATTTTTTCAATACTAAATACGTTTTACAAAAAAATATGATAATATTTCTCAAGAATATTTTGAATAACGAATTTTTGCAGAAGATAATTATGAAATTTAATACAGTATTGTTTTACTCCGTTCTTAATCTTTTTTCATATTCAAGATGTTTTTGTAATTTGATAAATCTAAATGTTTTTAAAATTACATGATTTTTCGAAATTTATATTTATTATGTAAAATTATATTTTTTAATAAAAATGATTTATCTTTTCTGGTCGTTTAAAAATAATCGATAAGGAATTATAAAATAAAATTCGAAATTATATCGTTTAATACAATTTGTTTAGTCCCAATATAATATATCTAATTGTAAAATTAACTAGAATACTAGAAAATATAAATCAACTAGATTACGCGATAATTTTTAAAAACGAAAATTATATTTACAAAAGTATTGATAAGTGGTGACAATAAGTTTAAACAAGTGTAAGTATAATAAATCATGTGATATTTGTTAAAGTTAAATCAAATCCGTTATATAAAATACTCTTCTGTGTATGTTTCGTGGATTTAGTAAAAGGTTCATAGTATGCACAATAAAATAAACACACAAAGACGAACAATATAATAAAACACCAACTTAGTATCCCGGATTAGTGTCAACTATCTAGAAATAACAAAAGGAACGAGCGCCGTATCCCTCCTGTCAGGTGAAACAAAATAAACACATCAGTCGTGTAATAGGGCAAGACAGGTAAGTATAGTAGAGTAGGTAAGTACTCACTGTCAACAGTGATGGGTTCCGCTGTAACAACAGTGACATATCGAGGCGGTGTGGACACCACAAGAAAGACAACGACAAAGATAAGTAACGTGGACGTGGACGACGGCGACGTCCAGCACGCGGTCGCGCGACTTTTATTCGTTACGAAGAACGCCATAGACGAATACCGCGTGCCACATCACGACTAACGCGAGCGTCCCAACACCGGAGTCTATATGTGGCGAGTAAATGCGTCGCATGCGCCGGCGCCTCGACGACAGACACCTGACGGACCTATACCACGGCTACGATTCACTATGATGCCTCTCTTCAGCGACTGCTGCTGCTGCTGTTGCACACAACAAACAATATTTGTTTTTACAATCACATGGCACCGTCGGTTGCGGTGACGCGACGTGATGGCATGTGTTTACCTTACGCGTTTGTGAACGATGACGCCAAAATCTATGTCAATGCAAACACGAATACACAAGTTATTACAGCTCACGCACCCCTATGAATCAATCTAACTAGATGCACTTTATCTTAAAAATACCAAAAAAATACAGATTTCTTTTAGCAGAATTCTCTGGTTAATAAATATAAGTTAAATATGTGTTAAAAATATCTTCACTCTCCAAATAAACAATTAAAGACAACAACTGCATAAAATACATTTAAAAATAAATATATTTCATCAATTTTATTAAATTTAAATGCCATAATCACAATTGAAAAATGTCATATTTTTTATAAAAACGTAATTAACATCCAAAATTGTCAATAGTAATTCAACAGATTTCACAAATTGGGAATATTGTTAAAGAATCCAAGAATATTTTGAACATTTTGAACAATATAATTATATAGATTACATCAAATTAAACAATCAGATAGCCGTAAAGAATCTTTAGTTTAAGAATAATTTTCATTTATCATACAAAAAGAATTTCACATTCATCATCAACATCAATCTCTTTATGTCCACTACTGGATGAAAGCTTTTACCAAAACTTAATTAAACTTTAACTATAAATAACTAATTAATAAATACTCTAATAAAACATTAATGGCAATAAATTTATTGTATTAAAAATTAATAATCAACTATTATCAATTAATTGACTGACTACACTTATTTAAATTTACTACTTGATAATAAACAATTATTAACTAATAACATTCGATATTTAATGAGCTATTGGTTTTTTATCAAATGTTAACTATAAAATATTATCAGATTATCATTTGATAACCAATAGCTATCATCAACTGATAATAAGCTAAAAACTATCGATTGATAACAGCCAATAGCTATAAACTATTGAGCTAATTATAAGATATTGGCTGTTATTGACCGATATAGCATTGATTATTACTATCAGATGATAATCAACTATAAATAATTATCTGATAATAACTAATAATTGATAACTATATTTCAATAATTTAATATAAAAATTTTAATTCAAATTAAATATAGTAATATATTAGTCTAATAAATTATTATTAATAGATCTGAATTGATTTATTAAAAGGGTAATTAAAATATAATAATAACTTTACGTGAAAAATAAAATACCACCAATAAATAATCTAAAATGAAAAAAAATTGAAATTTAATCATTTCTTCCTTAAATTAATAAATAAGTCTTCATTACTGAAATTAAATAATATAATAAATATAATGGAATAGCTGTACACACAAAAGTTATTTTTGGCTAGATCTAAAATTAGATATCAATATCAAAATCAAATATATTTATGCTTTTGAATAAAATGATACAAACCATGAAGTATTTAAAATTTCAACTGTCAATTTGTTTATAAATTTCATATTACACCGTGATTTATGAAACGTTTAGAATATACGAATTTAATATAAACTTAATACTAACTAAAATAAAGAGGGGAAGTAATTTCAGAAATTAATCAATCTTGGTTTTGACTACGCAAAACCGCCGTACACAAATTTCATGAATTTTCAAGTAACAACATTTTAACATAAAAGACCCTGACTTCAATATTTACATAAACTTTTTGACGTACCAAACAGAACATATACAAATTAAATATCGTCTGGTCAAAATTCCTCATAAACGGTCTATTTAATATGACATAATATTGTCTTTAGGGGAAGATTGCCAAAAGTAAATCATACTTAAATATTTACATACCTACACAAATATATATATATATATATATATATATATATATATATATATATATATAATTAAAATCATATTTAAATTAGATACTACGATATAACAGAAACACAAACGCTTGCATTTAGAAAAATGGTATATGAAAAATGAAATACTATAAAAAACCATAAATAACTAATAACATAAAATGTTCATATATACGTAAATCAAAAGTCAAACGTTCAAATCTTAATAGTTTCCTTCCTTTGTTGAAACACACTCAAGCAGTAAAATATTTGTAGAAAAATAATAGCTTAGGAAAAAGTAAAAAAAAATTAAAAAAGTTTATGAAGTATTGATTTATTAACGAGTGCAGTTCGAAATAAATTCGAAACTACACATATTTAATAAATGTTATTCATTTATTCCATTTTAAAATGTAATGTTTGTTGAAACGTAAAGATTTTTCGAATAAAATAATTTAAAGCGAAATTCAACTTCTGCTCGTATGGTTTAAATTATTTTCGAACTTTTTTAAACAAAAAAAAAAACTGTACAGAAAGTAGATAACGCATTTATAAAAAGGACTTTCATGTGATAAAATGTTGACCAATTATTTATATACATATATATATATATATATATATATATATATATATATATATATATATATATAAATGTCATTAACAAAAAATAAAACAACCCCAATTGAACCAATTTTGTATAAAACTTGATATCGTCTTCTTTCCCCTATGAATTGAATCCATTACTTGTCATATTTACTGATTTACTGACTAGTACTCGCGGCCATTATAGTTAGTGTGTCAACCTGGTTTGCATGGTCGAACACCAACACGGTGTAATATTGATGAAGCAATTATTTGTCACGTCCAAAATTATGACATTCAAATGACGTCGAACTATGATTCAATTGTTGTACGTCATAGTTGTATGGTATCACGTTATGAGCACATAAACAAATTACTCTATTTAGTTACATCCTATATGTCTACTAAACTTTTAGAGAATGAATTTTATTTTATAAATTGCTATATTACATCGGTGAACATGCTGATAAATAAGACATTAGTACACGTTGGTCACAATTCTGTACGTGTTTCATTGAAACAAATCGAGAGTATGAAAATAATGGATTCCATTATTGAGTTAATAACTTTGTAATTAAAGAGTATTACGTAAAATACATTATGTGATTTCAGTAACATACGAGTTCATTAGAATTTTCCTGTCTAGCCAATTTATTAATATCGTATGTGGTCTTCATTTTTCCAATAAATTTAATAAAATTATTACAATGCTTATATATATATATATATATATATATATATATATATATATATATATATATATATTCTGTTTTATTGAATAACAAATAATTTATACTGAAAAATATCTATCTGATTATTTTTAAACGTTATTTTACATTTCAATAAAATGAATCATATTTTTTAATGTTCAAAATATAATCTTTAATTAAATTATTTATATATTCAGAAATAACATTAATAATGAAAATGGAATTACAAATGTACGTATAAATAAATCGATCAGACAATAAGTAACAACATTTATAAAATTACGGTTTCAAAACTAAATAAAGTAAGATAAGTTTGTTATTAACTTCGTAATAATGTAACTACCAAATAACTGTACAGAAATGTTTAATGTACTATTTAACAAATGTGACACCATTAAGGTCTACATTTATGTAAATGAATTTCATTTATTATATCTTTTACTGAAAAATATGAATAAAAATGTACAGTACATTTATTTACTGTACTTTTGCATTTATATATAAATAAACATTAAAAGGATTGAATTAATTGTAATAAATTCATTGAAATAAAATACATAAATTCCAAATATGTATCCAATTGCAATTAACATATACCCTAAATACATTAAATTAATTAAAATATAACAGAATTAATACGAAAATAAATCTGATAATTTTTTTTCTTTACTTTTATATTTAAATAGAAAATAGAAAAACAGATTAAAAATTGATTATTATACATTTATAAAAATAATAAGTAGATTTTTTTCTCATAGAATTTTAAAATACAATAACGAAATTATTTTATCCATTTCTGTTTGTTAACATGAAAATTTAATTTTACTTCAAAAATATGTGGGCTAAAAATAAAAATATTACGCAAGAATGTGTGTTAAAAAAATGAAAGAATTTTTTTCAGACATACTATAACCTTATCTACGTGAAATGACAAAACCACAAAAAGCCCTATTCCGAATGGTCTCTAAAACATGCACAACCACCGTAGAGTGGTAAGTAAGCACATTATACTCTATAGCATACTTCAGTAGTTAGTTTACGCACATATATGTATATATATATATATATATATATATATATATATATATAAACAAATATTGTGAAATTCAAAATAATTATAATAGTAAAGTTGATTCAGTCATTTTCTCATACAGTAAATAAATTAAATAATTAAATTCTTTAACTGTTAATATGTATGAGTGTTTGACTCTTAATATGTATTAAAATTTTTAAATTTGGAAAAATACGATGTATTTTATAAATAAAAGTGATAAAATTTTGTTCAGAAAAATCTTTATTGACAACTTATAAAAAAAGTTTAAAAAATAATATCTGAAACCATGATTATCTGTCATAAGATGTGGTGAAGAAAAATATTAAAAAAAAATACACAAATGAATTTTAACCCCAACACCACAAAAGTTTAAAGTGTTCAATAATCACTTATTGTTCATTTATTATTTATAATTATACTTTAAACTATTGTGGTGCTGAGGTTAAAATTCATTTGTGTAAAGTGATCAGCCACAGTTCCAAAACAACAAATAATTTAAAAAAATCTTTAGTGCTTTTAAATTATTAATATAATACCAAAGATATTAAATTATCTATGAAAGCTAAAGACAAAATTATCAAAAAAATATATCATTATTATAAAATTTATGAATATCTAATACTTTTAAACAAAAATGTATGAATGAAAAAATAATAATTTACTTATATATAAAATAATAAAATAGGTTTAAATTATTCACTTTCTATTAAATATAACACAAAATTAAATATGAAAAACATGCACAAAAAGTTATTTTATTTATATGTTAATAATATTAGTGGTATTTTAAGGTTATTATATAAAAAAAATGAACAAGCAAAAATCTCATAGTTAGATGTTTCAATTGAACATATCATAGATTTAAATAACAAATCTCTGACAATAACATTTTATTGAATTACACTGTTCTGGTTTCTTATCTTCTTATATTTAAATAACCTTTCTATACCAGAAAAAAAAACATCCAAATATCGGTTTAACCTTTTACACAAAATCCTCGTATAACACGTTTTTTCACTTAAATGCGATTATTAAAATCTCAACAGCATTAAATATTTACGTCGTCTAAAAAAACTTCAATTATAGAAAGCGTATGTAAACAGAGAAATCATCACGGATAAAAATCGTACGCGAAGACTTCGTGCGGAATTGATTCGATAAAAAAATGTACTCGTTAGCTCAATCGATTTCAAATTGTCATGTCAAATATTATCCGTTGCATAAAATACGATATCAAAACAAGGAAAAACATGTTGGACGATTCGATATCGCAATCGCGTGTTTATTGATGTCAACGGTCATTTCACAATGGAGTAATTCGGTCGGGTTATGGATACACACATCACTGATTTGTAATGAAAATAAACATTTTCCGAATGCAGACGATGATAATTGGTATAGCGATATTGGCTGCTACTGGTTTACAATAGGGCAGTGAGTCCGGATTAACAAACAATTGGTGGAACAAGTAGGGCGTTCAGTAGGGCAAAATACATACAAATCCCCACTTCCTATACACACACACAACTTATATATATATGCTTATACAGAGACGTACCTAAGTCATTATTTCTTTGTCATTAACTTGTAAATTTCCTCAATATAATTAAATAAGACTAATAAGAAATTCATAATAATCATGTTTCAAAAAATATTTATACTAAAAAAATTAAAAACCAATATTTCTAGTTTTTTGTAATTACAAAAATAACAGATTCAGAAATGACATAAAGTCGATAGCTAAATTGAGGTTAAAAATAAGCCACGAAATTAATTACATTTTTCGACATTAAACAAGTAACAAACAGACAGTAATTACACAAATTGGAAAATTTTAATGATTTAAATATACATATACCTTAAATGAGTTCAAATAAAATTTTAAAATAAAAAATACTTGGAAATACTTCTCATTAAGAAGCATCATTAAAACATTTAAAGAAACTGTGTACAGTTTTATCTTCCTTACTAATATATATATATATATATATATATATATATATATATATATATATATATATATATATATATACATAAGATAAGGAGATATAAAGATTTAAATGATAATATTACGTTCAAAGTTTATTCGTAATTAGCAATAAATATAGCAACGAAAATTATTTTACAAACAGTAACAAAATTCAAAATCGATGCGAAAATTATAATTAATTTAAATCATATTTTATAAAAATAATTATATTCCCTGATATACATTCAATATATAGTTATTGTCTATTATGATTGCTTTCGAAAATTCGAATTTAGATCATGAAATAAAAATTCAAATAACATTCAATCTTCACTCATATATTTTTTTAATTTCATCGATGAAAGTCATTACAATAATTTTACTATATTATACTTTATAGGTAAAATAATTTAGAATACACATAACTAGTTATTATATACAAAAATATAAAAAAAAACTCAATTAATAATTATTTGAATTAAATCTAGTATAAATTATAAAGTACTTGTTTTCGAGTTTCTGTTAATTAAAAAATTACAAGAGAATTTTTAACGCAACACTAATTAGTATCAGAAGTGATTTTTCATCAAGTTATAATTAATTGACTATTTTTTGAGGTTTTAAGACTCTCGAATAACCAATATTATTTGATAATCAGAATTGAAAACAAAATTACAGACAAATTATTAAGATTCGTTAATATTTAAAAGTTTAAATAAATTTAAATTTTTATATTAAGATTTAAAAACATTTTTTTAATTTGTATAAATATTAACTGGTTGAATTGTTGACATTATTTTTGATTATTGATTATAGTCGTTAATTATTTTTATGAATTTAAAAAAGAATGTTAAATTGAGGATGATATTTTTTTAAAAAAATCATTTTAGTCGCTTTAAAAACGATAGTAGCTATTATACTTGATGAAGATGTACTAAAATACAATTATACTTTTTTCGATTATTAACAAAAATAATTTATTATCAAACTAGTCATTCGAAACGACCGTCCATATTTCATTTTGCTAACAACCTAGATTCGGTCCTGCGTACACATACATATATACACACATGCACGCATACTGATACGCCTTCACTTGCTTGCTTGCTTGCTCGCGAGCAATTCGGGCACCGGAGTCGAACCCCGATCTGTTCACTAGCGGTGCCGAACACCACAATAAATCAGAGCTAGCAAACAGACACTTCATTTGGAAAAAAGGAAGCGCTTTTCTCGCTTTTGTTCCATCGAGCGTGAACCTCATAAAAGCCATTACGGCTATCAGTGTGACTTACAACACGGCCGTGTTCTCGTACAAGCACGGACACCTGCGACTTCATTTCAATAAAATATGAAAGGGCAACTTCCTGAAAATTCCATTCAATTACCGCGCGAAAGAAGTATTCCGCGGGAGGCTACTAAATAACTCGTAGTTATCATCGGCGTTTTTACGTTCTTTTTCGCATTGTAGGTCGATGCTCTCTCGAATCGCCCTGATCTAAAAACTCATCATAAACGGTAGTTAAAATGGGGTGAATATTTTAGAAAAAAAATATATAATATCGAAAATTGCCGTCTTATGAGTGATTTTTACTTCAGTGCTTTTAATATTGGAAGAGAAAAAAGAATGGTTGAAACAAAGATCGAAAAACAGTTCTATCTTACGAACATGTGACAAAGAACAATCTGACACAAGCCATTTCAACAAAGGTCTTATCATGATTTGTCATCACCTATGACTACAGTTTTCCACCTTTTTGTCAGAAAACGTTTTAACAGATAAGTGAGATTTTGACATATAAATTTATTTTCAACATATATTACTTTCATTTGGATGTAATAAGAAAATTTTACTATACAAGTTTCGGTTTTAATTTTAATATTTATATATTTATAAACATTTTAAATACTTAATTATTTTTATATATTAAAAACATAATTTAAATTTATTAACTAAATAATATATATATATATATATATATATATATAATATATAATTTATAATTTATTTATAAGTTTATAAAAGTCTACTTCTGTATATAAAATTTAAATAAAAGATAAAATAAATTACTAATGACTTTTTAAAATTAAAATATACATAATAAAAAAAACGCTCTACGTGATAATTATTTTGTCTTAATATTAAATCGTCAATTTCAAAGCAACTGTTAGTAATACTTATCATTTCAATAATAAATATATATATGGATGTTTTTTTAAGCATGATAGAACTTTAAATTGAATCCCTATCAAAAGTCCTATTTAACCTACAAAAGACATATACATATATATATATATATATATATATATATATATATATATATATATTTATTTGTCTGTGCTTAATATTAACTTATATAACATTAATGTATAACAATTTTACACTATCTTCACTAATGTATCATGATATGTAATGCAATAAATAGAGCAATAACTTACAACTCGGCAACTCAGTATCCAGCATCTTGACAAATGGTTCTTGTGATTTTTTCCACTTCATTCCGAAGTACTGAAGCGATGTACACTCCTAGAAGAGAAATAAAACTTTAACAATTTAAGTCTTCTCTTATATATACATACATACATACATACATACATATATATATATATATATATATATATATATATATATATATATACAAAAATACATATTACTATTTTTCACTTAGTACCTTAAAGAAATATATTGTCATTTTAATTTTTTTTCTAAATTGCTCTATATAAAATATACTTTATGAATAATTAACACATTTTTTTATATAAAATACGAAAATGTTGTATACTGAAAAATTAATTACAATGCATAGTATAAATATAATTTCTCAAAGAAATTATTTTCTTGCTGTTATAAAACGGTGTATTTCATAAAAGACATTCAATAAGGTAATTAAAAACAAATGTATTCTGTTTATTAAATTTGAGGATAATATTATTTATTTCCTGGAAGAAAACATAAAGGATGTTACTTAAAATGTTTTTTGTAATATTACTTCGTGTTATAATTATATGTATATAAAATTATTAAAATTTACATTTGAGTAGGTGTATATATATATATATATATATATATATATATATATATATATATATATATATATATGTACATTTACATTTGTACTTGAATCATATATTTCCTTTACTATTGTATTTCATGAGTTTAAAATAAATTTGTATAAAAAGAAAATTCGATAACTTGTTCTTTATGAAATGAAAGCACACATAGTGTCTTTACAATAAACATAAAAATCAATATCCACTTTCATCGATCAAGAGGCCAACGTTTTCAGGGAACAATGCTCCAATGGGAAATATTTTGAAAGAATTTTAAATATAAATCACAGTAAGTATGATTGATGGTTATTGAATCACAATGACACTGAATATTCCCACTACACAAGACAGAGTATGCAAAAACCGTTGATATCATATCCCCCCATGTATCGTCTTTAACCATCCTGATGGATTCACCCAGCCACTCCTGGCGGCCTTTTCAACAGTATAGATATAAACAGTATGAGTATTAGTTAAATGAAGATGTATTTTCGTATGGTGGTCGTTGGTTATATTAATTTTGCACTTGAAAAATATTTGTTTTTGTAATATCAAAACTGAATCATATTTCAATTCATTTTAAACATTTATTCTTTAAATAAGTGAACAGTGTTCTATATATAATTAAAATTTTAATTAATCTTTTATACTAGAAAATTAAACAAACGTAATTAAAATAAAACAAACTGATAAAGTTTATTTCATTTCAAGAATTAAAAATTATATTTTCTATATATACATATAATTCAACGAACAACCATGGTGATATAATTAATTTGTTACTATTTTTATTATGAAAATTAAATAAAACATATTTCTATTTTGTTAGATTTCTGATCTCGCAATAAAAATATACTTACTAAATATATATGAAACAAATATTTTTGTTAAAATGTTGCTATAACAAAAAGTTATACTATTGAGGAATTTATTTTTATAAAATATTGACTTTACTATATAAATAAATATTGTTTAATTCCTGTAAATATTTTCTACAAGCTCTATACACACATACACACATAGATATATACACAAAAGAATCTATATAAATAAGTTGCTCGTTGTTAGTTTTTTCCAATATTTGAAATGTTTTTATTTATTTTTATTTTTAAATAAAAACATATTAAATGAATAAGAAATCACGTTATAATTCACTATGTTTACAAATTCAGTGAAGTTTTAATACTGTAATATTATTTAGAAAACAAACTCATTCCACTTAACTAACACGACAGCATCTCTTTTCCCGGAACACAGTTGCCCGGCGTCAACACGTCTTATCGTAGAATGTCGACACTGTTGATATCAGCCGTCGGCCACAGTTAAACATCTCAATCAATATTGTATTACGCTCTGTGAGAGTGATACATTAATCCCGTAATCTGATAAAATTGTTAGCACTTGCGTCTACATCTTGTGTTAAGTGAGCTCGACCGTACTCTCCAGATACTTTAAGAATAATCTGTGCAAAGAGTAAAATGCAACAAACCGCAGATATTGAAATTGATTTTGTTTCTTTCGATATCATGATTAATGGAAATGTTGTTACGAAATGTTATTTAATTTTTATGCAAATTAAATTCTGGTTCAATGAACGACATGCTTTTGAATTTTAATCTACTAATTAGGAAAATGTTTAAAAAGTTATTATATTTTTTACATATTTCACTTTTGATTTTGATTAATTTTTTCTGTTTAATTTGTAAAAAGTATGTACAATTTTAATTACTTTATATTTCAGGATAATTTGACACCCTACACAGATCTTATTCTGTAACTATTTGTTTTTTTATTGGAGTATCATTTTTTCTACTACTTAATTTTAATACCTTTTAATAAAACTTAAAATATAACAAAAATAAATATTCAATAAACTATCTCTTCTGAATATTACACAAAAACCCATGAACATTTAATTGAAAAAAAATTAAGAATACGTTAAAAAATTAAATAATTCCAATTCAAAGAAAATATAACCAAATAGTGAACTGTATTAAAAAAATAAATTTCTATTAACTTCTTATACTATTTTATTCATTACCCTATCTTTTATTATTTTATGTGAATTATTATTATCGATTTAGACAATTTCTTTTCTAATTGACTGAAAAACTACTTCTTAAATCTATTTGTTCTGGAATTATGGTGAATTAATTTTCACAAGTATGAATTATCATTATCACAACACAGTACTCTAATGATGATGACATTTCCATAAAAATTTACATCAACTTACTGTTATAAATAAAATGAACAATAAGTAATTATTAAACAATTTTTAATTTTTGTTGTTTTAAAATAATAATTCATTTATATACTCATTAGATTTTTCCAAATTTCAAAATAATAAATTATAAAAATACAGCTAATTAATGTTTTTTAACTCCTAAACGGTCAGGTGAAATTGGAACGCCATGCACTATTTCTTCATTAATTTTTTCAGAATTATCATTCTTAAAAATAAAAGATTTTCTATAAATTTCTAATTCATGGGTTTGTATGAATGGCTTGAATCACAAAACATTTCTGTTTAAAATTTTATTGAAATAATGAATTAACCTCATAATTTATTACATAATAATAAACATTTAGGTCAGTTGGACTCCATATGATCGTTGATGGAATTTTCAACATACAACAGTTACAGGGATGATTATTAATAAATAATACAGTTTCCAAACCAAATTTAAATTCAAAAATAATTTATAGATTTCTTTTAATATTAAACAATAGTTTTAAGTATAAAGAAATTTTGTATCAAAAGTAAGCGAGAAAAATAAGTTTAGTTATTTGATTCAATTTGTATTTTAATCAAGGTCTCGAACGACCACACGTTCCATTAATGACTATGTCTGGCAGTACAAGCAATCGTCTGACATCTCACAGATATACGACACTATATTTTTTATAGCTAAGAACAGAACGCGCTTACTTGCGAATTAATGGGTAGTAAATGTAAAAATGTTTATTGACGTTTACGTCAGTAAATTACTTCGTATATTATGCAGTGTTTCATTTATTCGAAGCATTCCGTTGTTGCAGAGCAACTTTTCATACTATTATTCGTTAAATCAGATAATTCCATTACTAAAACGCAGTATTTTTATATAGTAAATAAAATAATATTGTGCAATTAATATTAAAATATAATAGTTTATGATATAGTGTTCCTAAAATAATTTCATTGAATCAAAAAAAAATGACAATATTATTTCATGTATTCATTTACTGCTAATTTATAAGTTCATTAAAAACCAATTCAATTTTCTTATATTATAATCTCGAAATGTTTTTCAAATAAAATTTAAATTCTGCTTAAAATTTTAAAAAACTTACTTTTCACATATTCTATGAGTAGTGCAGATAATATTTTGTTTATTTAATATTTATACATTATACAATACGATAAAAATAACATATGAATATAGTTATATTATAAATTTGAAATATAATAAATATTTCAACAATAAATATTCGATATTCACAAAGTTGAGAAAAAAAATTATATACATCTAAGAATTTAAAATACAGCTGTTTACGATAACAGAACTTTTGTGTGAAATTCAAAGAGGTCAAAACAGGGGTTAGTTCTGTTTGTGACAGTTATGTGTTTGACTCTTGACTTGTGACTTGAATAATAATACTCAATATGGAGGGTCTTGCTCACTATGAGAAATCGATTATGCAGATGGATGATAAACTTAATAGACCCATTTTATTAACTTCGTCAAATGCATTTTATTGTTTTCAATTTATTCGACTATAATTTTATTTACAGTTTCAATTTTTATCAATGCGAATCTTTTTTTAAACACTATTTATAACGATTTTAATAAAATTAATACTATTTTTTTAAAAAAAAATATTATATGTGTATTAGTCATCAAGAAAATATTTAATATTGATTTTTTATGGATTTACTAAAAATATAATAGTGGATTATTTTTAAACATTTTTTTAAAAATCCATAACTGCATATATATATATATATATATATATATATATATATATATATATATATAATTACGTGATATATAATTTTGAAAACGAAATTAACACCAAGTTAAGAAAACTAATACAATCAATGAGAAAATCTCGGCTGCTCTAATAAAATAATAAATTTAATTATATAGTAATAAACAACAGTTTATCCACCGCATAGATCATAAAATTCAGGAAGTTCACTGTGTGTTGTTATTGTCAACTTGACGCCTATGGAAGTACAACGAGTGTTCTTAAGACTATCTCGTCGTCTTCAAGTCGGGAGGCGGTGGTGCTTAAGGCGTGGCAGGTAGACGTCGCGGCGCCGCAAGACGGACGATCTATTGTCCATTTTTCACAATGTGTTCCTCTTTATCAAATCGCCCTGTGAATTAACAGAATCCACACGACGTACGATAGATAAATACAATGACGTTGATATAAACACAAAAACATTGCACTAGAAAGGTAACAATAATCTATATCTATGTCTTTATATATAATACATAAACACACACACGCATAAATATGTGTGTGTGTATATATATATATATATATATATATATATATATATATATATAATATACAGAAATACATTTTTGGGACCAACAAATTGTATTTTTGAGTTTAATTATATAATTTTTTTTTATATAAATCCAAATTAACATTAAATTAATCTGCTTATAATACAGGTATTACAATTAATTGTTATTGTGTTAATAATTCCTACATTTCATTAATGTATTATGTCAGTAAAACAATTCCAAAAAAAATTTCAGGTCATATTTAAACTCCACTCATATAATTTATAAATATATACGGACATAATCATATATTTTGAAATGTAAATACACACTCGAAATAATATTGGTTAATTTCATTCATAACCCACAAGCACCAAACAATAAATATGACACGAAAATGAAAAATGTGTCTATATAGAACACAATATAGAACATAAAAATTAGTCGAATGCCATTGAATGTTGAGATCTAAACACATATAACATATTTTCTTGGCAAACATTTAAGCAGCGTGCATGATTTAAGACAAATTTACGACCAACTATTTTTATTCGAAGCTCTTTATTGTGCAGCTGCAACGAGTCATAAAAAATATCGTTCAAATATGCAAATATGTTCAAACGATATAAATTCCATATTGAGTTACGAAAAATATATATACCAGTGAAAATTAAATTAAAATTCCGTAATTAAATTACTTCTTAGATTATTTTTATTCATTTTTATATTTTCTGATACGAAAGGTTATTCGAATATCTATTGTTAAATTTAAGCTTTCGAAACAAAGTTTCGTAGCCACTAAAATAATATGTCAACAAAATTTTAGCTTCAAATACAATATATTCATTTAATATGAAAATTTCTATAAGCTCAAACAGAAACAAAACAATTTAAGAACACTTCATACTTAAATACTTGAATATTTAATGCATACTGAATAATGTCTTCGGCATTGTTCTTTTCATTATTTGATTACTAACTGGAAGACTTTGGTATCATGCTTTTGTATTGTTTGTATATAAAATTGATAACAAAAGTTTGTACTCTTAGTAAAACGATATAATAAATACATATATTTTATCATTTTAACAACTACAATTACACACAATTATATATATATATATATATATATATATATATATATATAATATGATTATAAAAATCCTATCTAATTTCCAATGATGGCGTTTTAGACATTTAATTATCACCAAATTGTAACAAATAAATAAATGTTATAATTTGTCTAAAAACTCATATTATTAAATCCCATGTAAATAGAAAATATGATTTTATGGAAATAAAATCATCGTCAAAACGTTACAATATAAAATGTAAAAACGAATTCGTCACAGTTCCAAAACAAACTAAAGTACTACATTTTTAAAAAGGGTTCAATAATCATTTACTGTTCACTTTATTCCCTGATGAGAATTCTGATATTCGTTCCATCATCATAAAAACTAATGTAGTGCTTAAACAATGGTCACATGCCCATCGTGATGCATATCAGTATATAAAAAGAGCAATAAATAATTACTAAACAATTTTATAATATCTTATATTATAAAATATTATAAGATAAATGATTTATCTGTAATACATTTTATAACATAACTTGTGAAATATGTTTGAAAATGGTATAAAAATAAATTTAAATTCTTTAATCGATTAATAAGCTGTTTTATTTAAAAAAAATTGTAGATTATATATAGGGAGAGGGGAAGATAGGGAGAGAAAAGTATATATAATTTTATAATTGAAATAAAATGAAATCGTTAGAAGAACATTATTTTGAATATTTCTATTTGTTTATCATTCAAATAAAAAAAATATTTTTTATTTGTAAGTAAATTATTTAATGAAAATATATTAAATAAATAAGAGAATATTTATTCTAAACTGATAAAAAAATACCATGTTAAAATATACATAAATGTCGATGTTTGTGTATCAAAGTTAAAGTTTGACACATATATATTTTTTTTGTATGTTGACTCTTTATATTAATATCAAACCTCTGTTACTCTAATGTCGCCGTTACGACGCAGTTACAACACATGAAATAAGGTCACGTTGTTGAGGTAGGTCAACCACAGACAACGATCACAAGCGTGGATTCACGTTCACATACAGATTTTCACAAAACACACACCTACACTCACACATTTGCAAAATTTACTTGTACGTGCATATTATATATATATATATATATATATATATATATATATGTACAAATGGAGAGAACGTGAAAATATTCGCAACCCTACGCAAACACCCACACATCGCCTATATATATATATATATATATATATATATATATATATATATATATATATATATATTAATGTTTATGTGTGTGTATTTACTGTAACGTATTGTACAAAGACACGCGTACACACACAGCCCGTAGACAGGAGTTAAGTTAATTTAGTCCCCTGTCGTCTTTTGTGCATTGTTACAATCTGCACTATTCAGTCACACTGGTATGTTACTGACATATAAAATGTAAAATCCCGAAACAAGTGTGATACTGAAGTGAGCATTGTATTCAGACATTGAGGTATGAAAAGAAAATGCAATAGATTCAAGTGTTTGTTTTTAATTTATCTCATTTAATCATCATTGTTCTGTGTGATATGAAAGAGACTAGAGATGGATTTATAATTAATTATTTACGACTGACGTTGTTGAAAAGTGAAATAGAAAATTAATTTACTTTGTAAACAAACATGTTTACAATTTTGTTTTGAATACTTCATTTTATTGAAAATAAAATATGTATTTGAATAATAACCGATCAAACAGGACGATATTAATTAATAATATAAATTAATTAATACGGTTGAAGTAATCATTTTCATCTGTAGTTTTCAAAGATAATAATCTATAGAAAAATCTTAAATAATCATTTTATAACCATTTACAATGATACAAATAATTGAATTATAACAAATTGCAAAGAAAAAGGAATAAATTAAGTAATAAAGATAATTCAATTCAATATTGAAGTTTTAAAGAATATTTAGAAAATTGAAAATAACAAAATACTGGATATTATGAAATAGAAATTAACAATTGATTATCATTAATATAAATTGAAAGCATATTGGTCATAATTAAAAAATGATATATTTTCATAAAATATACACATATGAAAATATTTATAAGAAAGAAAATTATATCATAAAATAATTAATAACAATACATTTTTTAAGAATATATAATAAAAAATCTTTTATATAAATGATAAATATTACCATTTTTTTTAAGACAATAAATCAATTATTTTCTAAGTAAGCTTAAATATCAGAAATTTCATAAAATAAATTATCACAAACAAATCGAGTAAGATCTAATAGAACGATGTACAATTATAAAAACACAAATATTTTTTGTCTGAAAATGTATCTATTTATTTAGAAATATTTCAACTGAAAGAATTCATTCGATTGTGTATGAAAACTGTTATTTGTATGTACAATATATCGACTGACAAGTGAATATATAAACCGAAACAACATAACTCAATTGAAAGCTCTTTTGCGGAGACGCTTTCTAATAAATCAGTTTTAATAATAACAATATATCGGATAAATGGTGTTATCAGCACGTTTGACAATAGAATAAAGCCAATAGCTTATGAACAAAAGACATCAATAAAGTTTTGTGTATCAATAATCAATAAATGTATATTTTTACAGTCGCTCATATAAATTCTATAAAGAATTGTAAAACGTAATGCTTTTGAAATAAGTTTCAACATGATAAATAGACTTCTATGTGATGTTTGTACAAAATTTAATATTTGTTTTTGAAATAATAATAAAATCAATATATATATATATATAATTGTTTCTATATGAAAAGTAATAAATCATTAACAATATGTATGAGAAATACTATTTATAAATTTACTAAGAAGACAAATATTCAATTTGCGTGTTTTAAACGAAAAAATAATGTTTTATTTTTTTCTATTTAATACTATTATATATATTGGCGTGGTGACATACATCACTGCCTGTCATGCGGAAGATTGCATTCAATCCCCTATCGGAGAAATAAGGCAGGCGGAGCTCTTAGTCGAGGTGAAAGCAACCTTTTTAAAGGAGTTAATCCTGAATGAAAACTTCTTGCCAATTCATTTGGTCAATGTGGCATGACCAAGTATCAGTGAATAGTAACATTCAGTAAAATTTTCACCCAGCAATGGACTGATATAAGCTGATATGAAGATGACATATACATTAAAACAAATATTTAAACTATTAAACCTTTTTATAATTTAATGAAATTTATTTCTCCTGCAAATATGCACTATAACAATTTTAATAAAAAGAAATAATAATAATAATAATTAAAACTTCATTCACTAAAATAAGATTTTTAAATATTATACTTCATAGTATATAATTATTTAAAAAAAAAAAAAAACTAAATTATATTTAAAAATTGTAATATATACAAAATGAAGAATAAAAGCTCTTGCACAAGTTAAATTCTAATATTTTTATTTACATAATATTGAAGAACACTCTAAATTAATATGAAAATGAAAATTTTACATAATTTTTTAATCTTAAATATAATCATTAGATTTTTCAAATCACTTTTGAAACTTTTTGAACACATTTTTGAATTTTTCAAATTTCGTAAATTTAATTTATAAATCCATTTTTAATTTCATCCAAAAAATAAATAGAAAAATTAATTTGAAATATCATTCATAAATAAGGTTTATGAAAATTTTCTTAAAAAATTAACAGTATTTCCTCAATATTAGAGATTTTTTTTTAATTTTGTTTAGATAATAAATGTAATAATTTATCTAATTAAATACTGAACACTGATTTGAAATTTATAATTTCACAAGAGAAATATCAAGATATTTGTGATATAATTAAACAGTAAATATTTATTTCAATCATCTTTATTTATTATAATTAATTATACATACAACATTGATTTATTAAAAATATTTAGGGTAAAACTTGCACTATACGCTGTCTTTCAAGCGGTACGTTAGCCAAAGAATAAATTGGCGCTGCAACAGGATCAACATTTTGATATTGTACTCTGGCTCTATAATCCATATTTTGTAAATCTGCAGATGTCGTATAAACAACCCGTTGAAGACGACCATCAGGCAAATAAACGTAATACAATCCTTTATCTGTATTCTTGAATACAGATTCAGTTTGTCCTTTTTTCAATTCCAAATTTTCAACATCAGGACTCAAAGTTGTCCCTTCAATAGTTCCTTCAGTACTTCCTTCTGGTGCATCTGTCGGTGTTTCTTCTGGTGGTGGACCATAAGATGGCGGAGGTCCATATTTATCTTGAGGAGTATCAGATTGTCTTGCGGGTAATCTAAATTCAGCACCACTCGGACGCCATCCTGATGGAGGATAAGGTGCACCATTATCTCCAGAAGGTGCCACTGTCGTTTCTTCTTGACGAGCGAAGAAACCGAAATTTCGTTGACGAGAATTAAATCGTCGCGGTGGTTCTGCCATAACCATAACAGATACCGATAAAACAATAACGATAAGAATCTTCATTGTCAATCACAAATATAAAACACTTTATTTATTGAAGTATTGATGTGTTGTTTTATCAAACGACAACTGATACTGTTACGATGCGAACGATGGGTTTATATACTGTGCAGAATTCAACAGCGATACGAGTAAATTCAGTCACATATCCAAGTTTGATAATGGCATTGACACAAAACGCACGTAACGTATATTGCTTATATGAAAATATGGTTTGGTTATTTCAACATGTGTAAAGTCCCAAAAATTTAAATTATGATTCTTATATCCATATATTTATAAACGTTTAATTTTTATGTAATTTAGGCGAAGGTTGATTATATTGAACGTGTGTCCTACTCTTCATATGATGAATTTTTAATAACAATATGCAAACTTATTTATATTTCGATATATATATATATATATATATATATATATATATATATTCATAATTACTTTCCTATAAAATATATATATATATATATATATATATACTTTTTATCAAGAATTTATTTATTAGTTCAAATTAAAACCAACTACATTAATTTTAAATTAAATATTTAAAAATAAAATAAATATTAATATTAAATCAAACGAATAAAAATAATTTATTATTAAAAGTTTTATATAAAAGCTTTTTAAACAAATAATACATACACACACACACACACATATATATATATATATATATATATATATATATATATATATATATATATATATGCATATTTAGTTATCTAAATAACTGAACAACCATTAAACATTGTCATTTTTAATACAATAATTCAAATGTGTAATAATAAATAACATAAAAAACGTTTTTAAATAAATATATATGAAATAAACAAAGAGAAATGAAAATAATGCATTTCAAATAAAAGAATAATTAAAAAAGTAGAATGATTATTTCATGATACAAATCAAAAATGTTTTCAGTTTAAATTATATTTACTTTCAGATAGTATTTTTTAATCTAATATTTCAATAGCATGAAAATGTATAAAAATAATAAAAGAATTTTAACCGTGAATTATATTGCATGCTGTTTATTAAGTAAATACTGATTAAAAACAATTTTTGTTTGAAAAATAATAAAAATATACAAAATGAATTCAATGACTTCAGTAATAAATTTTGCATCCGATTTAAAACTACGTACTTTACTTAAACGAATTTTAATTAATTATTCTCAGTTAATATATTTTAATAATTAAAGTATCATTTATTACATCAATATATATACATATTACGTAATAAGATATTCATATGCTTAGTTTGGTCTTAACAACTGTGTTTGGTTTGGACTATCAATGAAAACTACACGCCGTTTTACGTGCTTACAATTAATAATTATTTATTAAATGCAACGATCATTTATAATATGCACATTTTTATTAATAAATATTTCTCAATTAAAACGAGATAGAATATTAAGTATCACAATGTGACCTTAACAGATAAAAAGTACAATATTATTACAACTTATTTATACATTGTAAATAAAGTGTTAACAACAATACGTTTTTAGTTATCTACGGGGCAAACAATAGACCGAGCTCCGTTTGAACATGATATATAAGAAAAATTCTTTACTCTTCTAGACAAACTACTATATACTGTTTTTTTATACTTATAGTTCGATAAGTGAACTTATCCTAAACTTTACGAGTGGAAAATGAAAAAGTTTGATTCCTTCTATATACTTTATTAAATAATCTTGTAGAAGAACTATAATACTTCACAAAGTTATATATATATATATATATATATATATATATATATATATATATATATTGTAGGTCAATTCATTATTAATTTCTTTGTTGTTTTGACATGACCAACTTTTCCAACTCAAATATAATAAATCATAATCTATATTAATTATTTATTTTAATTTTTATAGCCAAAAAACAACGGAAGTAAATCTATATAAGATACAATAAATGGTATCAAAATATTTTATTCATTAAAAAAATACTTATAGATAAATAAATATTCTTATTAAAATTTTCATTATATTGTTAATCAATTCATATGGGTCATTAGTACAAACATCAATTTACAAATGTTCAATTAATTATATCATTAATGATTACCAAAATTCGTTCTCGGCAATCTTCGTAGTTAAATAAATATTGAAATTATATCGTTTATCAATGGTAATTGATTTCATTTCATCAAAATTCAAAAATCTTTTCAACCGTACAATTTTCATGTTTACATTGATTAAATATAAAATCACTGATTTTTTATACTCCAAACATTTTACGTCTATAAACAATTAATTAATACGAATATACACCTCTCTATATAATCTCATTGGATGATTTTTTTATTATAGAGCAGTAAACACTATTTGTATAACTGTTTATTGTGAATATTAGATATAAGGGATTGAGAAACTTGTAGATACTCATAATAAATAATGCCTCTTCAAGTTCACCAAACAGAGAAAATTTTCATACAATAAAAAACAATTTTTGGAATTTTAATATATACAAAAAAGGCAGAACTTTATTGGTTAATTAAAATTATAATAAAAGAATTTAACAAAAATACATTGAGTAATTTTAGTAATATTTTATAGTAAATAAAATAATTAATTGCTTGAACATATTTTTGTTAAAAAAATCCAAACTTATCAAATATATTTTTAATAGAAATTATCTACAAATTAAAAAATAATTAAAATTTCAAACAAAAATATTACATCCCCAAAATTACGTGTTATGTTATAGGTAAATCAAATTTTGTTTAACTGATATAAAATCAAATTATATTGTGCAATGTAATTATATGCATATATATATATATATATATATATATATATATATATATATATATGTGTGTGTGTGTGTGTGTGTGTGTGTTAAATTGTATTTTATTGTACTTAATTTCAGTTTTCCAATATTTGACATTCAGTTTTTAACATGTAGTTATGATCCCAAAGATATTCGTATCAAAATATGTCAATTTGTCAATAATATATAATTATACAATAATTAAAATAATGCATGACAATACAAATTACTATACAGCATATTACCACAAATATGATATATAAATTCAAAAACTCAAAATGTATTATAAATAAAACGTTTAATTAAACTTGCACTAAAAGAAATAATAAAAATTAGTACAGATGAATATCATTTTAAAATGGTTTTAAAACAAGTTCTGTAATTGTTTATATTCTGATGATTAGAATTGATATTACATTCGCGTATTTTCTTTCAAGTATAATTAATGAGTTTATTTAATTGAGGCATAATTATACTTTTAGAAGTGAACACTTGTCATGAAGAAAATGTAAAATTTACATAATTAACTCTACATCATTCTAACAGTTTACACTAATGAGAATGTAGACTTTCGTGGAAGTTAAACAAATATTTTAATTCAGGAAGATTTTTTTATATTCATCTCTCAAGACCGGCAATAAATATTTTTAATAAAATATATACATTATGAATAAATAGGAACAAATTGAATAAGAAATCAAATTTAAATAAATTAAAAGTATAAACAGATTATTTATTAAATTTCTTTATTTTTAACACTTTTTTCGAATTTTATGTTTATTTTAAATTTGAATATGTATTTGTAAAAATAATTCACTCTACAATAATTTTAAAATATATTTAAATTTATTGCTTTAATTAACTAAGATTAGAAACACGTTTTTTGTTAATGATGAATAACTTTTTTAATTGATAAATACAATTTTGTATTTGTTTAGAAAATACAGGTAATAAAAAAAACGAAAACATCTAATATTATTTCATTATTTTTCAATTTAATTTTTTCGATAATTTTATTACATATATAGTATATATAAGAGAAAGAGACACAACATAAACATACACACACACACATATATTTATATATATATATATTTATATATATATATATATATATATATATATATATATATAAAGTGATACAAAGAATAAAACCTTTAATCCTGGTTTACATTCTTTAATCTCATTTAAACCATCCTGTATATATAAATATATATATATATAAATATATATATATATATATATATATATATATATATATACAAGAATAGTAAATGATTAAGTGATGTACAAACAAAAAAGTCAATTTCCATTAGCTTTTCTTTCATCATATAACCAATCGAAAGATTTACTTCTCATGATGATTTTAATTGAAAAATATAAAAGAAAATTCTATACAGATTCTTTTCAATTTTATGAAATTTTTCAACAAACAACTTTATTTTTAAATACATAGGACTTAATATGTATTAAATAATATTGTGAAGCGTACAATAACGTTTTGAAATAAATGTTTGAAAATACATTTGCTTGATTGCATGGATTAATTTTTCAAAAGAGAAATTGAAATCGAAGTTATATACAGTTTTTTAACAATTTCATTTTTCTAGATAAATAAAAGGCTTATATCACATTCAATAATATTTAAATAAAAAATAACTGATTTATATAAAACATTTGTTTTATCAAATTGAATTAATGTTGTAATATATGAATTATTTTAATAATTATTCGAAGATTATTTACAAATATTATTTTTTTGGATATTATAAGAATGTTAGGTTGACAATTTTTATATTTATTTAAAAACAATAACAATTAGTATATATTTTAAAAAGAATAGAACTTTTATGATCCAAATTTGTAAATATAAAATTTTACTATATAGAGAAAATTATACATAATGAAGAAATAATGTAATATTAGTTTATATAAAAAAATAAAATCCAATAATTAAAAAACAAATTCAAAAAAATATAATGTGCGTGCTTATAACGATTAAAACGTTTATCATACTTCTAGTCTTACAGTAAAACAGTTTAAACGATATTTTCTCTTTTCATAATTAGATATTTCAGTACTATTTAACAAGACTTTTCATTAAAATTAAATAAGATAAGTTAAATGTGGTTGTAACCTATAATAAAAAAAATGCCACACCGTATGGACACAAATTCAAATAAACGTGTAAAATCTTAAAAAATGATTATATATATATATATATATATATATATATATATATATATATATAACTGGGCCACATATGAAATCAGCAGAAAAACTTAGATATGCTTTTATTACTTTTTTTACTGTCGATACTGATTATCCTTGGGGACATTTCTACCGCCGATAAGCATTTAGCAATATTTTGGACAATAAGTACTGTTGTAAAATATTTATTATTTATTTATCTGATTGTACTTTTGTCAATACAAGTGAATATATATATATATATATATATATATATATATATATATATATATATATATATATATATATGCTATGGCAATAAAATATTTTATAAAAACCACATCTGACCAAATGACATTATGGTACATTCAAGTAATTTAAAAAGAGAAAACGAATCGTTATAATATTTATTGACAAACACTTTTACAATGTATGAGTTGATGTTTACACGTGTGATTAAAACAATTACACGTGTAGATTAAAAATAAAAAATATATTCGAAGCATTGGTCACAAAATGATTACACCAATCTCTATTCTACCTTCGTAAGAAATCGCAAGAGTAAAATTAAATCCGAGTCGCGATCGACGCTTCGATTGTTTCATCGCGCTGCGGGGAATTTGCTTTTTTAATAAATGCACTTTCCGTTTGAGCCAGCTAATAAATTCGTGTGGATTTATGTGGTCTGGATATTTACGGTCTCAATATCTGGCGGCTGGTGTGGAGACAGTGGGGCTGCTGCTGTTACAACTACCGCCGTTGCTGCTGACTCGCACATGATTGCGTCACATGGGCGCTGCTTTATGGGCCACCGGGCGGATTTCCAACGCGATCGATCGATCTAACCGTGTGCGCATATTGCTCGCATCAATTATATTCACCAAAACGTATATCTTTCATTGTACGTGTGTCTGTGTAACGTACAAGTGTCATACTGTGTCAGGTTTTATTTCTATTTGATTGTTCATCTTTTTTGTTACTTTTCAGTTTTTATACGAAAGGTGTGCCAAAATGAATTCTATAGAAAAGCATGTGTGTGCTATTTTTATAAATTATATTTTTTTCGTGTTTTGTAGAACGCTGCAAAAAGATAAATGATATATACAGATATGTCAAAATGTATTTTAACCATTTGCAATTATTTCAGTATTTTTTTAATTTCTGTACACTATTCACACAATTCACAACTATTTATATTTTTAAATGATATAAGAACATTTCATTCTGTTTTCAGATTTTTTTTTATTGTCCTTATTCTATTTCATTATCCAATAAAAATTTACCAACTAATAACTCATATTCTTAGAAACTAACTTGACGTTCAATTAGAAGTAATTATGTTTAAGACTTTTAGTATTAATCATTTTATATTATATTTTGAATATTCTGAAATTAATTGATATTATTAATTTTTATATATTTATTTTTAATAAGTTAAAAACAGTTTACTTCTTAATTCTAAAAACATTATTTGATTTAATTTTAATTAGTAATATGATCTCAATTAAAAAAGTTATTTTAAAACAAATACTAAGCAGAAAATATAAAATACTTTAATTACTGTTATTAAAATTGCTTTTTTAAAAAAAATGTATATACAATATTATAATTTATAATAGAATTATATTGTATACTTAAAAAGATATAAATTATCCAACATACGTACGTATAATTTTAACATTTTTTTAAATCTCTTTCTCGATCCTATCATGAATCTAACAGTCTATATTCTTTCAGTTTCAGAAAAACAAAAATGTTGCATTTATACATGTCACGTATCTATCGTACAAAATTCGAAGAGTTCTAAGTACAAGGCGATCAAATGAAGTGGAGATTATGTTCTTGGAAAACGAAACAGAATACCTACATTTACAGTTATTAAACTATACAGTTACACTGCACGACCATACAATATATTTAATACTGCTTTAACAGTTCCGTAATGATCAATAAATTGAATGTTAAGAAAGTAAATTAAACGTTCTACTATCAATTTTATATTTTTATTACAAATGAGATTTTTAACAACTACTTTAATGGTATTTCATTTTTTATAATTTTAATTTGATATTTTCGATTAAATTCTGTGTATGATTTGTTAATAATTTTTAATTAGAGTATTTATTGAAATATGTATTTTAAAAAATATTTTATTAAGCTAAAATTTTGCTCGTACAAAAAATGAATTTTATAATGAAAAATTTTAGTACTTCAAATACAGTACGTTATTGTAGATCGTATATTTATTAGAAAAAATGAAACGATTGGAACAAAAATTAACGAATGATTTTTATTGAAATCACAGTAACGAGAGGGTCGAAACGGAAATAACATTTAATTTTGAAAAAGAATATCACACGCGTGTATATACTTTATATGTAAAAATCATATCATTGAATAATCGTTAAAGCGCCAATCAATAAAGTTTAATTATCGTCGATTCAGGCATGAAAAAAAGAGCTCTACGTGCCTAATATAAATTTATTACTGTACATTTTACTTTATGGTAGGTACAAAAATGTTGGTGTATAACTATAAATCTACTGAGGATTTTCAATGAAAAGCTATTCGGGTATACCGCAGTGAATATTTAGTGCGACATTTAGACCTGGATTCGTTTATGTCGTGAACGACGTCGTACACGCGGGCCTGCGCCACAACCCACCCCGTACATACCCAGGCTTACGCGCGGCTTATCATCACATTCACTGTCAGATTTAACTTTGTACAATGCGATTCTAAGCGTTAAAATATTACGAACGGAAATACTACCGCTTCAAAATCTTTCTTCAAACACCGAGCCACGTCAGCTATCTTATTCTCGGCGGTTGCGACTGTATTAAAACGGCGCCCAGACTTTTTATTCAACGCAGGTCTCTCGCGCTACGCAGCCTATAAATTCAGGACAATAGTTCATACAACACAACAAACTCACTGTTGCAGATATGTATGTATTACGCTTTCCACGTTGTCTTTTTAGTGTTACATTCTCACTACGAACGCTACAATTGAACATCTTACAGCGAACTTTCACTTACATGCTTTCTTTAGAATTTCACAAATCTGCACGCTGATATATAAATTTGCACACATCGTTTTCTTCTTCTTGGAATAAAATTTTCGTGAAATATTCAGCTTGAAAGTAAATTTACACTACGGGTTTTTTTCACTACAACTTTAATATAAGACATGCTGATAGAAGCATTATATAAAACTATATATATATATATATATATATATACACGAGGGTCGTTTGATAAGTATGGTAAAAAAGTAAGAAAAACTAAATTGAAAAATTTAATTAAATAAATAAACAATAAATAAATTTACCATACTTATCAAACGACCCTTATATATATATATATATATATATATATATATATATATATATTATAAAAAATAAACAACAATAAAGATAAAAAATTATCTATATTATTATTTTCAATGCTATGTATCGAATATTTTTTAAAACAAAACCCATTGTACATTTTTATATTGAAATATTTATTTATTTTGTAATTCTTGGAATATATCTTGATATAACAAAATACACTCTGATATTTTTTTATAAATATACAAATGATTCCAAAAAAAATCATTCATTGGAAAATTCAGAGAGAAGAAAAAATGTTTTGTTATACATACATACATATGAATATATATATATATATATATATATATATATATATATATATATATACACGTATGTGTGTATACATAGATGGAAATAAGCTTATTAGACAAACAAATAAGATTATCTGTATATTATTTAAAAGTATTGAAGAACGAGAATGTATGTGAAAAATCACTAGATAATTTTATTTTACTGATTTTCTCTTATTTACACAAACTTTTTATTTTAAACAAAATTTTAATTCGTTTAATAAAATACTATCTTATGTTAAAATACATGAAAATAAAATAATGTTATCAAAATAAAATTTAGTTTTATTTCTTCAACATAATACAAAAATTATATTTTTCTATCTACCTATTTAACTATATAAATATATATATATATATATATATATATATATATATATATATATATATATACATACATATATATATATATATATAAAATTAATTTAATATCAATAAGTTAAATATACAAAATATGATATGATAGATACCAGAAATGATTTATTAGAAATCTATAAACACAAAAATAAAACGCCCATGAATACTATTGACTGAGATATGAGAAAATTTGTTAGTTTGGAATGAAAAATAAAGTCGTTGGATCACTAGAATTGAAAAGTTTTAGAAGAAGTCTTTATTCAGTTGTGGATAAAAAGAAGCTGATGATACATACAAACGCACACAAATATGTATAATGGAATATTATAAATATCCATTGATTTCCAATACAGTATCTAAAAGAATTAAATTACATATGTTTTTTACATACTACTTTTGTACATTTTTTTTAATTGTAATATAAATGTTACAAAATACTAATTATGAATTAATATTTTTTTAAAATTAACGTTTATTAATGGTCGAATATAAAAATAACAATTTAATTTAATTCCTTTTCATAATCTTTAATTACTATTTATATATATAAATATACGATTCCAATTTTAAATGTTAATAAAACTGTACATTTTACGAGTATATGTAGACCTAAGCCATATAATTGTAAACTATATCAAATTTATACCCAAACTTCCTTTTTTAAAAAATAAAGATTTAATGTAGATTAAATATCTAATATATCAAATTATGCAAATGTTTTAAATATTTTTAAGTAACGAATAATATAATAAAAATTTCCTAATATATTCAGTCATTTGTGACTAAGAAATATACTTTAATCATAAGTCATAATTTATATTCGTAACATGTAGGTTCATGATAACAGAATTATAATAATTACATTTAAAAATACAAATCAATGTCAAATTTTTCATTTTCAAGTCCTTTGTAATGATATCTGTTAAATTTAGTGTAACATATAAGTATTTTTCATTTTTAATGCATACTTATTTCAAATACGATAATATATGCACAGATATAAGGTGTGTAGAGTTAATTTTACAACAAATACAACTTTATTTTATAAATATTTAACACCTTATCATATCACAAAAAATATTTATCAATCGTATCACAATTTGTGCATTTCATGTAGATTTATGTTACAATTATAATTATAAAGATTTATACATTTGATAAAACAAGAATAAATGTCTTATTTAAAACGTGTGTATATGTACATATTTGAATATATATATTATATAATAAAGAAAGTATAGTGATAAAAATTATTTTAAAAAAATATTTAATAACTGCAATATTAAACAAATAAATATATGAAAACGATTAAGATGAGTTAATTCATTTGATATCTTAATTAAGTAAAATATCAATTACTCAAATATAAAATTATATCAATGTCAATAATTACATTCTGAAATAAAAGAAATCAGAATATCATTTGTATATTCGAAAAATGTATATTTCGATTATTTACTTCCTTTACAAAAAACGGCTGTTTTTATAAAAGAAAATCTTTGTATTTATTTAGTAAATAAACAAATATATGCACAATATATCTCTTAAAGATATTTTTTTACTATTTACGTAAAGCAATAGAAATAATAATTTCAATTCTTGTATATTATAAAATATAAATGTTATTTTGAAAGTAGTTTATATTTACAACCACTTTTCTCTTATAATTATTTTTATTTACGTTTTATTTGCTCTTACTTTTTCTTAGAAATTATTTTACGTTCATATATTTTAAAAGATAGTCAATGTATTTTGCAATAATGTGATCAGATTTTTATCAAAAGTACTAACTTAGTTATAAAATAATATTATTTCCGTGCACTTTATTAGGTATTATACACAGGCACACACACACACACACATATATATATATATGTGTGTGTGTGTTGTGTGTGTGTGTATAAAGCTGTAAGTAGAGCGGACCTTCTCAAACTACATGAATAATTAGATCAAGCCTGTTTATAATTTCCACAAATTGATCAGAGTATATAACGTACTTCAACTTGGCTGTTATATAAAACAAACCATAAATATACAATGCATATATATATATATATATATATATATATATATATATATAACACATGCGCGTTCACATTAAAGGGAACATTGTAGTTTATGAGAGTAATTGATTGCAACTACCTGTTCGATGTCTGGGACCATGAGGGTACTCTATTACTCACATGAACAATTTAATGGACTTCCAGATTGCTTTTCTATTATAGTTTGATAAGTTTATTATTCCAACGTTCCTTGAAATTATGTTCTCGCGCCTTTTTTTGTATAGAATCGAATATTTAAATTGATTTTTATATTGTAATAAAACTGAATACTTTTATATATATATATATATATATAAATTTAAAATTTTTAAAAGTATGCGAAATAAAATATATGTAGGGTATCAAAAATTATTGCAATGAAAATTAAAATAAGTAATTAATAATAATTTCCATTTTGATTTTTCAGTACAAACTATATAAAGCTCTTAGTGATTTAATTATAAAATTATTTTAAGGTTCTTCAATACATTTCGTGTCAAGCTGATTTTCAATGATTTTCTACTCACGTATAATTCATATCTAATACTTTTTTTGGAAAGTACAATTTTATTATTGAGGAATATTTTTTAAAAAATTACAACAGATCCATAAGCCACAAGAAATACCAAAAACCACATTATAACTGCAAAATAGTTATGAATCAATTAATTATCTCTTAGAGCCCATTCCAAAATTATTTTTGTCTATCAATATGTAATACAATATATATATATATATATATATATATATATATAATGTTTTTTTTAATTTTTTTTATAAGATAATGTTTTTACTGAGTTTTTAAATTTTTTGAGTTGAAAAAAAATATTATATGAAATTAGTCTCATAATACCCTTAAATATATTTTTTTCTTTTTTCATATCTATATTGATTTAAATATTTAAACAAATATTTTTTCATAAGCTAACATTTTTTCCTAAAATTTATGTATCATCAAAATGATATTTAATTATAAATAAAACAACAAAATTCAAGTAAAATCATACGTTTGAAATATCAAGTTTATAATCGATCAAACATTTCTCATCGAACCATTCAAATTTAAATAAAAATAAAATTTCAGCTACATAAATATAAACATATTTTTTTATTAAATATCCACACACAAGGCAATATTTATTTGATATGATTCACAAAACATGAAATTCAATAAATGTTGAAACGTTGTCAACGCAGCGAGGCATAATCAAATCGCTGGCCAACTGGTCAACGAACCCATTCACCCTGCCAATAAAATTTACGTCTGGACATACGAATAGACATATCGCTTTTATACAGAACATTAACATGTACTGAATCATAGCAATAACAAATGTCGTAATACCAGGGGTGGAAAACAATTCGCAATGAATCTCATTACTCGTAACAAATTATTTTAACAGTGGTTATTTCTAACAAAAATAAACATGTGCTTTTATCGGTTATTTAGTATTTGTTTTATGTTCGTTAATCGTTTAAGAAAATAGTTTAAATGTAAATAAACATAGTCGTTTTATTTTACGAACATTCCGTATTCCATGAAAGAAAAACATGAAGTTTTTATATTTCAGTTCTTTCTTAAAAAAATCGTAAGTAAATTACTATAAAATATATAACAAATATAAAATAAAAATAGAATTTTATACAAGTATAAAGAAAGAAATATTTACAGCTAGTTAAAACACATTTCTGATTTCTTTTTCATTTTATTTATTTATAAACAATAACTTATTATTAACATATATTTTCAGAATAAGTTAGTAATAATAGCTAATTTCTAATTAAGTATCAAAAATTAGAATTATTTTAAATTATATAAGTTTCTATAAATACCTTTTTATTACTAAAATTTAAATTATTTTTGTCCAATCCTAGTCGATTTTTTTCTCGTGACTCAGTAAAAATAATCCACTTACTAAAAATAATTTTATTTATTTAAATTTGAAGTAAAATATATTATTATATAAAAAGTAACTTATTTTTTCTGTGAAATATTTGACGGTAATATTAATTAATTTTATATTAAAATTTGATTATTGATTTATTATAATTTCTAATTTCATATTTAAATCGGTTATGCTGTTTTTTTTTAAAAAAAATGTATCAGCCCTTGCTGTAACATTTGTGTCGCTAATATGTGGCATGTTTAGAACAGTCGCGTACGTCAAGAGAAGCTAGAAGTGCGTTGCGACGCCGCCATCTCTACTCGGAAACAGCACGATAGCCACCTGTCACGTGCCAGCCCTAGTTATCAATCATTGTCACATATCTGATAAGCAATTAGTCGGTGTAATTAGCCCACGGCGATGTTTGACGGCATACTGCTATGTACACCAGACTCAGTTAAACGTTTCGCATTGCTTACCCATTCTAACAGGATATCCCGCCAACGATCACGAAACGGTAACAGAAACCAAAACGGTAGGTACATTTACTCGTTCTCACTCCGCACCAACGAAATCATAATTTATATTCATTTATCATTCGCCAGAAACTTGTACTTACTGGCACATAACAAAATAAAATTAGTGTTTAACACAATTCTGAAAACGTGGAGTACGGTAATAAAATTATGTCTTTATACGAATATAAAGGATTTTCAAACAATATGTATTTTTAAATTCACATGCGTGCGCTTTCAACCAAACCAGATTACATATAAAATTACTTATTATTATACATTAAAGTTTGGTTTTAATATTATAGCTTTTTTTATACATTAATTACATACATTTAATTTATTCAAAAATTGATATTAAACTGTAACAACATATAAATGCGCATCTACTTTTAATTACAAATATTTTCACGTGTTTAAATATAACTATAATTAAAAAAAATAATATTTTTTCACAAAAATATTGTTAAAAAATACATAAGTATTTTGAATAAAACGATAAAGTCAAATGTTTTAATTAATGTACAAATATCGTTACTAAACAAGTTATTAATCAAAATTGTATCTTTGTTGTTTATTTAACAAGTCAATCATTTATCTGTTTCACTTTGACTTTATACGTTCATTAATTCTCTACACAAATCTATTTATTTTAATATTCTATAAACCAAAGCTTTAAAGCAGAAATTTAATTCTCATAAAATATAATTCAAAGTTAAATATATACTTTTATGCTTTTTCTCTTTATACAACTAGATAATAAAATGATGAATATAAAAATTGAGACGAGATAATAAATTGTTTTTTATTATTCTTATATTATTTATTACTTTCAACAAGAGTTCATTATGTATATACATATAATGCAAATATTATTATTTATAGAAATATAAAATTATTTTTGTAAAATATTTTAAAATATATTTATTTTTAATAACATAAATCTTATTAGAAGTCAATAGTTCTTCTAGTTACTTTTAATTATTAAAATAAAATATCCAATTCACAAAATATTTGTAAAGTAAAAAATTCATTTCTCTTTCAGATTAAGGAATAAATGATAATTACAAAAGTGTCACCAAATATTAATAAACTTTTTACTCTTTGTAATTTTTTTCGAACTTTAATAAGTACCTCAAATAAAATTTTCAAAAGCAAGTCATCTTCATTTTTTAACAAAATAGTAATACCTCAAATTTAAAATTTATTGCACGACTAATAGTTGAAAAGCAAAACAGTTTGAGAATATTAATTACATTCCCAATATTGATTGATTTCTTTCTATAACAAAGACTTACAGCTATTTTTGTTCATACCAATGTATATATATATATATATATATATATATATATATATATATATATATATATATATATATATCAGTTATGGAATGTAAAACATGATATCATTGACAGTATGACTGGACGAATGAATATATATATATATATATATATATATATATATATATATATATATATATATATATATATGTATGCTTACGGATTACAGTCGTGTGTTTTATTGTAGTGATAAGGTGAAAACACTAGCTATTCGTACAAGTTCAGCACACGTATACATTTCAACATACTGATATGCAAAAATATTGCGTTAGTATCTTGTCATCGGCCATAAAACGTGTGTAGTATTGAGGTCTTTTTTCACAAGTTCACTCATCTAAATAAAATGTCCTTATATTTAGGTTACATACACACTCGACAAACCATATTTATATATATATATATATATATATATTCTTTCAGATTTAACCTGATAATGAATTTAAAAATTAAAATTAAGAGTTTTCGTTTATTTACTAAACTTAAACTGAACCTTTTTTTAAAAAAAACTAACTAACCGAAAATTTTTGAGAAAAACTTTCATACTTTTTAATTTTTTTTTAAAGCCAGTTAAGTTAACTAAAAGAAATAATGATATAGAATAAGTCGAAAGAGAAGTATCAAACGAAATAAATAGTAATATAAGGGTATTTATTCTAAGAATGAGGTATATAAAAGAAACATCATCCATAAAAGAAAGATCATTTCAGTCGACTAAAATTCGCTAATAAATAAAATATTTATTTAGTGAGAAACGAGCAGATTTTCAGTCACTATTTTTTCTCATACAACAACCAAATATATATTTCATTACTTTACATGTATGACTTATTATTCTAATTAGCAGATAATTATTTTTGTTACTTTTTCTCGTGCTTAAAATATGGGTGGAATAAAATAATCAAGTAATAAAATTGTTTTATTAATGTTCTTGTTAATCAATAATTTTACTGGTCGAATTTTTTGACTTACTGCATATTTTTAATTATATTTCCTTGAAATAATACCCAAATATATTTTATTCTCTTACAATACAAGTTAATAGCGTTCGATCCAGTTGAAACTTTCTTATGCTTTTATTAAATTATATATAAAAACTATAAGAGATTAATAGTGAAATTTCAAAAAAATAACAAGTATAAAAATGAAATATTTACACGTGCATGTATATTTTTTAAAAAAGAACGATGAATTATATATTTTTATTTAAGTATATTTTTCGATTAATTTATTTTTCAAACATTTTGATCAAATATCAATTTAAATTAATTAATTATACATATTTGAAATTAGAAAAAATATACATTTATTTTAATTCTAAAAGTATTTTAAAATATAATTTAATATGAGGATTCATAAATTACTATACAAATATTACAATCATATAAAATAAAGAATATTTCTTAAAGGTCAGGTCATTTTTCTTATACACTCAATTTTTTTTAAAAAAAATATGTAAATGTATTTATTAATCAATTTCAAATCTCTTGATAATAAAATCAATTATTTATATATACAAATCATTATTTATAGATAAACTCCATTTTGTCTCAACAAGAGCTAATCTCTTAGAGAGTTTCAGTTCTGCATTTAATCTCACCTGCATAATCCGAACTAAATATTTTATTCAGTCGTGTCTGAGATACTTGACCAACTGAATAATAAATCTTGAAAGTTTTAATTAATTATTTTTTTAATTGAAAATAAATTATTGCACTATTGATTTTATCAGCGTATAGGTATATTAATTTAATATTTTAATCAAATTTTATAATATTTTTTGTGTAATTCAAGTGTGAATATATTTTTATATTTTTGCGCGATCCCTTTTTCTCCTTCTGTGAATATGTGTGTGTGTGTGTGTGTGTGTGTGTGTGTGTGTGTGTATGTATATATATATATATATATATATATATAAATGTATGTATATAATACAATCAACCTCAATTCCACATCATAAAAACTCAAAATATTTGATATTTTATAGCAACCGTCCTATGCAAAAATACACATAGGATTGATAAAATATGACCAGGGTAATAAAAAGAAAATCATTTCTATAGTATATAATAACTTGTCACGGCAATAAATGTTACGTCCAAAATATCGAACATTTATGATTATAGATAGATTACTGTTGGCATCGATTTTAACCATTGCGAGTATCTAAACACTACATGCATCCATTTTGTATTTTGTGTAAGCAACTGAGGGGATATTACTGCGTTTACAATAATCTCTGCCAATAAATGTATCTCTAATCTGTCTGACGGGCGCCTCTCACTATGTATTTGCAATGGATTCAGGCGCTTATCAAATACATATGGTGTTCCATTAATATATGAATAAATCGTTGACATTCCAATGACGCGAGAATGTAATTTAAAATATGTTTTAGTTTTACGTTTAAAATGAAATAATAGAAAATATAAGAACTAACACATACAAGTTTTATCGCCCAAAGGAAAAAAACTGACAACGTTTGTTTATTCGTGTTTTTCAATTTTCATGCAGTATTCGAAGAGTTAGATTTTCCAACTGAATATCTATTTTTATATTTTATTCTTTTAACAATTTATCTATTGAAAAGATAAACACAATTAAACCATTTGTATATTAATAATAGAACTGTTATTATTTTAACAAATACTAGATTATGTTTTTTACTTTTATTTAAACCATTATTTATTTTACACTAAGTTATAATAAATCACTGTTTGTATTTTTTATAATTTAATCAATACTGATAAAAATAAGTTAGGAAAAAAATAATCAATGTGAATTAATAATGTGTTGTTTATTGAAATTCAAATATACCTAAAAATAAATTAAAAAACAAACAGCACAGATTTAACTTGGCTTTAAATGTTAATTTATTCAGATATCAACACACTGACTATTACGAATATAAACAATTTAGTCATCTTTTAATCAATCTAATGGAGTCTAATTCGAATTTACATTAAATGATTCGAGATAAATTTTCATAGTAATTTACTTAATTGTAACATTTACGCCACAAACTTTATGACTCTATTAATTAGCAATTATTCTCTTACATGCCTCTACCTATGAATATTACTTTTTAATTGAATTGTTTTTAATCTTCACTAAAGATAATTTTATGTTTTTTTTCGCAGTTATAATTCCCAACAGATTTATATTTATTAATGTAAATAAATAATGATTTATTATTATTTAATAGGAATTAACGCGATGAATTATTTTAATTATACACATAAATTTTTATTTTGTATTAGATTTTTTTAAACAATTTTGATATACATTCCTTTTAATACAATAGGTTATTCACTTTCGTGAAAAATAACTACTCCTATTTATACACACTTTTACAAAAAGGTATAATAATTATTTAATTATTACTAATTATATATAAAAAATAATTTTTATTATGAATCATTTATAAAAAATAGTTTTATAAAGAAAAACATTAACCAAATAATTGTTTATGATTCATATAAGTTTAAATATTATTTAAAGAATCCTCATAAACTTTGTAGTATTAAAATATATGTTCTTTGTTTTTAAGTTATTCTCTTAGGTTGCAAAATATAATTGATGCAAATTTATGAAAACACATTAAAACAATGCAAATAGTATCATTAGAACTTAAAATTAAAATTTAGAATAGAAAAAAATTCTCTTAAATTACACTACTATTAATTATTAAAAATGTATATTTTATAAAAAAATAATAAAAGTTAATTAATCATATATTATTTGAAAGATTAAATTTCATTTTCTACGAAAATACTGAAACCAATAAATATTTAACTTGATCAGTCATATATTTCATTGGATATTACGAATATTTACTATAATAATCTCGGTACGTGTTGTAAAAGGCAATATTTCACACTAAACCTATTTTGCCAATAGTGGTTGATAACAATGTTTCACACTGAGATGCCTATACTTTAATCTACAGTGTAAAATAAATTTAAATTTGTATATTACCTTAGATAAATATTAAATATTTAATATTAGACATATAAATTCTTTCTATGTATTAAAAATATATTTCTGTTTATCAATAAACTTAAAAAATCAATAATTAATTTGTATATTTTTTATTTTTAGAAATAATTTTCTGTATTAACATGCAATTAAAAAAATAATGCAATTTTATTTTCTAAATGAGTATACTGCAAATAAATAATATAATTAGAGCATATTATTTAATAAATTTACGTGTAATAAATGAGTAACATTCATTAAACGTTGTAATAAACAAATAAGTTTCATTCTTACTTTTTACTATTTTAAATATTTTTAAAGTTTTATTCCGACATATTTATGTACATACGATAAATTTAATTGTAAAAAATGTTACCCTAGCACGGCACAAATAAGTGAACACGCAATCGTGTGGTTTATATATCATATGCATATATCGTTTCGTTGAAAACTGTAATAACTGAAAATTAAAATGTTTTTCTTTTAATTTACGAAGATCATAAATATTGAAATGATAAAAAAATATGATTCGTTTTTTACAACATATCAAAATTTTTACTTAAAAATAATACATTGTGCATTATTAAATATATTTTTCAAAGATGAAACACATATTTAAACAAAATGTTATTAGATAAAAATATTATTGCAGTAAATTAGGTATTTCTTCTATATCTACTTATATCATTGTATGGACAATTCAAAATTTTATTTTTTTATATAATAATTATTTTAAAAAATATATAAAAATAAGTTACATGTAAAATATATTCAAAATGAAGTCAGATGAATGAAGAAGAAAATTTTTTTGATTTTATTAATAGAGTATTTAAAGAATAAATATATAGACTTAAAATATAACTCGTTTATTTATAAGTAGAAATTTAATTTTATAATAGAATAATAACATGAACTTTGTCAACTTTAATAAAAATAATAACACATAAATGGGATATCTGATTATCTTAATCACATTAATTTGTTAACTCTTTGAACCGTTCGTTCCAATTCAAGAAAATATTCAAGTTGTTTATCACGCGAAAAAAATATTAGCAAGTAATTCGAATCGATTGGCTGGTGCGAAAATCGCTTAATTGGTATTAATAAAAATGTATGAATATTAAAGAGCATCGTGTAAGGATGAAAGGAAATTGAGTAAATCGATACAGCTTAACGGCACAATCGCGACGAGCTCAACAAAAAGGTATCTGTGAACCTGTCAGCTGATAGGTTAATTATAAACTTTCAGAAAGAACTCAACGCTTTCAGTAAAATGAACTGCCGTACAGCAACGCAGACTTCATAATACATAATTCATTTATCACTGGCTCGAGGACTGACACTTTTGAATTTTAAGCTGTTAATTATGAAACCTTGATTCGCATTTACAACGATATTCTGCACATTCATACATTATAAATACAATTTATTATATGTAATACATATATAGTTAACTTTATACGATTACTATTTCCAGTTTCCCATTTTAAATACGATATTAATTTCATTTGAAAACTTTTTTAAATTACATTTCTTCAAATATAATTTTATAGTAATTAAACAAAAATAATTACATTCCATTAAATCTCTACGTCACTTATCATCTCTTAAATATATTACCCTATCAAATACAAAAATATAATTCACATTTTATTTAATATTAATAACGATATCATTGACATATGAATAATTTACTGATTTCACTTCTTTCATTTGATTATGATTATTTAATACAAACTATTATTTTTATAAATGTCATTTATTATTTCAACAATTATGATTTGAAAAATAAATAATATTCCTTTGATTATATCAAATGATAGTTTTATAGCCAGAAAAATGTTACTGTTAAAAAACTTATTTTTGCATTTAATTCTGTTCGCTCATTACTAAGTGTAGTCATTTAGAATAATTTGTTCATTTGAAATGCTAATTGTTTTTTTCTGAATACGTAATTACTTAATTCCATTTACTTATTGATGGTAAGTTTCAAAATGATGATTTAATTGAGTTATATATAAATATGATAAAATAAACATAGATACATTTTAACAAATATTATTAAAAAAATATTTTATCAATGTTAAAAGAAAAATTAGTTCATAAAAACACTTTACTATTTTTTATCATAATCATATATATATATTTAAATATATATATATATATATATATATATATATATATATATATATATAATATTTTACACTAATATACATTAAATACAAACTGAATAATAAATTATATTATTTCACATGAAACAAAAGTGCATTATCGAAACGCAATAAATACGCTTTAACCGAATTATATATAAAAATTGATAATATAATACGTATAGTTACTGTAATAAAATACGTTGGACACGTATGATATTTTGCATTTTATCAGTATTTTTTATGATCGTCATACAAAAAAAAATGTAAAACATTGAGCTTTTAAACCAACCGGAAGCAAAAATATAAAATACAACATCAGTTACCGGAAATTACATTCATATATTCTCACCGTTTCGATTCTTTATGAACAATATTCTCATTGTATAACAACGTGAGGTATGGATAAAAATATTAACGATTTTTTTTAGATTCAGAAATACAAAAGAATTGTTTTATACGTTCAAAGTCGATTTATATTGGATATCGAAAATAATTCAAATTATTCACATAAAATAATATGATAATAGTAAGATATATATGGCTTGAATATATTTATAAATATATATTTTAAGTACAATAAACTTTCACAAGAAAACTATTGAAATATATTAAGCCATGTGTATAAAAATTATTGATCGAAATAAAAATAATTATAAATATAATAATTACTCAACTCGTAAAAAATATATAAAATATAAATGAAAAAATAAGGATAACGAAATATAAGAATTTTCTCTGTATATAATATTAAAATATTTATATATCTATAAAAAAGTACACACATTTTTTAAATAATATATACATGTTTAATATTTATAAAACTATTCGAAGGTAGTTGGTCTTTGAAAAATATCAAAAGATAAAATCTTTAATGATAGAATCTAAAATTTCCAAAATATATATATATATATATATATATATATATATATATATATATATATATATATATAATATGTATATAAAAAAATTATATTACCTTATTTCTTGTAATACTTTATGTTCTTGAATACACATTTTAAATTTTTCCATAAATATATATATTTTTGATAATAAAATAAGATACTGTATACAGCAAAAGAACTAGCTTATTCAATCATCAATTCAATCCTTGCTGACACAGGTTTAAGTTAGATATTAAAATGTCAACTGTGTTGGGATTAATTTCGACGATAGCAGAACACATACATCGTGTGTTAAATTACGAAAATGAATACATAAACATTCATAACATTTTCGCAACTTGACAAAGTTAAAATTAAATGAATTTAACATATATTTCAGAAATCTACACATGTTTAAGATTCAATAATTAAAATATATATTTGTGTCAATTATGAAATTAAATTATTTGAGAGACATTTTAATAAATTGTATAATATTTATGAAATATATGTGTATGTATTTATTGATCTATAGGGTGTTCTATCAAAAGTACACAACTTAATTTTTAAATAAAATGTATCTTTTTTGAGTGAACAATGATGTTTTTTTAAGCGATGATGAGTTTACACTCCATATGGGATACCCAGTATATTATTTAATATTGCAAGAGTGAATTACAATGTTTCTATCTGTAACGTTTAATCCTTTTTTCTAATAATTTAATGAATTTTCTACTTTTCTATTATTCTATGATTTAATAAAAAAAGTGTTAGATCAATATATCCAATCTGTTCTTACTTATGGTAATTAAATATGAATCTTTAATACTAGAATAGTTAGATGATACCAGATAGTACAGACAAACATGAATGGAATATATTGGGAATAATATATAAAAATAAAAATAAACATGATTGAATTGAAAAAAAATAAAATTACAAATGTTATAAAAAAAGTAAATAATTTAAAATGGAAGTGGGTAGGTCATGTACCAAGAAAGGAAGATAATTGATAGATAACAGAAATAATTAATTTTAAATCCAGAAAAGAAACATATAGATAAATGGGATAGAGATAAAAGAAAATTCATTGTTGTGAAAAGAAGAAAAAAAGATCGCTGAAATCGAAAAGTTTTGGAAAAAGCCTTCATATAGTAGTGGGTAGAGAAGATTGATGATATATATATATATATATATATATATATATATATATATATATATAATTTAGTATCAACATTGTTAACCCCACATCAATACAAATAACTGCTTATTTATACAGAATAATTAAAGAACACAATTTGTATTTCAAATTCAATTCTCGTACAGAACCAATAGTTTATTCAATATTTTGATTATGCAGTTAGCCAGGTGCTTTATAATAGTTGTGTCAATTCATATGAATGTCAAGTCAATTAACCCAAATTTCATGTACTTAACGCAAAGACGAAAACACTATTTATGTATATATACATATAAGGGTTGGAAGTTATAAATGCTACTTGCGTGCTATTGATACTTGGCAGATTAAACTTATCGATCCGTACTAAATGTCGCACTTAATAATTCACTGCTTATAGAGTAAAAAGTTGGTGCCAGGAGAATATCGAACATTATGAAGATTAAGTGTTTTTCCGCTGTAATGCCTTTATACTTGTTCTTATATTGCAATTTATATTAAATTATTTTTGTTACAATGCATAGTTGATTGTTTTCAATTCAACGTATTCGTACATATACATTTAAAGTGATTATTAATATCGATTTACGTTTTGCTAGTATTCTAAACTTCTATTTAGAAATTTTAAAACGATTTAATTAACAAAACGTTCAAAATATATCTCATCAGATTTAATTATATATGGCCCCTTTACTTTTTATCATCTTAAATACATCTTAAAATTTACTTATACACCATTTCATTTATTTTTTATAATTTTTTTTTAGATATTGTTATCTGTAAGAATAATACTCAATTTCAAACAAATTTCATCCTAACATCGAAACACTTTATAAAGTTTTCAATAATCATTTATTATTTACTTTACTTACTGACAAACATTTCAACGATCCTCTAGCATTATTGTCAAATTGCTGCATTATAAAATCTCAATCTCGTGATGCTGGGTAATTTTTATTTATTTCTACTAATATGAATTTTTACAATACCAAAACAAAGAACACTACTCTCTCTCTCTTTATATATATATATATATATATATATATATATATATATGTTTGAACTTTGAAATATACATAAACAATAAATAATTAACAATAAACAACAATAAATAATCACTGACCACATCAGTAAAATATTATGGTATTAAAATAATAACTATGAAAATGAATTAAACATAGTGTGAAACTATATTATTAAAATCTGCATATTTTAATAGTATAAATTAATCAATTTAATACATTGAACAAATTTTGGTTAATAATTTACAAATATATATTTTTTGAAATGGATGTTAATATTTATTTACTACTTGTAATATAATTTTCAATTATTAAGCTTATTTTCTTATTGGTTAATTTTAAATTTATTAATACTATGCATAAAAATGCTCAAAAACTAAAATTTTATATTTTTAGTGATTACGAAATTTATTTGACAATTATATATAATTTAAATAATATATCTAGTCACGTAATATAATACAGAAAGTAATATTTATTTATGATTGAAAGAAATAATAAATTACAATAAAGTGAGAAACTCTAAAAGGAAATAAATAGAATAAAGTAACAATGAAAATAGCATAAAACGAATAATATTTAAAGGAATTTATTTAAACTTCAAAGTATTATAAAAGGATATAAAGCAAAAGGAAACGATGTAATTATAAATAAATAAATCATTTAAGTCATTGAATCAAAACCATTATTGTAAAATACATCAAATGGAATGAAAAATCCGTTAATACGGAAACGAGAAAGTGCGAAAAAGGCCAAAGAAACACGCATTAATGATTAAAAAAGTCTACATTTTTATAATGCCAATCACAGTCACGTTCACTTCTGCAACCAACTGTGCGGTGCTGTTCACGCAAGACACACATTCCAATCTGTACACGGCACGCTAACAATAGCGTCGAAAAGGGTCGAAAGGTTTGTTGTAAAGAAGGTGGTGGTAGTTGTAGAGAATGACCCCCGGTAGTAAAGGAGGTTGCGTGACTGACTGATGACCGACACTGTTCGAAAAATGAGCCCCATTTCTTTTTGGTACGTCGACTGACCATCACTGGCTTCTATTCTATGCCGCTAAACAAAGTTTGCGTACCAAACCTCATCTATCTGTCGGTGATCTCGAGAATAAAAAAAAAATTGCTCGATGTTTACAACCGAGGTTGGGAAAATAAGTGAGTATTGTTGTTTTGAACTTATACAGATGTTAGTAAATGCAAATATTGATGTATACAATACTGAATATACATATCTGTGTGTGTTTATGAATTTAAATAATGAGTTTTGTTATTTGTTCGTGTTTTATCGAAAATTTTTAAACTTTATATAAATATCGATATTTGAAAAATAATTCTATCTCTGACTTCAATAATAACTTTTTACTCTAATATTTTATTAATATATTAATTCTATATTAATATTTTAAATAACTACTAAATTCATTAATCTCTTAACATTAGAAGTAGAAATATATTAAATATTAAATACATCAATAAGATTGAAAATACTAAAAAAAAACTATAATCATTAATAAAAGCATTAGAACTAATTGATTACATAATATTTCGAAAAAATATCAAGATTTAAATATATTATTGGATTTTATAATAAAATTATTACAAAAAATAGATATATCTCACAGTTAAAGTATTGAAAGATTAGATTTTATTAAATTATGGAAAGAAAAGAAAAATCAACAAGTTATCTATATAATTTTTTCACTGATATTTTCTGACGAATTAAAACAGAATTAGTTTTATTCTGAAATTGCTATTTCTCATGAACAATATAATAGTAATACCCAATTAAATACTTTTATTCAGAACATACTTTTTCCTAAAAGAAAACTATCACTGTTTCGAAACAAACTTGTGTTTTAACGATAACAATGTTAATTTTAAGTCAATTGAATTTTTTACTTGTTTCTTTGTGTTGTGACGTGTTACGAATAAATAAAATATTTTAGGCTCCATCACAATCTCCGTCTATATACTTACAAGTATTTTAGAACAGTAGTTTTTAACAGTTTTTATCTTGTTTTTTGTTTATATATATATATATATATATATATATATATATATATATAAGAAGATAAAATCACAGTTTGACAAAAGAAATTATTGATTAAGAACGCAGATATAGAAAAAGTTACAAGAAGATATCCATAATAAGGTGAAACAGAGACAAAAAATCATCATAATGGACTGGAAGAAAAAAGCATTGAATTGATTTAAATAGAAAACTTTGGAAGAAACCTTAACATATATATAAAATTTTTCATTTTGGCTTACGTAATTATTTAGAATCTTCTCTCAAGTTTAGTTAAAATTAATTGAAATATATTTTAATGATTATTCCCAATAAATTAATGAATAAATTCTTTCAGTAAAATCAATTTCTGTTTTGTGAAAGTAATTCAATCATAAAATAGAATTAGTAATTATTTTAATAGAAATGAATTAAGGCTAAATAGTTATATATATATAAACAGAATTTTTAGCTTGAAACAATGGATATATTATATTAATATAATTTAAATCTAATTTGAACAAATTTCATGAATAATTAACAACATAAAATAAAATATCACATTTATGATGTATCAACATAATTATTATATTTTATGAACAATATTCATTTATCAATATAATCGTTCATATATTAAATAATAAATATATATTCATTACATTAATCAATAATAAACAATGTTTTTAAAAAATTAAACATTAAATATATTAAAAAATATTATTATAAAAAATTCAATTATCAAATAAAGTAAGTTATTTTTTTATGAATTATATATATAATAAATTATGAAAAAGTTTTTGAATTTTAACATTAATATCAAACAATTAAAAGACTATAAAAATATACAAATACAATGATATAAATACATTCAAAACATAAAAGATATTTTATTTTCCAGGAACTTTACATCATTTAACGTACGTTCAAACTAAATTTCATTTGATCAGAATGAAATTTCAAAACCCAATAATCACGTTTAGAGTGAATAAAACTTCAATGCAATGTGCTTTTTTTATTTTTCGATTGATATATATATATATATATATATATATATATATATATATATATATATATATATATAAAATAGATCTTTTGAAGTTTGTTCCGACACCAATTAGTTTTACATTAAATCAAAGTGAACGTATATATTTTTTTCAATTGCAGCAATACTTTTCAGACGTAGCATATTGGGTTCTTCTAGTGGCTTCTCGAAGCGCACATCTGAATTATAAGAGGATCATTATTTTAATGGGACCAGAAGCAAACACTTCGAATTCTTATTCGATCGTGTGGCATCATTGGCAAGTTTGTTCTAGATACGGGTGTGGCTAACATAAAATTTACTTTGACCCCTGGTCACTCTAATGGCCATCTTAGATGTCGGCCTACACGAGTAGTGTTTTGCGTGAAATCGAATGAAATTGATTCATGAGAGTAAAAGTGGAACGAAAAAATATCTCACTATGAAATATTATTCAAAATTATAAATTAAATCTATCAATAAAAAGGGGGAAAATTTAAAATCAAATTTAGTTTCAAAATTGATACTCTGCCAACAGATTACCTATCAACAAACAATATAAATTTAAGCAGGGGTATTATATGTGTGTGCGTGTATACATTTACATATATATATATATATATATATATATATATATATATATATATATATATATATATTTAAAATGTACATTATTAACTTCCGTAAATATCACTGATGGCACAAATAATATTTTTTTTATAAATAAATTATTTCATAAATAAATTCACTATTTTTTATATAAACTCACAAAAAAAAAATATTTTCAATAAAAGAAAATATGAAAATAATGGCAAATAAATGTCATTCCATTAAAATAAATGTTTGTTTAATTAAATTTATATGTGTTTTTTTTAATATGTAATTATCTTTATATAAATAACTGGTTATTTCTTCTATCTATACACTAAAGAATCATAAAATACATACACACGCATATATATATATATATATATATATATATATATATATATATATATATATATATATATATTCAAGAGAAATCTACAATTTATGTATATAAATTTAAATTATTTTATATTTACTAAAAAATAAAAACCTTTGTATTTTTTTAGAAAAAGAAATTTTACGATTGTTTACTTAAAAAATAATACTTTCAGATAAAAATAATCTAAATAAATTTTGAAAATATTTCTTTTTACTATTTAATTGTTAATACTATTTTTTAAAAAAAAGTTCTATTAAAATCTAAAAATTTCTACAAATTTTTATTATTTTTATGTACACACATTTTTATTTATAACAATCTGATTTATATAATCGTTAAATGACAATCATTGAATAAAATAAACAATATATATACACACATTCACTTGAAATAAAAATAATATGATTTTGTTAGTACGAACTGATATATATTTATTTTTTATCTTATTTCCCAAATCATTTTAAAATAAATAACCAATAAAAAAAATTAAACTTTAATATAACTTATTTTCTCTTAATTTTATAATAATACATATTATAATAAAAATATTGGGAAGTAAAATATGAAAAAAACGATAAATTTCTAGAATTCTATGAATTCACCGATTATTAATTAAATAAACAATGAATATTTCATTTCAACGATAGATTTTCACTGAAATCAATAAGATATTTTTTAATAAAAATAATAATGTAATAAAATAATAAATATGAATAATCGTATAAAAAAACGAACAAAAAATAAAAAAAGACTATTATAGTTATATGCAAATTCGGGTTGACCGTTGAACCAAAATAAGCAAACGTTCCCTTAACATCGTAAGAGAACTAAAACGATACACGTGCACATGTCCTCTTGAAAAATAAACACCTCGAGCAACAAAAACATTGTACAAAAACAATACATTGCGGCTACAAAGTGTTGATATACTTCTGGGGACATCTTACCAGTCGAATCGTTACGACCATCGTCGTCATTCATGTAATGTTAAGGCGCTAGGAGGAACTAACACGGACAGAGACTATGGTTTGCAAGCAAGTAAGCGTGTTGACACGACCGCGGGGGATTGGATTCGAATGTCGAGGGCTGGCTGAAGCAGTGCTATTAGCATTGTTATTCAGACGAATGAAATACTGCGTTGTGAGTATCACGATTTCTGCTCGTTTACTCAGTCGCACGGAAGACACGGCCGAAGAGAATGGCCATCGTACCGTATCGCAGCATCTACCTCCCACGAGCCTCGTTTAATGCCACCTGATCGTCCAGTATAGCGCGATTCACCTATTACACATCATCAACTATCTGTTTCGAATTCATTTAGACAAATAAAATATAAATCTTACAATAATAATTTATGGTTATGTGATAGCAATAAATTATAATATTTTATTATTTATTTGCAGCAGATACTTTAATATTTTATAAAATCAGAAAAATAGTCATCATTTTTAATACACATAATTGTATATGTTATTATTTTCCTATCATTCTTTTCATTTTATATTTAAACAATTTAAAAATAAGCTCTTACACAAATGAATAAGTAATAAGCATAAATATTTTTAAAATACATCAATTTATGAATAAATTATATTAATTCATTCCAACAGTTAATTTTTTTTCTAAAGTCTGAAACAATTTCATTTTTAAATATTTTAAAAATGTGAAATATTGTGTGGACTTTAATTATATATATATTTAAAAAGTCTCTAAAATATTATACCTAAAAATTAACAAAATTAAAATACTGTAGTTTGTAAAAAAATCCTAATTTGTTCAGAATAAAAAGATTTATTAATTAATCAAATAATATTTTAATAAATTAAATTTTTTTCAAAAAATATAACAATAAAATCGAAAATTTTTTATACTACATAATCTCATTCAAATTCAAGAACTATTCCCAGACTTTAAAGGCCTAATGGCTCTTATTTGCCTTCTGATCTCATTTAAATAAAACATTCATTTGAAAATTATACTGAATGTACATTTAAATCCCTGTTTTATAACGAAAATTATAATTGTTTAAAATAAAATCAACCAAAAATATTACTTATTCTATATTAATAAAACTGTTTAATTAATTAATTTTGAATTAATTGAAAGATTTATTGGAAACACGAAATATTGAACATAACATGTAAATCAGTTCAAAATTATTATTTAAAATGTCTAATTATAGGTAAATCTATGTTTTGTACTTAATGAATATTAAAATTATATATATATATATATATATATATATATAAATACGTAGGTATGTATGTATGTATGTATATATTTACGACAAACTCGATTCAATCTTTATAATACAACTTTATCATCTCAGCTTATACGAAAAACATTATACGCATTCACACCAAACTCTCATCTTTCTCTCACTCATTTGTACCCGCGGGCCCTTTCCACAACGTGATATTTTCAAGTAATGAAGATCTTTACATGCGGCCAAACACCTTCCCTACCTCTGCGGCTGCGAGGATCGTAATTAGGGTGAACGTTGCGGGACGCCAATCTAAGATGATTCACTTCATTAAGAGACTCAATTATGTATCAAAATCGTTGAGTTATGTACGAAAAGGTGCCAGTTTTCTTTCTACTCGTTTATATCTTTTTGTTTTTTTTATTTTTATTTTTTTAAGAGGTCGCAGTGTAATTTTCATATATTCTTTTTATGTTATATGTAGATAACTACATATTTAATGACATGAATTATATTTATAATGCCATATACATGATTTAAATGGAAAAAATGTTATTAGGGGAAAACATAATTTTATATAAAATTACTTTCACGAAATTAATCAAAATTATATATAAGAAACATATTTTATTTCTTTTACAATATAAATTTTCAAAACTACATTTTTTTAAAAAAATAATATGAATATTTCGAAATGAATAGTAATATTTCGCATAAATAAATTTAAAAATATTCAAAATTTTAAATAAATAGTTTTATACAAACTAAATACAATTAAAATTCCACAAAATTATACAGTATTATTACATTAACTATTAACTGAAATATTTTATAAAATCAAAAACATTATATAATAATATACAATATCTATTTTCGAGTCAGTGATGAACTTTTAATGTATAATAAATATCTAAATTTAATTCAAGTCTATAACGAAAATATATGACTGTATTTCGTGTTTTAAGCTATTTAGAAATCTATCAAATATCAAACAGTAGCAGTTAAGCATTTATTTATTTTCTTCGTCCTTTATTTTAATACAAGAAAAATTTATTAATATCCGTATACATGTAGTCTTTGTAAATATATATATATATATATATAATATTAGTTAGAATTGAATAACTATTAACTATTTTTATTGATCTAAAACAGGACGGTTAAAATATTTAGTCTTTTATTAAAAAAAAAAAAAAATTACATACATTTTATCATAAGTTAAAATTAACCAAACAACTTATATTTAAAAAAAAATAGAACACGTTAACATAAATCAATTACTACCCCTCCCAATACTAAAACATTTTATAAAAACGTTCAAAGATCATTAATTGTTATGTTTAATTTAATCACTAGTGTGCATTTGAGAATTAAGCCATAAAATCGAAACTATAAAAAAAATAACAAACATTTCTTAATATTCAAGTTAGAGCTGACTATTTTCTAATTATTTATTCTACTCTTGCAAAAAAAAAAAAACATTTAGTAAAAGAAAAACAACAATCTATTTTCATTCAAGTTTTTCTTGTTTTTCTATTATTGAAGTTTTTACATTTTAATACCCTTACATTTTATTTCAAGATTTTTTCCAAACATTATAACTATATATTTTCATTACTCATAATACCCATTGATTCATTTTTTATATTAAGTCTCTTTTCTGTTAGTTTTAATTTTTTAGTATAAATGTATTGTTAATATTTGAAAAAATACATTAATTTAAATATTTAAATTTACTTATATAACTACGTTTATTTTTAATAATTGTTATTTTTAATAATTTTTTAGATTTTTCTAAATCAAAATTATAATAAAATATCACAACTTGTGTTTATTTTGAACTTTTAAAACGATTTCAAAATTATAAAAAAATTCAAAATAATCAAATTTTGAATTAATTTATATTTTATTAATATTTCTATATATAAGTACTTATGTGCTGAATAGAAACAATATAATATTTAACTTATTTATGAATAATAGACATATACAAAATAGAAAATATTTCCATCTCTGTTTATTTGCTCTATATTTGATTACAATAAAATATTATTAACATTCTGTTTGAACTTTTGAAAAAAGTTGATAGAAAAGCTGATAATTCTATACTTCGAAAATTGTAAGCAAAGACTATTTTTATTTGAAATTAAAAAATAGTCGTACAGGGATTTTAGATAAAATATGATATTATCATTTATGAAATGTTGTTAATTATATTTTAAATTGCACTGAAATGATTCTTCGTTTCTAAAACAAGAAGACAGAACATGAAATTGTACACTTAATAATAAAAGAAAATAGAAATAAAATCGTAATTGAAATATGAATAAAGCAAAATATTTACAAAGACAAATTATATAAAAAGGAATATGTCTGAATTTGATTAACACAAAACGATATGCTTTACGTTTTACGGTTCAAAAAACAACATTAAATAGTAACCATGGCGTAACAAATTTAACGATGAAACGTTTGCAAACCGCTATAACAAAATAATTACTTTACCTACAATGAAAATATCAACAAACATTTTTAGTGGTTTTTCACGTTTTATCTCTTATTATAGCAAAATTTCACTCGTTCGTATACTTCCCACGTGAAAATTAGTTAAGCCCACCTTCACTAGACAGACTTGTTTTTATCTTAATCACTGTTTGAGTGCATGAAAATTTCGTTTGCAAATTACAGTGATTAATGGTTATTTGCATACTTTCTTTGCAGTGTTCTTTTACATACATTCTATAAAACTGACTTCAAACGATAACTGTTTTCGTTATATTAATATGAAATATGTTTACTGGTATTTTTTTTTATCTTTGTATCATAAAATTCAGGAAATTCTTTCGTTAACTCAAATATTTCTTTTTGGAGATAAGAAAAGAATAGATAAATAAAAGACATTGCAATGTCAACTTACATTAAATATTATTAGTGTTTGGTATTCAATGGTTCTTTCGTCATGAAAATATTTCTATTTTGATAAAATTAAATCAGTTTTACTCACTGATTTCAAATAAAGATATTTTTCAACAAACTAATTTAAAAATAGTTTTATTTCTATTTTATTTTTAAAATAATTTATATTTAATTTGAAATAAATAAATTAAATGCTTCTTTGTTATATATTATTTCAAAATATTTTTATTAAATGAAATTGATCAAATTTCACTTTCAATATAATTTTATATTATTTTTTTAAATTTTAGTCAATTCAATTTAAACATTATTCAAGTAATAAAATATTCATTTTTACTTGATCAAAATAATTTTTCCTTCGTTATTTATTTTTTTTTTAAAAATACCATTTAAAAATTTATAAGTAATATTTTCTCATATAACGTCAAATATATAAATTTCCATTAAAAAGCAAGCTCTAATTAACACATGACCTTTTCTACTTTTTTATTTTCAATTTTAATTTTTTAAAAATGTTAAATTGGGTTTATTAAAACCTTTAAAAGCTAGTTAAATATTTTTTTATTTAATTTTTGATATATTACATATTCAATTTTGAAATATAATTTTTAAATCAACAAAAATATATTTAGTTTTTACAACGTATAATTTCAATAATCGTTTAATGAATAAATAAATATATATCTATATAAAGTAAATAAAAAAGAAGCATTAAAATATTTTAAAAAGGTCAAATATCAAAATATAAAAATGAAATACGACATATTATTTAATAGTCTGACATTACTGTCAATCAAAAATATACAATACTATTCATTAATAAACGTCAACAAACGATTATTATATATATATATATATATATATATATATATATATATATATATACATATGTATATATTTTAATTTAAATGTAAAACAGTATAACACACACAAAACCTCATCGAATCCATTTTATCAGAAAATAAATTAACATTAACGAAAATCGATTTGAGAGTGATTCGTTTGAAAACCACCTTACAAATCTGCTGTCTTATAAACAAAATGGTGTGGCTTCGATGCACGTTGTACCCGGCCGTATGTTGAATTGTCAGAGTACAATAGGATTAAGTTCCCCGGGGATGACGAGACATTCGATTTCGTACAACGCCAATAAAAATAATCGTAAAGACGAACTGGAATGAATGTCCGTCGGTTTGTTAACTTATTCTTTTTTCCTATGTGTACTTTTGATGTTGTGAATCAGATTTGATGTTAATAATTTCAGTTTGTTCAGTATTTATATAAATGATTATGTATATTTGATTACTTTATTATTTTATAACAATTATTTTATGTATTAAAGAGATAAAACTGATTTTATGGTTAGGACTGATATCCAAATATCAATAATTAGAAAAATAATAAATTTAATTGGATTAAGAATTGTTTTAATTGGATTAAGTATTTTTATAGTAAATAAAATCCCATCATACAGAGAAATAAATATCATTGAAAATATATACATGGTTTGAAAATAAAATTGAATTCATTACAAAAAACTGACAGAAACACATGTCGAAAGAATCAATAACTAATTTGAGAAATATTTAAATGTCAATTGTTGAATAATCTGAACGAAATTTGCTGATAAAATAGATATATTTTTCAAAATATATTTAAAAGCACGACTGTAATTTTTAATAATTATAATTGATACAGAAATACATTAATAATAATAATAAGTTAAATAATGTACCTGTTTCAATTCAGAAATTAACTACTTAATTTTTGTAAAATACTTTTACAAAAATTAAGTAAAAAAACGTAAATATATTTAAATTATACTATTTAATCTTTTCGTTTCACACAAGACAAACGTTAGCAACTTAAATGATACTCAACAGTAAACAAAAAATAAAAATCTTATTAGAATTAGAGCAGGCAACTTAAGTCACTCTGAGCATCTAAAAATTATTTCATGATGGGCAACTATAGATATTATTTTTTTAGACAACATTGGATATTTGATCTGCTCTTCTCATAAAGACATTTTGTCTTGTTTATATTTTACTGTACTTGGGACTTTATCCATTATCAATGATAATTCTTTTAATGTATATTATTGTCCTATCTTAATCCTGTTTTTTAATTCTCAGAAGTTTTTAAAAAAATAAGTTATTTTGATAAAATCATTAATATTAACGAAACATGAAAACAATTAAATATTTTTATAATTATATATTTAATTCAATATTGATGTTATTGATTTCTCTCTCTTTATATATATATATATATATATATATATATATATATATATATATATATAAATGCTTAAATATAAATAAATACTTGCACATAAAAAATAAAAATCTAAAAAAAAATTAAATATATAAAATTTTTCAATAGTAATCTACTTCAAACATACCAACAGTATTTCGAAAACATACGTTCTGTGTGATTGACAACTAGTACTGAATTTACCAGTTGGACGATTTTACAAAGCAATACATTTTGCATTCTCTCTATTTAGTTGCAATAGAAATCGTAATTACAACTATATAATTTTAGCATTTAATTCTATAAATGGGTCTTTATTTAAATTAAGATTTACACAAAATACCAATAAATGTATCTATTAAATACGATGTGTACAACGATAAATTACTAATTTACCAATTGCTACTTTATTTAACTACAGAAATTCAATCGGTCTGTGTAACGTATCAACAAATTAATATTTTTTATTTTTTAAATATTAAATAAATTTCCAAGTAAAATAAACGAAATTTATTTTCATGCTAATAAATAACATTTATAATTTGTAGATTTTTAATTAATAAAATTTTACTTACATATTTATAAATGAATTATTTATATAAATATTTAATATCATTTGATGATTTTTTAACACAAAAAAAATAAATAAAAATTAGTATTTTGTATTTACTAATTACGAATAATTTCATAAATATATATTTATTTAAATTATAAATCAATTTAGCTTCGTTTATTTAATAAAGACTTATTTTTCAATAACAAAAAGTAATATTATTCTTCAAATATTAACTATTTAGATATTTAATTTCGAAAAAAATAATTAAATTGATTTATCTATTAATTCTTCCTCTGTTTTTATTTAATTAATTAATCATTAGAGTAAAATTAACAATTACAAAAATTAAAACTATTAGGTAATTTTTTTCATATTTTATTAAATTTATTAACGTTCATTAAAACTGAATTCCATTTTGCGTTAAAACTTTTGTGAATAAATTAACTTTCCAACATAAGTTTATTTATACAAATTTACAGTCACTCACTTACAAAAGACGATAAAAAAACTTTATACGAAAAGCATTAAAATCTTTAGGATGCGAAAAATTCAATACATAAAGCCTGTAGAGAACACAACGTTATAAATAATGCAAGTGAACGATGTTATTTTAACAGGAAAATAAAAAATTAGCAGGTAAAAGTTTAAGTAATATTGGCCTTGTGTAAAACTGCTGGCGTCATCTGCTTACTGGTGTACCTAAACAAATTTGGTAGCTTGGTGCTTGTTCGTGGTTGATATCTTGGTTGGAACGTTAACGTTTCATGTGCCCATTTGTATCGATTTTGAAAATAGTACTAGTAGAAAACAGCATTTACGAAGTATTTATGTTTATTTATTGTATTGTCTATAAATATAATAATAGGCAAAAATAAAACATTAATTTACTACTATTAGTATACTAATCATAATTAAACTTATAATTTAGAAAAAAACATTTTATCATATTTATAAAGAGAAAGTACTGAAAGAACAGTAATTTAAAAAAAGCACAGATGACGCCACGAACCAAAGTTTATAAAAGCACTATTGAATTAAAAAATAAAATTCAATGTTTTATATTAAAAAAAAAAGATTTTTTAGTCAAATTTGATAAAATGCCATTTAAATATTTTTTGTGATATAAAATACTCTATTATAATAAAAATAATTAATAGATTTTTAGAAATATATTTTATCTTTAAAAGTATTAGAAAAAAATATGAAAAAAATAAAATTATTTAAATCAAATTGTATAGAAAGTGTTTTCAAATTTATGATATTATCTACAAACAGTTTCAATTAAATGCACAAGTTAAGTACTCATTTTTTGTCTATATACGTCTAATAATTTATTTTTTATAATATACTTTTAAGTTAATTTTAATAGGTTGTTTATATAAGGTGATCATTTATATTTGAGAGCAATTTACGAACTTTAGATATAAATTCTACAAGAATATTTATTTATATATATATAAACAAGAAATAAAAGGAGGCCAAAAAATACCTTATCAGAAATTGGAAAATGAAATTGTGAATCTGATGATATAGCAGAATGTTAAAACAAATTAATATAAAACACAACTCTCACGATCATTCATACATAATAAATTTAAAATACCTATTAATAAACGTATGAAGCAAATAGTAAATAAATATAATTTACACGATTCAAAATCTTTTTACATGTAAATTAATTAAATATGTTAGGTTTTTTAAGTACACCGAAATGAAATATCTTTTGTAGGGGCACATATTTGAATCCAAATTCTAATTTTTAGCTATTTATATAAATTATACAATATATAAATATGATAAAAAGTTTATAAGGTGTTTGTGTACAAATAATAACAATTTATATAAACAATACGAGGTTAATTCTTCCACATATTTATAATTTTGGGTTTAGAGGAATTTTTTCTGCTTTCTATTAAAAGTGTTTCTAAACTATTAATATTTAATAAGTACGTTCTAACTTCGAGACCTTATTATTATTTTAATAGATTTAATAAAAACTTCAATCTTAATAAGAAAAAAATGAATAAAATACAGATAGTTGTAAAGAAAAGAATTAATTATAACTATTCATAAAAATTTAACATTTAAGTTTTATTCTAACTACCAGTTTGAAATAAATACATTTTAAATGAAATCAGATTTTTATTTAGAATTCTATATAAGGCTTTCATAAAACCTGCCTTGAATAAAAACCAAACCAAACTATTTAATAACTCTACGTTTAATAATTCTTTACAAAAAGTAGATAATTTCTTATAAAAAAAATCCCATTCGTTATTGTATTGTTGTCGGCATACATTCAATGAAAAATCAACAGAACGTTTAAATCAAAGGGACCCGCAATAAATCCTGAATAGCAGACTTTGCAATGAATGAAACGAGATTCGTATGCAAGATAATCTTTTTTTTCAACATATCTTCGTCTCAAAGTAAAACAGATCTACATTGGCGGTCTACGAACAGAAAGATGCCTTTAGGCGAAATCCTTTCTTTCATTTCAACGTTGTGTCGGATGCGAATAATATAAACACTGGTTCTGATAATAGCGTATGACATTATTTGCATAAAAACTATTAGATCAAACTGAATGAGATCTACTGATGTGTTCATCGAATTCATATGTATCTTTTATAAGAATGTATAAACGTTTTAAAACAAATATACATTCAAGTCAAAAGTATATTCAGTAATGAAATACTATGTAAATTGTTTAAATTAAATGTATAAATAAATAAATATGATTTATTTATTCCACATTAATCCAAAATAAACGAAAGAAGATTTTTTTATTATTGAAAGTGATTATATGATGTTTAAAATGATTTTAGAAATGTTACATAAAAATCAGTGAAATAAATTTCTTGATAATTAGTTGATCTGTTTGATTATAAACTTGTAATAAAATATAGATTGTTATGAGAAACATTTGTAAATATATTTTAACATTTTTAAATATATAATAATAAATATATAACATAATAAATATATAATAATATTTTACATGACTATAAAATATTATCTCGACAATTCTTTCAGTTTTTTTATTATTTATAGTAAAATTAAAGCATTAAAAAATAATAATAACATAATACAAGTTTTAATTGTGTAGTTCATAAAATATTTTCCCTCTAAGTAAATAAATGTGTGATGTTAATTTATGAAGACTATATTATCATACTGAATTATTTAAAAATAAATATTTATATTTGCTAGTATTTTTTTTTTTTTTTTTAAAATAAGTGTCAGAGATTGTATAAGGTGGCCTAAATGAAATTAAAGGATATAAATCCAGACTGAAAATTACATCTTTCAATCTTATTTAGGCCACCTGTACAATTGATTGATTGTCAAAAATATTAAAAAAAAATACATCTAACAGCATACAGAAAAATATTTTAATAGAATTAAATAATCTTCTAACTTCAAATGATTATCATCATTTAATAAAGTATTATCATTTATTTTATTCAAAAATAATTTAAAATTATACAATGATAGTTTATTGTTTTTTTAATGAAAAATTGACCGTTTACGAAATCAAAATTCATTATTATAACTCAAAATGAAAATATTTAAAATAGAAACAAAGATATTTAATATCACACAAATTTAAAAAAAATATCTTAAATTCGACTTCATTAATTTGTGTACAAAGGAAATGTAGTTGATTTTTATTAAATTTTATTCAATATATATATATATATTGAGACTGAGATTAAATCGACATATTATATTAAATATGTCAATAGATTTTTTTTGTAATAAAATATAAAGGATATATCTTGAAATATATTTACAAGTATCTATTAATAATGTAATGTGTTTATTGTACTTTTTTATGTTTATAACGAATAAAGTCTATATGTCTTGATTAAAAGATTAAATAAACCAGTTCGGTGCAAGTATAAAAAGAGAAGTTAATGCGTAATTCAGTCACCGCATGAACGACACTCTATTGTGAGACGTGATGTCATGAGGCATCATCGGAATTCGTTATATACTTACGTCGCTATCCTTCTTAGCATGTAAACTAAGAACGAAGTGGATTTACAACAACGACTGACTACCAGATATGGCAGACGCGAAGAACCCGTCAAAGGAACCCCGACACACATTCATCAATGTTGATGAGGCGATGCATTATTAACGATATATTGCAACACACGAGGGACGAACGACATTGCCGACTATAAGAAGGAACAGTTGAGAGAGACTTTGGAAATACATTCCGTTTGTGTCTTGTGTTGCCTCAAAGAGACAGTCAACCAGCCAGCCAGCCAAGCATTCAGGTCGCGAAATTGATTGCTTTCTTTGAGACACGACGGCATTTTAGAAACAGAAGCTGTTCTGTTTTCAGTAGATATTTAAAATTATACCGCAACAGCGAAGCAGTAAGGAGAAGAAGCGCGCTTCTTTGTGTATGAATGTATACATGTTATATTCTAGAGAAAAATTATTACTTTGATGTCGATGTGAAATTTTAATAATGCGGTTGATTCATGTGTTGATTTTTATTTTAGTTTTTTCTCTCGGCGGTTTTAAGATTTACGTTGTTCATCTGTCAGCACTAAAATTTGTTAAAAGGAAACATAAAATATTAAACATAAGTCTCTTCGGATTAATAAATTAAGCATATTTATAATAAATGTTACTAAAGCTATAAATCATACATACATTTAGCACATGAAATTTAATGTATTTTTTATTACAAAAACATTCTTAAATTACTGGACATTTTTCAATACATTTCCATTGTACTAAATAATTTATATATTATAATATATAAAAGTTAAATATCGTACATCGATTAAACATAATTCAAAGAGATATAGTAAATTGCGAATATAAGCAGATTCTCACTAGTTTGATTCAAGAGATCATTGAAATGCACATTATATTCTCTATACGACAGGCAGATATAATCAAAACGGCCGGCGGGAATCCGTCACTCAGCTGAAGTAGTAGACGTTTTAGCAACCGAATGAACGTGAGTTCATACAAAACTATTACTGTTTCTCCTTTTTAGTAGTTCTGTCGACTGGAAATAATTGCTTGATGTGGATTCCTAACTTATTATACTGGGTGCGCCTTGTTGAAAAGCTTTTGACTGACATTACCCAAGGCTTCATTCTAATGTATCCTCTTCAGTCAACTGACTTATTGAATCTGTAACGCGCATGTGCCGCAGGCATATGCTTTGCCTCGTACCGCTAGTTCGAGTTTAAATGAAAACGCTTTTTGTAATAACACACACGTAATTACTGAAGATCTGACGAATGCCTTGAAGCTTTTGACATGTCTACAATAACATTTAAATCTCGCAGTTTAGACGCGGGTATATTTTCAATTTCGTATTCACTCAAATAAACTAACTGAATTGATTTAAATTTACAATTTATTTCTGGCATACGAAATTTCCGATTGTTTAGAAATCGAGTCTGTTTAAGAGTAGTAGTCGAGGTTTGCGATTTTATTTCATGTTGTTATAATTGCAACGATATAATTTAATTTAAATTTATTTTCAATCTTGTTCACTTCTGAGAATCATGTTTTGATCGTTTTGTATTTAGATATTTTATTTTAGTTTATACGTTATTAGTATTTACTTTAAATCAGATTAAATAGACATATATATATATATATATATATATATATATATATATATATATATATATATATATATGAACGATTATAAAAAAAGCATTAGTTAAAAAAGATTCTGTCAGACGTTCACATAAATTACAAATTCCGTTCTGAATCATTTGTATTTTCCTTTATCAACATGAAATATTATGAAAAAAATATTATGTATTTCGCTATAAAAACATAATAAGATCTCAAAGCCTAATCAGATATGAAAATACCAAACAAGAAATATAGCACACAATCAAGATTTACTATCACGCGAAATAAAAATAACAAATTATAATCTATTCATCAAATTCAGCTTAAAGAGATTTACGATTACATTGAAACGACAGAGTCGCAGCAAATATCCGACATTTTATGATGGATTATAAATTCAAGACGAAATTCGAAATCTTTCATCCACTCACCCTACTGACAACAGTTCCATCAAGAAAATTACCAGCGGGAAAGCCAATAATCACGTAGTCGCATCACCCCGTCGCCCGTTCTAGTGCCGTAGTCAACGACAAGCGATTTGATTTATCGTGCTATAAAATATCATTTGTATATTACGTCCTATTCCCAGTGATGGCGTTACGAATGAATGCAAAATGTGTTATTTGAACTGCCATACTGTTGAAATCTATTCTCGAGACCCTTCTATTACCTTCAAATAAAGAACGAAATGGATGTGTATTCCATTTTAATATTAATCGATATGTATAAAAACGCTACATTATATATATATATATATATATATATATATATATATATTCATTATATAAAATAAATATAGAAAAATATATTTAAATTAGACACATAAATTAAAAATAAATATATTAAAACTTTACGAATATTTTAATTTCATTGTAATATGTTAAGTATATATATATATACACATTTATTATTCAATTATCATCAATCAGTCTACATAAACATAAATTGATTATTTCAAATAAAGATACTTCATTTTCACTTAATACAATAAATACTGTAGAGAAAAACAATTTTCGAAGAGCACACATTAACGGTAACAATAAATGCCGGATTGCGTATCTTTGTACAGAATCGATTGACGTCCCCCAGTACGTTATCTCCTGTGATGTCCGGAACGTGTGGTTACAGACGTCGGACGACGTCGCACAATTCATGTCAACTGGAGGTTGATAAAACAACCAACCGACGAACCAACCAGCCAACCAAAAGACCAACACATCAGTGGCGGATTTTTAAATTGTTATTAAAGTACAATCAGTTTACAAGATAAAATCCAAATGTCGACAAGTTTTTTTTTTGAAAAAAAACAGAATTTAGAATAATTAACAAATATATATTGATATAATTTGTAGTATTTATCTATTTTGATTTAAATATTATTATGAATAGTTTTGAAATATTTATATTTAATAAATTTACAATTTACTTATTACTTTCTAATAATCATAAAGAATATTATTCTTGACAGATTAAAAATTTTATTTAAGGATAATATTAAACAAATTTGAATGTTAATTAATTTAATTAGATTTAATTGAATTTCAGCAGAATTTACATAATATAGGTATGTATTATTGACACCCACACTTATTATAATATTTAAGAGGAATATCATATATCCAGTTGGTTACATAATAAGATGATGAATTCGAAACTAGCGTGAAATAAGCTTTCATGGACTTAATGCGACCAACTAATCTATACATGATTCATTAAAATTTTCCACTTCTAATTTCCCTAAACAAATTTATTTAAACAGTTAAAATGTCATTTATTTTATTAATATTCAGTTATTATTTATGATTAATTACTTTACAAATTAATTTATGTTATTATTTATATTTATCGTTGATTTTAAATCATTCTCTATAAAAAAACAACCATTGTATACTTTTAACATCTTAATTACTATGAATCTAATTAATTTTTATTTTTTGATTATGAAGTAAATATAATTTAAAAAATACATACAATAATATTATATATGGTAGAAAATATTGAAATTACCTTACACATTTGAAATCTATATATAAATTTAAAATGCATGTTGAAAAAAATGATAATGGTTTATGATTTCGAACAAATGTGTATACATAACCCTATTTTTATGATGAACAAATATAAAAAGATGTACATAAATTTTAAATAAATTCGAAATAAACCCCTTCAATAAAACATTACAAATATTTATGAATATGATCCGCCACTGTCATAATGTCAACCCTCTTACTATATTACTGTGACAACACGCGGACAAATAATGATCTGACAAACAGACAATGGATTGAGATGTGGCATTTCCGTTAAAGCTTTCGCGTTAAAGCCACACTAATGGCTAAATTGACTCTCGCACAATACTAGGCCCTCTTTACACTGCAATACCGATAATATACACACTCACTGGATGCTGTGATGTATTTGACATCAGTCTTTAGGTATTATTGTTCTCAATGTATAATCGACGTAACCATTCAATGTGTTATATAATGGATGATGTTTATATATTATGATGTATGGAATACACACATTGTTCTATATGTGAATTGTGATAAAGAGAATTGTTCAGTTTGCTTTGATATATTTGTATTCCTTACACACACATACACACAAATATATATATATATATATATATATATATATATAATAATAATAAAATGTAAATAAAAATATACAAAGAAAAAAGACAACCGATAGACAAGAGGAATTACTAATTGAATAGTCCGAGATATAAAAGTAGATATGAAAAAGAACAGAAATATATTAAATCAAAAAAAGAGTCTCCATTAAAAATAAAAAATCAAATTGTAAAATACAGTAAAAAAGAAGTTTATAAGAGATTGGCAGAAAATAAAAAAAATGGAATATCTTCGGAAGATGTGTAAAAAAAACAGTAACATTAATAAGGCTTATCGTTCAGCAATGGGCCTATAATAATTTGTTGATGATAATGATATATAAACGTATGTATATGTATTAAAGAGAAAAAGAGAGAGAATATAAGCATGTGTATTATATAAATATATATATAAACTAATTTACGTGCTAAAACTATTAAATTCCTCTCGAAATTTTTTATACAATCGACGTATGCATATCATATTACGTTCGTTAATTAAACTTCTGTAAATTTACAATATAAAATATATGTAGAATAAAATTTATGTTCCGTTAAATTATTTACTATATTTTCAAACATGTTTATGTATACAAATACCAACATAAATCAATCGATGATGTGGTAAAAAAGAGATTGATGAATGCAATTTTCTAACAAAAAAAAAAGAAAAAAATATAAAAACATAATGTCATATGAAAAAGTATCAAATTACAAGCGTTTATAATTTTATAATTAAAGAGTCGACAGTTATATATTGAAAATATATAACTGTCGACCCATAAAATATATTGAATAGACTTAATATATTAACAAATGTACATATATATATTTAAAATATACACATATCCCTTCAGTTTTAAACGTTGTACATAAATCAATCGAATAAGTGTTTTAATGTTGTTTGCAATAAATGTATTTTAAATAAATTTATATTTTTAATTGTATATTATATTATTTGAAAAAGAAAATCGATGTAAATGTAAATTTATGTATTTACTTTAAAATAACAGATTTCAAAAATATATTACAATAGAAATAATTTATACACTACTTTGTAAAACATTTATTAATTAATTATCTGACATATAAATTTTCTTAAAAGATTATCGTTGTATGAAAATATTAACTGGTTATAACTGTCAATTTATAAAACTTTTTTTTTAAGAAAAATACTTTTTTACATTATGTTAATTATCTCGATTCTATTTTACTGAGAAAAAAAAATAAAAGGCCATTCTGTGAACAACAATAAAATATGTTCCACACATTCTATTGAAAATCAAGCCGAATGGATTCAATGATCTTCATCCATGAATGCACACACTATTCATCACATTTACCTAATGTTCAACAAAAAAATATACATATATAAAAAAGAAAGAACATAAATGCGTGCATGCACTGAATCACCTACTAATTTCACACTACAATTAAAACATACATATAAAAGATTTAATCTTGGTTAACGCAACCGAGTCTATTGAATCGGTTCGATTCAAAAGGATCGTTGTCGACGACGTCGGCGTCTTTTGATCCACGCCCCGCACATTTGTGTGTATACGATATGTCAGAGGACTGAATAGAGTGCCATATCACGACAGGTAATTGACCATTGTGTTTTGCTTGGCGGTCGACTAAGTGACAGTAAGAAAGGATGCGACATGCCAAGGCCGTAACAAGAGGAATTGAAAATTAAACATGGATTTGATATCTTCAGTTCCATGTTAATTAGAATCACTGTCTTATTTCTATTATATCGGATTATCATGATTATTTATTATATGTATTTGAATATTTCTAAATACATTTATTTGATATGCATTAACATTTTTATTCTGTACAAATTAAGTATCTATTTAAATTGATAAAATATTTGCTATTATAACATTGAATTTTTAATATTTGATTAAAGATTTTTTTATTTTTTAATTTAAAAAAACTATTTCTTTAAAACATTTACTTACAATAAATATTTTTAATTCTACATTTACTTTACTTTATACCAAAAAAATAAATTTTTCCAATAAAATTATTGTCAGTACAGAAATGTTTATTAAATTAAATTGTAAAATAATTTAAAGACTATTTACTTTAAAGAAAATAAAAAATATAAAAATTATTGTCTGAACACAAAATAATATAAATAATTTTAATTTTCTATATCAGTATGACTTTTTTAGTACGTATAATTATTTTTAATGTTTTTTTAACATATATATATATATATATATATATATATATATATATATATATATATATAAAGATAGAAAACATAACACAGTATTCTATTATAATCAAAATAAATTCCCAACCCTTTACATAAAAGATAACTACGACCATGTAACACACAATGCCTCGTGTTTATTATCATGGTCTTCGGTGTAAATCTACGTCATCATACCGTTAGAGTTCTACAATGCTACAAGACATCGCTGGTGGTAAAGGTAGTTTAATAGTGGTGATAGAACGGGACGAGCACCTGACAACTTGACAGAATAATTAAGAAGCTGGGCTGTGCGCCGTATTACACGTAGAAAATACATAACAAGTGTATAGTAAAATTTTTCCATAATAATGTAGTATTCATGGGATGAACATTTTTAATAAACAAAATTATTTCTTAGTTTATTATATATTAATGTAACTAATTAAAGAATGTAAAAAATATAAAATAAACAACATATTTCTAAGAATTAAACAAATAAGAAATAAATATTTTCTCTATAATTGACTATAAAACTATATTTAATAATAATGTTCCTTGAATCCATTTTTAATATTTTTGAAACTATTTTTAAATAAAATTAAATATTTTTCTAGCACAAATTAATTTACTACCATTTATCAATATTGAAAATAGTCAATTTTAAGTATCGAAAATTATATATTTTATAAAATAATCATATTTTTTTCAATCAAAGATTTATGTTGTAAAAATTGAAATATTTTAAAACTAAAAAAAATATTATTTGAGGCACTTTCAAAATTAATGGTGTATATAAAAGGTTTTCCTAAAACTGGTGATAGCTGATGGCAGTTATATTTGATTTTTTTTAAACTCATTTTGACATTTCAACTCAGTGTAGTTTGGCAAATTATCATAAAACGTTTTTAACATTTCAACAACGCTTAGAAATTGTAAAAACTTCAATAGACTTATTGAAATAAAAGTGAATGAGTCTATTATTTCACGAAATGGACCCATCAATCGGTCACCAAGATCAATGAGATCTAACATCATTTGATTATTTTTTGTGGGGTTATGTGAAATCATTGGTTTATGCTGATAAACCACAAATAGAAACATTAAACTTGGACTTAAAATTGAACTAAACGAATGCACTAAGTCAAGCAAAGTCGTGGTAGTCATATGAGTGAAATTGTATTTCATCATTAATATGGTTAAAAATAAATAACTATTTAAATAAATAATTTTTAATTTATTTCCATTTAAACTTTTGAAGTGCTTATTGGAAAACTCTATAACATTTATGACCTATACAAAAATGTTTTAATTTCATTTTTATAAAATATTTTAAATATAATCATTTCGTCATGAAAATACTTATGTAAATTAGAAAAAGGAGAATTAATTAAAAACATTTATTAATTAATAAATAAACAAAAAGAATTTCTATACTTTTTTAATTATTTAAAAAAAACATTATTTTATTTATAAACTATGAATACTGATATATGTTTTTAATATTAATAAAAAAATATTTTATTTTTCTTATTGAATTCCATCCATTGCCAAATAATATTTTGAATTAATATTCTCGACTGGGAACTACATAAACACTGAAACAATATAGACAATAGTATAAGAAATATGTTAACGAACAGTTTCGCAGAACCGAACTTCGTTTCTTTACTGAATATTCATTCAAATAAAATTGATTTTATTATTATCATTTTTATTTATATCTCACTAAAGCAGCCGCGTTCTGGATGGTGCAAAACGCGCTCCTAGATCGTATAAACAGTAGACGAGCACAATTTTATTAAAATCAAACTGAATACTTTGTTTCTTTTATTTCTATTTTTTACATATTTCATGAGAGAAAAATCGTTAGCTTTAAAATACTTTTAAAATATAATGCCAGGCCAATGGTGGATAACAAATGACATATGAATTGGAGACAATGTAAACGGCATATAGATGCGATCTCAGCATATCTAGATTACAACAAATAAAATACAGAGTCATGCGTGGAACGCCCATCTCATCACTGTTTATGGATTTAATATGCAAAGTCGACTGGCAACAGCCGTGGCTCTGCATCATACCGCACATATGCTCTACATATATTCACTCGAAGACATTTTTATATTGGTAATATAAATTTTATTTATATGCATGTTTCCATTCACATTTATTATTATATTAGCATATACATACATACATACGCGCATATATATATATATATATATATATATATATATATATATATATATATATATATATATATATTTATATACACGCGATTTTTTCAACATAATCGATTAAAAAAGCCCACATAAACATATAAACATATGCAAGTGTCAGTTCATATTATATTCAAAAAAATAATAAGAATTTTATAAGGACTATTTTTTGTTGCAGCAAAAACAACTTACAAATAAGTTGGGATATTAAATAATTTAATTGAGTATCAACTGTATTCCCACGTATAATAATTTTAATATATTTAAGAATGTGTATTCCTAAATAAAAATAAATCAGTTATTAAACAGAATGAGCATGCAATAAATTTACTAAAAAAAATATATAAATAAATTCAATAAAATTATTAAAGCACGTAGTATAAAACTAAAAAAAGTATTCAATTCTATTTTATTATATATATATATATATATATATATATATATATAGAGAGAGAGAGAGAGAGAGAGAGAGAATAGAATGATTTTTTTTATGAATAATTTCAAAAATAATCTATACATACATTTATTATTTTTCCTAGTATAATATTAATATACATGAGTATTATTAAAGACTAGCAATAATAGTTGTCTAATAAAAAAATAATAATTTTTTAAAACATTTCTATTTTTGACATATTACAAATAATTATTCACAATCTTTTTGAAAATAAGTATTTATTAATTAATAATTAAAATGTGTAGGTGTGTGTTCATGTATTTTACATTCATTTTTATTTTATATCTACTATTATTCTCATCTATGAAATATTAAAAAATACGAATAGAAAATGTTTCAATAAATTGTATTAAAAAATAATTGCTGTTTACAATGAATGTCCAGAAATAAAACAGCCATAGTCCCTATTTAAAACTGAACACATGTTTAAATGTTAACAACTTCTGTAGTTGACGTTCGAGTTGTAATAATCAATCATATGTACAACTATTCAATCGTTTGCTAAAATTTATTCATGTTTCTTTCATCCTCTCTCTCTCTTTCCATAAATTTATATATATATATATATATATATATATATATATATATATATATATATATATATATTAAATAAGAATATAAACAAATGTAAACAGTATTTTTTTTAAATATGATACGATAAAAAAATCAAAATTATACTTGTTTATCTAAATTTGAAAAATAATGAAATTTATTTATTCAAATTATCAAATTTGTATATAAACAGGCAATAATCCACATTCTTCATAGTCACAGTCTCTTATACAGACGAATATATTTACACTTACAATATTATATGAAAGGAAAATTTAAAAATACAACAAATATAAATAAACAAGATTCATTCTCTACAAATAATATTATTTTTTAAAAAATATAAAAAAATAACTGGATTTTCCATACACTTTTATTCTAAATAAAATTATTTACTATTAAAACAGATCAATATTCAATAAAATTTATCCTTCTAATTAAAATACATTTATATTTATATATATATATATATATATATATATATATATATATAATTTCAATATTAATGAATTTTTAAAATTAAAAGAAACATTAAATTGCAAATAATTTTTAATGATAAGAATATCTGTAATCCATTAATCTGTTATAAAAAGAGAAATATGTAAAACGAATAAAAATCGTTTGATATTTTATTATAAATAAATAAATGCTTATATACACTCCCATATTTTTTTCTAAAGAAATCTGATGCAATTAACTACATGACGCAGATTTCTCAAAGCTCCATTAACATAATCAGTTTCCTTGATTTATGATATAAACCAACCGTATGATGACAGTGCTAAAATGTCCACGGAATAACATATTCCGTATCTCTGTCAGAAAAATGACATTTTATAATGAAGATAAATAGATGTTATTTTTGGAGAGTCATTAGCCAATATATAAAAGAGGATATAGAAGTACACAGCCATCAATCTTTCGACGATATTAATTTCACTTATTTCTGACAACTGTCACTCATGCCTGCTGTTTTTATGCGGTCTCATGAATACAGAACTTTTTTTCAGTTTGTTTGTTTGTTTACGGAGATGTGTACAGGTATTTCATTATATTTTTATATAGATATTGCGTTACAGTAGAGATATTATGTTTCTGGTAACGATTTAAAGCTGAATATTAACGAACTGATATGTAATTAACACTCTTGATGTTATCATTCGATAATATGTGTCAGAATTTAATTATCTAACACGTTTCAAAATATGTTTCAAAACGAATTATAGATTTTTATCAAATAATTAAAATGCATATATATTTTAATATACTTTGATCGTCAAACATATTTTGTATGTATTAAAACATTTATTTCATATTTTATTTCTTCAATAAAGTTAGTGATATTATTAATATTATCATATTTCTTTTCATATATCAAATATTTCAATATGACAAGTATGGATATTTTCGATTACTGTTTAAAAATATTATTTTTATAATATATTAGTAATTTGATTGAAATTTTTTACACTATTTTCTTTTATAAAAATATATCTGAATTAAAACGTAATGCATAACAAATCTATTATAACTATTACATTTGATAGTTAATTACATTTCATAAGAAATGGAAATATTATCTCTTATTATAATGTATTTCAAAACGTTTCAACCTATAACAATGTGTTGAAAAACATTGATGTAGAACATGTAATTATAATTGACAGATTTCTCATTTCTGTTCTCACATCGAATTAAAAACTTCATCTACGGATTGTATCAAGAGCATTAAACCAGTTATATGAAAAAAAAGCAATATAATCTTTAGTAAAACATAACTGCGACGAATTAACTAAACATAGACAATTATAAAATGATATAAAGAGATGCGTTTGCATCAAACACACGGACTATTATGTGACATGTTACAAGTTTTATGATGTGATCAGCACTGGCTAATATTTAATGCGGTGGAATAGCAAGTTGTTGGCTGTCAGCCTGTCTTTCTGCCGGCTGTCTAGCTGTCAGTTTGCTGTCTGGTTTACACGTCAGGACGGTGTGAGCACGCAATCCTGATTAACGCCCGCCCGCTAGCGTTGGTGTCCGTTCCGACGTAGCAAATAAAAATTCGTGTTACACACAATTACTATTTCATGTTTGGTACGCAAATATGTCAAGCCGAAAGTCTAGTTTACTATTACGGTCTGATGCGTTACAAAACAAATTATGGGTCAAATAAAACAGAAACGATGTACAACTACAACTGGTAACTTAATCAAGGTTCATATTAAAATTTTAGACAGACATGTGTAGTGAGATATTTAAATATTTGTTAAGATTAACAAAGATTATTTCAACGAGTTTTTTTTCATTATTTAAACAATCGTTTAGAAGAAATTAATCACTTGTGTATTATTTTTTAATTTTTTAAATTCACTTATAATAAGAAATATTAATTCCATTTATGAATAACTATACACATATATTATTTATACATGGATAAACAAACATTTTTTTAAATTAAAATTACAACACTTAATTTTACATATAATTAATACTCTCTACCTGTATATAAACTACAAAGAGAAAGAGAAGAGAGAAAGATTAATAAATCAAAACATTTTACAGTATTTCAATCTTTCTCTCATTTCCTTAATAGACGCAAGTTAATATGCTGTTACTACACACATTCATTATCCAAACAATAATATTAATGAATAATGCCCGTTTGCAAAGTCAATTAAATCAGTTAAGACCGATGAATTTCAACAATATCTAACATTTCGATATTTTTAATAAATTTCTAATAATTGAAATTCACTGATAATAATAAATCTTTTTCAGAAATTTCAATTTAATTTACTAAATATATTATTTAAATACACCTACATGCAAATGGATAAAAAAGTTAATCATTTATTAGTAATAAACGTATTATAATTGTTTATTTCACTAAAATGAAATAATTACAGAATTAAAGACTAAAAATAGTATGAAAAGAAACATGAAAGAATTATTAAAAAAATGAGTTAAAAGGTTGAGATTTTTTTTTCTAAATATATATTTGGAACTACAACCTTATTAATTAAAATATATGAAACGATTCAATCTATCGACTTTGATAAAAAGCACGGAGATAACAACCGATGATCTATTTATCATCAGTTAATAACGACATCCACCTAAATTCAAACACTTAATTAAATGAAGGCAATAATTAAAATTCCGATGCACATGTCTATTTTTTGCATTCGTTTCTCTTTGTCACTCCACAAGCATACATTCATTAGTCCATCATGCATAAATTGCACGCATGCCAGAACATGTCGCTCGTTATCAACGTTCACCGCGATGAACAAAAATAATTTTATCTTGTCGGAGAATCCGAGTGCGTTCTGTCACCGTCAACCCGTTAACTGACTGATATATAAATATAAATTACTATTGACAAGGTCAAACGTGTTAAGTGGTTGTTGTCCTAATTAAGTCACTTTGGTTGTCGGCAACGTTGAGTGACAGCACTGCGCTAGCGAGACTCTGATGCAATTATCATAGTACGGTATGTCGTTATTAAAGTGCCAATTGACCATAATATTGACAATATAAAGCAATTTATTTCGATTTATATTCCTTAACTGATTGATTCAAATACGGAGTGGAACTTAATGAAAATTAATTACAGAGGATTGAATTAATTTCAGGTTACGAATTTGATTTCTCACTTCAAATTTATATTATATATATATATATATATATATATATATATATATATATATATATATATATATATATATAATATTTTGTTTTGAAAAATTTATAAACTTGTATGTTGTTTCGACATTTGTGTCTCCAGGTCTAATTAGTATTTTAAATAATTGTATCTTGTTTTGGATTAACATCCCCAAAAAAATTTAAAATAAAAGTCATTTTTATAGCAAGAAGAAAAAAACCATCAATGGGCAAGAGAAATTATTGAAAACACAAAGACATATGAATACTCAGGTAGATTAGAAATGAACCAGTGATATAAGAAAATTAATCGAATATAATGGAAAAAAGCATTGGTTGGTCAAAGTGGAAAATTTTTTACAAAGATTTTCTTCCAATAGTGAATAGGAAGGACTGATTATATATACAATATATATTTTAATAACTTTCTTGCATTATTAAGAAAATAATATAAAATAACTGTCGTTATTCAATTTATAAAATTAGACATTTGAAAATATGCTAATATAAAGGAAAATTAAATTACAATTTTAACCGTAGTTTATTTTTAATTACATAAATTAATTATTTTTACAAAGAATACTAAAAATAATTCATTGTTACTTTAAGAGAACTTTAACATAAATTAATCATTTTCCTCAAAACTAACAAGTATCATCAAATATACTTGAAGATGCCATTCTTGTTGAAACTAGTTTACAGAAGTAATTAATAAAACTGAAGATTAAAGAATTAAACAAAAAAAAATATAATAATCTTATTCTAAAAATGGAAATAAATAATTTAAATTTTAATTAACTATTTCTCGACATCACTAGATTTTATAAAAGTATACAGTAATCACATATCATGATAATGTAAAATTATTTTACATGATGATATGATATGTTTATGGAAATATGTATTAATTAAAAAATGAACAATAACTTTATTGAACAATTTTATAAAATTTTATAGTGTTGAAAGGTGAGTAGTTTTAATTAAACATTATATCATTTTATGCAAATATTAATTGTTTTGTAACTCTTTTTTTCTTTTATTATTTGAATGAAAAGATAATTTAGTAAAAATAATCAAGAATTAATTATACAAATTGTTAGTATGAATTCAAACGAAATATTAATAAAATTTAACTGAATAATTTATATCAAAGAATTTTCAAACTAAATATATTGATATGATTTAAACATACACGAAAAATAAAAACGAATATGCAACTTGATGGAAATATTTTCTCTCTATCTCTTACGAAAATAAATTTTGAATTAATCACACATACAAGTTTTATGAAATAATTTTGATAAAATGCATGCTTTGTATACAATTTTTAAATTTATATAAACTGTACTTAAAAATGTAGTTATAAATAAATATAAACGATCTTAGATCTAACTTTATTTAGTTTATAACGTTTAACCATGTATGAAATCGTGTTACTTACAAACATTTAATATTGTATTTTATACAATGCACACGTCTTGTTGGTATGAATCAAGATCAACATCATACAAATTCCGGAAGCCGTCAAAATACATTTAAAGCGAAACACCATCATATATTTAACGTGTAAATAATAGATCCGTATCGGTTTTTGTCAGAAATGAACAATGCACGCTGTAAACATGAAATTTAAATTCGAATTCTTTATTTTAACGTCTAACAATGATTGTAGATAATCGTTTAATAATTCAAAACGTGCTACACGTTAAGCTTTAAGAAGTCATGTATAACAACTCCATATATATCAGTCGACACGGAAGCTGTCTTACGTTGACATTGATCGATACTCGGGCCACTTACACGAGTTTCATTATTTGCCCGTTACTATAATAAATTCAATTCATATACGGCTATATAATTATCTGATGACAAGATAATAAATATTGATCCGAGAAACAGATCAATAAATTGTTTGTTACTCTTTTTGGTATGTTTCTGATTACGTACGTTGATTTTTTTTGGGACATTAATATGATATTTGTAACATATGTTATATTAATAAGGCCAGGTTTAGACAATTATGGATTTATTTTCGATCTATTAAATTCTATTACAGAAACGTGATGTATGTGTCAACGTTGTAAACGTGCTGAACAATTTGTATATAGATTTTTTTTTAAAAAAAACGTCTCGTACAAGTAAAAGAAAATAAATTGTAATTAGTTTTCATAGTATCTTACTTATAAGGTTATATATAGAACATTAAACTATTACAAAATAGATTAGAAAATAAATAATTAATATTGACGTATATCATTAATAATTAGAAAATTATTCTATGACATTATAATTGTGTTATAATTAATCTATGAATTTATTAATAAATATATCGATTAAAATCGTATTCAATTTTAAAACTGATAATTATATTCGAATTTATTAGTACATAAAAAATAAAATTGATATTTAAATGGCAAAAATTAAAGTATTTTGTGCATTTTTATAAAAAAAACATTGGAATTTATTTATAACTTAAATTAAAAATCTCCAATAGAGTCAGATTGATTTTTATATTATTTTCAAATTATTTATTATAAACGTTTAATTTTATAACCAATTCTGTTAAAATAAATAAATAAAAATAAAATAAATATAGAATTAATGTATTGGACATACGATTTTAGACATTTGAAACGTCTTCAGATCACCGACGAGCAGATGACTTCTGTCTGATATAACAAGTTCAATACGCACTTTTTAATATAAACACACAAATGCATTTATCTGTCAGTCTATGATTATATTGTTATGTCTATCCTACATCAAATAATAATCAGGTCAAATATAATATTCGTGCCACACACATTCACATACTTTGTAATAGCATCAACAAATCTTTGGAACGAATTCATCTCACCAACATTACTGTACATTTGTTCTGACAGATGATGTTTTTAATGTAATGTAATGGACGTTGTGTGTCGTAACTTGACCACTGGGTCACATCAAAAATTGTTTATTTGAACATTTATTACATAACAAATATAAAATTAACTATGAAAAGTATACAAGATCTTACTCTAAGGTCATAATAAAAATTTAATCTTAGTATATCAGGTTAGACAACTATCAATAACTTATTTAATCACTGTTTACAGTTGGTATTGATCTTAGTTGTATACAAAAATTGATCACAAATAAAATCTAATAACTTTCATATTTTATTAGGAAAATTTTGCAATACAAGATAAATATTTTTATAAAAACATTCAGAATTGATAAAAGATTATACATACATCATTTATATTTTAGAATTATTTTTAAAAAATAAACTTATATAAATGATTATGATATATATATATATATATATATATATATATATACACATATATATATTTTGACCATTTAAGAAATAATAGATTATTTTATATTTAATATTTTAAAAATAGATTTATAAATTTATTAAATATGTTAAAATTATACAGATTTAATTATATTAATAAGATTGTATATAAAAAAATAACTTAAAAAGGATGTTTAAAAAAATGGTAATTATGTAATATGTAAAAGTAGTTTAAAATATTTTAATTACTAAAAAAATGATTAAAAATAAGAGTATAATTTTCTTCGATTCTTATCTTTTATAACGTAATCATTTCACAAAATGCATAACCGAAAACCAAGGACAAAATGAATTTAAATTAAAAATAAACATTGAATTTTAATTAAATGACGCCAATAATTACATACAACGTTAATATACTACAATTTATAGCGTAATAAAACGAACTTTATTGCAAAATTGACTTAATTATTTTATTCTAATATTGATACGAACACACGTTATATAGAATTCAATTCTTCTGTTTTGTATTTTAATGTCTTCATTAAAGTTACTATTAAAAGAAAAAATTAATTCATATTAAAATTACAGACGAAGTTAATTATAATAATAAAAAATAATAATCATATGAAAAACATGAAATATTTTAATTATAACATTACATAATTAAATAGATATTGTCTGACGGATGGATATAAAAATTTAAATGCCGTGAAAAAAAATGTAATTTATAATTGTTTGTTTATGAAACATGCAGATAAATAAATATAGGATAGATTACGTTATATCCTAATATATGCCATATTTTGTAATATCAACATACAAAACATGGTTTTTTATTGAAGATTATATGTAAAAATAACTATTTCACATATTCAGGAGATTTAGATATTTTAATGAGATTAAAATATTAAATGTTCGAATCACTCATAGATTATCTTCACAATAGCATACTTTAAAAAATAATGTTTTAAAATTAATTTAAATAACATGTACTGAACACTCTTGGTAATATTAATTATTAATTTAATTTATTTTTAATTTATTAATATTATGATAATTAAGAGTAAAGTTTCAGAAAGTAATAATATTTTTCTGTATGTTAAAAATTATTAATCTATATTTATATTAAATTTTTGAAATTTAACTCGAAGATTTAATACATATATCTTATTTTAGATCATAAATTTTAGTTTTTGTTCACAATATGTTTATTTAAAAATTTATCTATTAACTTAAATCAAGTTATTATTAAAAAAAATGAGTAATTTTGAAAATGGGAAATTAATGATATATATATATATATATATATATATATATATATAAAAAGAGAAAAAGAGAGATAGAGAGATTTATGATCATTTATTTATAAAAAATATTATGATTTAATATTTATAAACATATTTTAAAATTGATGAGTAATTTCTAAAATTCTTATGATTCGTTGGAATGATATAAATTTCTAATTATTTAAAAAATTACTATTGTATTTAAAATAACACAATTACTTAATTTATCTAATTATGAAAAAAAATTAATTCAAATTTATTTTAATTAAATTATAATATACCATTATCAAATGTTATATTATCCTAATGTTTTTGAAGTCTTATTAAATATTTTTGGCTCTTTTTAAGTGTTTTTATTATAACTCTCGAATATATATTTTTATCAAATATTAAAAAAGAACATCCTACATTTCTATGACTAAATGTGTATACATATATTTATGTACTTGTGCATAATTATAATATGATTTATTTACAAATATTTATCACGATTTAATATTTATACACATATTTTAAATTAATGAATAATTTCTAAAATTCTAATAATCCAGCGGAATGTTTCGAAATTCTAACAATGTAATAAAATTCACATTATAGTTAAAATGACAAAATTAACAGTTTTTTTATTTTACATAAACATTAAATAGCTACATTAATTCAAATTTACGTTCATTATCTTTACATAATTTAAATTTGTATAAAATATTTTTTTAATGATAAAACTTCAAACGTTAGAAGAATTGCTTGAGTGAATGAATAAAAAAATATTTTATTTATACAATTAGTCATATATATATTATTAAAAGTCTCCTATTAGGAATAATTCGTGGAAATAAGAAGAGAGTTGATTTAAAAAAAAAACTCAAAGTTAAAGACGTTATAATAAGGATGACATTTTTTTAAAAAAATGAAGAACTATCAATAAATAACAAATATTATTATTTGAGAATCCAGAAATATATAAGGCTTAAGAAAAGATTTATAGGTACTGTTGAGATAGAAAAATAAGAAAAATCAATGTTGTGGAATAATAGAGGAAGACATTAGATTATTGAAAGTGAAAAATTTTGAGAAAAACATTCATCCAGTAATTATTTGAAAGGGTTTTTGGTGTTATTATTGATATATATATATATATATATAATATTATTTATTTACAGACAGACATATTGTTGTTTATTTACAGAGATATTCACTATGATTGAATATTTGTAGACATACTTTGAAATTAATAAATAATTTCTAATTTGTGTTAATTAAAATAAAATTATTGAATATTTCGAATTTGTATAAAAAATTCAATCGATATTTTAATTTACATTCACATTGATTAAATTCATATATTTTGAGTTTGTGTGAAATATTTTTTTCAAAATGACAAAACGTAAGATTAACAGGAGATTTGACTAATTAGACTAGGTATTTATTTGATAAATTAAAAAATATTTTAGCTATACAACTGACTATATATGAAAATATATAAACATATATATATATATATATATATATATATATATATATATATATATATATATATATATATATATATATATATATATATGCACATATAACATAAGTTTCTCATTAATCAAATGTAGAGTTGAAGGGGTCACCGGCGGCAACACATTATATTATATTATTCAGCAACAAATACACACTTATGACACACATACACACAAATAATTTTAAATGAGTAATATAAGAGTATATGTTAGGTCTGACACATTATGCGCCAGAAGTAATATATCACGGTGGATGGACACGCCCAGCTAGCGCAATGATGGAGTGTACATAATTACTGATCCGAGACAAGCATCAGTGAAACAAGTTACGATTAATCGTTTCACACGTGCATCCGCCAGCCTGACCATTGTGTTACTTAGCGAAGTTTCCTGTTCCGCCCACCGGGTACGCTTTGACTGCACACATAACCAATTTGTATGCATATGAACTTGTGATGAATGTCCTTTATTAATATTTCGCTTCGAAATTCTGTACGTGTCAAACATAACGTATGTTTTTTTCCTATGTAATATTTTTTTTCATATAAGGTCTCATCGACTCCTAAATACGTTCAGTATATAAAACACCTGATTAGGTCTTCACTTAAAAGCTATATTTATCTCGTAATCATTTCTTTTTATACGATACTGTATTTTTTTAATAGACAACTTTATTATTATCATTAGAATATATTATGGAATAATCATTTTCGTTATATTAATCATCTAGATAAATTTTATGTATAATCAATTTATTCTTTTATATATTCAGAAAGAAATAATATTCTTGAATAAATTCATAAGTAAAAATTATCCAGAATAGCTATTCGTTGAAAAAAATTTTACATGATTATAAAAAATATAATGTTCATAATGTCATTAAAAAAATAAATAATTTAAATAACGTACTTCTGATTGTTTTTAACAATAGTTTATATGATTAAAATATGGTTTTTTAAATTGTACTTTATAAATGAAAAATATGTAAAATATTTTTCTAGCAAAAGATTAACATTAATTGCAAATACTTTAACGATACTGTATAATGTTATTACATGTTTGTTAGAAAATATACTATTACTAAAAATAGAAAACAATTAGCTATGATGTCAACGTTTCTTGTTTTATTCAACAATACTAATATAGTCTACACTCGTAAAGCCTCAAATTTAGTTTACTTTCCCACATAGTCGGCACAATTTCATTCGTACTGTGGGATTCAGTTATCAACGTTACTTGTTGCTCGAATTGTAACTAAAGATTTTGCATTATCTATATTGTACTTTACGAAGATAAATGATTTTTAAATGTATATTTTTTTATAAATTGTTTAATTGAACGATTAATTGATTTATAAAAAAAACTATCCAATTTATATATATTTTTAATAACAAATTTAAAATAACAATAGATTTTGTATAATACTGAAAAAACTTTTAAAATTTTTTTTATTTAACAAAATACACGTCTCATACTATGTTAATTCTTAAAAGTAAGTTTTTTTTAATAAAACACAAATCTATGCATTATATTTAGATGACCCTATACTCAATATAAATATAATAAAATTGTTTACAAATTAAAATAAATACTTTCGAACTAGGAATATTTTTATATTTTAATTGAAGAAGAATAAAAAATAAATATGTTTTATTAGCTTTGTGCATTTTAAAATTAAATAAGAAATCATTTGTAAAAAAAAATTAAATATAGATTTACATAAAACGAATGCATTTCTCAACAAAATTATGATGAACTAACAATACATAAAATAAATATGATCTGTACACAACCAATAAGTCATCCGCATACAAAATCAATTTTATTGAACGAACGTACCTTTTCAACGGAAATAATCCACTAACATGATAATACACAACGGGGAAGGAAAGGAACGTGACCTAAAAAACAAGTAAAATATGATTCTTTGAATCCGAGTCGACTACATTTCATATTTCATGTAATAAATTTGCGAAACTGGCACCGTTAAATAAATTTCCCAGTTTATTTGACAGATATGAGTCAGCAATGAAAAATATCTCGTACTTTTTCAACTGATATGATTTTCTTATTTTCGCGAATAGCGCGAGCGTGCAACGCGGTGAGTATGCGTTTGAACAAGTATGAGCCATCTTGTGTAAACAGAAGAGTGGTTCAAAATAAGTGTTATTAGAAATGGCGTGACTTGAAGATTGCGGTTTGAAAAATTAGTAGTGATTTTTGAAAATGTTTTCGACGTATATATATATATATATATATATATATATATATACTTGTTTAAAATAAATCAGTTTGGTGAAACAAGATCACCTATCACGTATTTTCTACTTTGGAATCTTGGTAAAGGTAGTTACAGAAAATTGGTTTGGTGCAGAGAGTGATGTTAATCTAATATAGCAATTTGTTTCAGATTTTTCACCTCAGTTATAAATTTAATATTTTGTATATTAATTTTGTCTATTTTAATTAAGTCTTCTGAATTTGTTGAGTCATTTTGAAAAAAAAATATGTTAAACATTATTAAATGACAAATTATTTTCTTTATACTAAACTTATTCATCTTAATTTTTTTAATAGTTTTAACTCCTCTCAATCTAGTGCTGGATATATATACACATATATGTAGCACAAATTTAATTATTTTAATTGACAAATTAAATTTATAAAATAAAATAAAATTATATTATTAAAAATAGACTAAATTATATTTTAAAATCAAAGTTTATTATATCTAAATTATTCTTATATAATATCCATTAAAATATATACGAGAATTCTTTTAAGTTCCTTATTTTTAGTTACACCGCGAGATTTTAAATTATGTGCATATATTTTAGCATAAAATGCAAATATTCGTATATATAGAGACATACTTCAAAGTTTTTCAACAAATATAAATAAAAAGAGCTGAATACAATTTTCTGGAATAGTTTTGAATACGTTATATGAAAAATCCTTTAAAATAGTACCTTAAATTTACATGTTTTGCAGAATAATAGGCAAGTTTTACTAATATTGAAAACACAAACATTTCACTTAGAAATAGGGGTTAGTTTTCAATAAATGTATATAATTACAGTTTTGTATATAATTGATGTTTTAAAATTTGTAAATATATTTTGATACAATATCATTATGTGTTAATATTGAAGAAATTGAAATATTGATAAATAAAAAAATTGATTTTGTACTAAATAAAACTGTTTTGTTAAAAAAATATATGATAATAGTTACTAATAAACAATATAACATTTTAGTTTGAAATCATTTTTAAAAAATAAAAAATGATTTTTAGGAAATAAAGTACGTGAATGAATGAAGTCGTAAAAAATGGAAAGCATAAGTTATATAAACATTAAAGCAATGGAATAAACCAAAACAGAATTCAATAATTAACTCGGTTAAATGATTTTAATTGCACATTTATAGTTTATTTTTAATTACGGCTGTTGACTTACATTAGAGCCGGTGATTTGTACCTGTTACTGTATTAATAAATTGCTCGAAATTATTCATATCCCTCGATAATAATTCTTTATCCGCCACTGACCAGGGGTGTAAGCGTAAGCTTGCACGTTCCTGTTCGCTAGGCAGGAGCCATCTCGCATTCAACGAACAAACGAATGTTTCAAAATGAATGTTAGCAGCAAAGGTAGAGGTTCGTAGGAGATGTTTATTGCCACGAAACACGCTTGTAATGCGGGCACGCATAAATAAAGGCGCCGACGTCGCGTTAATGGAACGAATGATTGATGCGCGTGGCCCGCCGACCCATTCTTCTTGGCCGCACCGCCGCGTTGTAACGAGACCATTTGCTCGACAATGTTGTTGTACTGTGTTGTTGGCTGCCACGCAATGAACATACACATATACACACATGTATACACGCATACACATGTATACACACACTCGTGTAAACACATATATACACAAACACAAGTATGCGGCGTCGTTCTGTTCAGTTGCCACATGCTCTTCATCTAAAGGCCAGTCTAAAAATTGCAGAACGACGGCACGTGGAAGAACGTCGTCCACGTCACTGTGTATTCAACTTGAAATAATTGTTGTTTAATGGTTTAGAACATGTACTTGAAGAATTAAAAATAAGACATTAAATCGTCTTCAATACACTTGTACATAAATGTGTCTCGATATAAAAACGTAAACGATTCTATTTAAGGAAAATATTTATTAAGAAACCTAACATGAAGAAAATATTCTGTTACTGTAATTTAATAGTAACTTTTTAAAAAAATATCAAACAAATTTCTATTTAAAATTAATATACAACTATTTGTAAACTTCTAAATCAGATGTATAAGTCACTGGTTTCGAATAAAAATATTCGGAGAATTTTAATTAATAAACATTCAATTTAACTTTTATATTTTTATTTTGCGATAATTATAATTTATTAATGGATACTTGTACGAAAAACGAAGAACAGTACTCGGTATCTAATTTACTATTATTAATATGAAAATAATTATACAGTCTCAAAATAATTATACCTCTAGTTTTACACATTAGTTATGCCGTGAAATTATATAGTCAAAACGATAAAATTTTAATAAATCGTAAGTAGTTTAATTTAATACAGTAGAGTAGTAAATGGTTATAAACCTAGTGTAAATTAATGGTTCACAAAATGAAACTCTGAGAGATGATTCTAAAGATATTTTGATGACGATATTAAAATATATATTAAATTTAAATATCAATAAAAGTTCTTAATTATAAAAAAATAATTGAAAGAATTATTTACTAAAAATGTATATTCTATAGAAGAATATTGTTATCTTTCATCATTACTTACTTTAATTGATTTTTAACAAAATAATAATTTAATAAAATTATAACTACTAATATAAATATTACTGTTTTAAATAAATTCAATATTTTTTAATAACGTAAACATCGTACATTTTAAATCTTTTTTTTTCATTTATAATATAATTGATAAATTTTTTAGAATGAAAGTTAACAAAACTGATTAAAAAAAATGGAAGTTATTTTATACACAACATTTATTTTAATTTGCATTTTTATTGAGTAATTAGCTTAATTGAATTTAATGAAAGATTTCTCTTTTTTCTATGATAAAAATGATAAATTAAAAAATAAATTGGTAAAAAATTAGAATTTATTCACTACACAAAATATATTTCAATTTAGATCTTTAAATCTTTTATGAAGTACTTGGCTTTTTGAAAAGATTTTAATCGAAATTTTTTCTCTTTATATGACAGAAATGATGGTACGTAAAAATTAAATCAGAAAAATACAAAAATCAATCTGGTGAAAGTTCAATTTTTCATAAAATTGTTTAAGCTTGAAAAATGTTTCATTATAATATTTTCGAATTACCCCCTTTCTTAATTAAATCTTAGAAATTGGATTAAAAGATAAAGTTTGATTGATAAAAATCGATTTTAAAATCAGAACCCTCATTTGTCAAATTTGAAATCTCAAACAGGCACAATATTATTAATTGTTATATAAAATTAATAAGGGGTGATGTTTAACTTTAAAGAAATCCAATTATACAATACTCTATTTATTCGTACATTATTGAATTTATTTCCTTTAATATATTAAGTTTTGGTAAACGACAACATGCTGTTGAATATTTATACTTAATATCCTAATCAATATTTTGTAAAATACAGAATGGTCGAAATAAGATTGAAAAATATAAACCAGGACTGAAAGTTATATCCTTCTTTGGACCATTCTATATAATATCTCGTATGAAATTAAATATAAGTCTTATTCCATTAGCTAGTTGATTCCTTCAATAGAAACAATTCATTAATTATTTTCTTTACGTTCGTTCTAAACATTAAAATATCTCGTACAGAATTTCACAACCAGATATATTTTATTAATTTGTTATTCCTGCTAAGCGCTGATTAAATTTCTAATACTTTCTAATCGAAAAATCTATATTTGAATTGGTATAATATAATCTATTTAATATTTGTTTATTTTTTTAATTTTATTTTAAACACGAGTTAAAAAAAGAGTTAAGGTTTTAAATAACAATCATATATATATATATATATATATATATATATATATATATATATATATATATATATATAATTACTATTGTTACTATTCTTCAGCGCTCTACATCCCTTGTAGGGCTTTGGCCTTTAACAATGTTAGCCTCTAGTAAAGCTTTTCTGTCTGAGTTTCGTAATGGTTATGTTTTTACAAGATAGGGTTGTTAGCTCCATTTTCCACTACTAAGTTGGATGAATACACACATACATATATATATATATATATATATATATATATATATATATATATATATGTGTGTGTGTGTGTGTGTGTGTGTGTGTGTGTGTGTGTGTTAAAACTAATTATATACACCGTTTTATATAGACACAAACTGAAGATAAATCGAAAAATATGGCATTTTAACAATTATTTTTTTATTGATAAGTAAAAAATACTTATAAATATTCATAGATGAAAGAAATCACATATCAGAGACAAAAGAAAATTTATAGCTGCTAGTTAATATAAATGGATTACAATTGCTAATAAATAATCCTTTTACTAAAATTTAAACCGATTATGAAATATGCAAATTTCGTATGCATTTCAAGTAATTAGTTAAATCGTTTACGAACGAATAAATTTATTAAACTTGAAGCTAAGTGCAAACAAATAACTATTATGTTGTAAATCATCATGATTTATTCGTTGATGTATTGTAAAAATGCACATATTGGTATCTTGCCCAATATCGATGTAACATTTTGAACAAAACGTTTGCTTTATCGATCCCGCGCCAAATATGTTTCAAATTGAATACGCACTGTTGTGACATCAGTCGTCTCGCTGTGTCTAAATGTCATTATATGTTTTATAACACGTTTTCAGTTCCGGTTTGAAACTTTCAAAAGATAGTCAACGGCTGGAAAAAAATTCGTTTCGCATCCGCGTTTTTTCCAAATCATTAATCAATTCTGTCACACAAGAATATTTATACATAAATGCAAATACGACTGTTGAAGAATAAATCGAGGAGAATATTAATATATGACTAGGGAGTGATTTCTATAACACCATTTTATTTAAATAATGGGAAATATATGATGAACGATAGGAGAATAGTAAAGAAATAAATGTAATTTAAAAATTCACACAAGTGAATTGCAAAAACGATTAATAATATTATTAATTGTTATTGTCTTTTGAACTCGTATTTTTTAAAAAAGAATATCAAGTATACAGTAAAAATATAATATTATAAATGTCAAGTATTTGTCAGCTAATGATTTATTTTAATTCATATGATTGAATTGAATTAAAATAATAATTATTCTCGAAATCTAGGTTTATATTGAACAAAAATTAATCACTCACCCTAATATCACAAAACTTTTTATACAATTTGATGGTCACGAGAAAAATCTGTAACAAAATATGAATTTAGTATTAAATTATAATTAATTTTAAAAATTTTGCGTAATTAGAATGAAGTACAATTTATTTCTTAGAATATTTAACAAAAATATTATTGATTTCAAGAAAAATATTATATATATATATATATATATATATATATATATATATATATATATATATTTATATTCCTAGTAATATGGAGATGGACTCTTCGAGTGCGGTATTTTCTCCGTACAGCATATTAGTCGGGGTGTGTGTTTATAGAATGGTCTTCGCTCTTTTACGGCCGAGTAGCCTGTCTCATAAAGCGAAATAAATGATGTCATTAGAGCGGGCCGTGTCCTTGTATTTTTGCCCGCATTTGTCGGGCCTTGTCATCCACTTCATCACTGTCTTAGCGGCGAGTGTGATGTGATTTGTCAATGCATAGTCACAAGCAGTAAGAACCAAAGCTATGCTACTATCCAGAACCGGCTTCGTTTTTTATAACGAACCAGTTATAAATATACAAAATTTTCATAGAAAATAAAACTGTTAAAATGTGATATCATATTCAATCAAGTATTATTGTCCATTTAAATAAATAAATATAGAAAAATGATAAAATTGTAATCTGGTAAATATATTTATTAAACTGTTTAATAAAATTGCTATTATGTATTTATAATTTATAATTATAAACACAAAATATTTATCAATGTACTAAGAAATACCCCACACAATACATAACTGAGAAATTAAAGTTGGTTTAAAAGCATATTAGAAAAAAATCTCTTGCAATTGATATATTATTTAAAAACTTACATATCCATCATGAATTTCTGATCTTATTTCAAGTTTAAAATAATAAATAATGCTAAAAAAATATTTTTTTAATAAATTATACAACACAAGTGAATATTATTACTTTCATAAAAATATATTATTTTACCATGACTTGACAAAATGTTTTTTTTTTAAATATATACAGACAAAACTATATAATTATATTAATGAAATTCATATTAATAAAATTTAACCTTTAAATATCAGATATGTCTGTCAGAATAAATAAATAATTTTTTTCATAAATTTTATTTCATTTAAAAAAATTATATATATATATATATATAATTATTTTAATTAGAATGTGATTTTCCAATCGATTTTTTAAAACGATTTTAATTTCGAATATTTATTCGACATTGAATAAATTAGTTATATTTTTTGAATTCAAACGTTTACGAATTATTTTTTTTAATTTTGTTAAAATTCACATAAATTAAATGCTCATATAGACCATAAAACAACATAAAAGATGTGTATTAATATAATACATAGATATAAAAAAGAAATAAATGAATTAAAAAAAAATTCACAATTAAAAACTTTATAACAAAAGTAAAAAAATTAAAACAGAAATTGGTTGGTCATATACAAGAACATACAATTAAAAACAAGAGGAGCGCCGATAGACAAAAATAATTATTGATTGGAATCCCAGAACTATAAAATTGTTCAAGAAGAGACTTGTAGATTGATGGAACAGTTACAAAAAAAAATCGTGGGATTAGAATGAAAGAAATCATTGTATTACTCAAAATGGAATGTTTGAGGAAAAAAGCTGTTATTCAACAGTGGAAATAAAAAGATGCTGATGATAATTTATAAAAACTATTATAATTTTTTACTCAATTAACAACTCTATACCGTAATTAATTATTTTGTAGTATTTATTATACAGAATATTGGTTTTATTTAAATTATATACATATATTTCTTGTCCTTGTTCCGGTTCTGCTTAGCTTAAGTCTGTCGAAAGCGTTACTGAAGACGATACGCTGAAAAGGGTTGTTAATTTGAACGAATCTCACTTCAATCTGTTACAGGTGCCGCCTTCGTCTACACATCCCCCAAATGACTGCTTACTTCGGTTCGCGTTCACATTAATGTTCGCGCGTCATCAATTACATTATCCTTTGGGTGATTCACGTCGCCGTTGGCGCTAATAAATCAGCCGCGCATTCGGCCATCTCTCACCCCGCATGAGCCGACGCTACGCTGCAATGCACAAGGTTGCGGACAGCCGGCAATAAACTATACACAGCTCGCAGAAACTCAGATTTACTGCCACTTTCCGAGAAAGTGTTAAAGAATTCAGTGACAGCTTTATGGAGGGCATAAGGTTATATGCCACACAAACACGTTTCAATAATATGATATATTTTACTACTAAACCATATATCTATCTAACTCTTTTTTTCTTCACATATTATATATATATATATATATATATATATATATATATATATATATATATATATATATAAGCTGATTAAATCATATTCCAATTACGAATTTCATAAAATATAAATAAACGATGGATATTTACAACAAATGATAATTTAAATGAATGAATATATTTGTATACTCGTAAAATGCTGTACGTTATTCCCGTAACAGGATTTACATTAATAATTTATCCTTATAATCTAATGAAATAAATAATTAAAAAGAGAATTATATGTATAAACTATTATTTACAATTAGTTTTATTTAATCAAAATGAGTATCTAAATTAAATATTAATAAACATATTTATTAAATAATTGTTATATACACTTAAGTCATGTTTAGTGATACAAAATAAATATTTGAAATATGTTGAAAAATGTTATAACATTTTATACGAATACAAAATATGAATATTATTTTAACTTTGACAAGTTATTAAATACTTAAATTTTGAATTTTAATTATTAGAGTATTTTTAAAAAATTAGAATAAAATTTATATAACATACATCCTCAACACTAAAGCCGTTATAGGACCTTAGTCTCTCTGATAATGTTAACCCCGCAGTGCTTTTTTTTTGAGTCTCATGATGGTTATATTTCTTGATGAAATGAGGTTATCAGTATTATTCCCAATCCATAACTTTGGTATATATATATTCACATGAGTTCAAAAAAATTCAGTAAAGTTTAAAAAAAATTAAGTACAGACTAGGGATGCAAAATACCAATAAATTGCCAATAAACAATTAAAAGAGATAATATGAAATGAGTGATAATAAATTTGATAAGCATTTAATAAGATATTAAATATAAAAGAATAATTAAACTGAAAAATTAATTACTTAATTAGAAAAGTAGTAAATTTAAATTTAATTACTATAAACATAAAAATGTTTTTTTTAAACGTCTCTTTTTCTCTCTCTCTCTCCATATATATATATATATATATATATATATATATATATATATATATATATATATATATATATATATATATATATATATATATATATATCGATAAAAACGTTTTACACCAATATTATAGTATATATTTTTTAATAATAATAATACAACTGCTTGAGTTTGCAAGTTCGATAGTAGAATTTCTAATTTTGAAACAATATTTATTTACTTTGTTATATTTTATGGATTTCAATTTGATTTTTGAAAGCCTTAAATGAAAAAAATGATGTTTTAAAAATACTGAAATGAAAATCATTATATAGATATATAGAATGAGATTTAAAATGTAAATAAATAATGTATATAAATGAAATTATTTTAAAATGTTTTACAAAACGAAAAAATATTTAAAATGGATAAATAATCAATACGTTTATTTGTACTACACTTAATACAAAAAAAAATCTCAAATTTCAAAGCAAATAAACATTTAACAACAAATTAATGATATTTGTTTATTAAATGAAAATAGGAAAATGTGGAAATTCCTTAATACTAAATAAACAATTGTTTATTAAATACTTGAACCATATTAAAATTCAGAAATTTCATAAATTAACAACTTGATACGGATTTTCGACAATTGAAATAATAAATGGATTTAAAATTCATTGTAATTTGTTAAATTCAAATAAATATTTTATATTAATTTAAAAACTGGTAAAAATTTTCAATAATAATAATATATACTATAATTTATTTTCAAAGCAGACCAATATTATTGACATTACATTGACTTTATGTTATATTGGTCTATTTTTTCTTTTTTCAGGTATTGTTTTTTAAAATTAATGAAAAATAATATTAAAAATAGATCAAAATAATTAATTAAACGTCCTTAGAAAGATGAGATTTTATAATATCTTACATAGTATAAATATATCTATAGTAAGAAAGAAGTTCTAAACATAAGTCTCGTATTTCATTTCCGTAATACAGTAGAATATATCTTTTTTATTCCCCGATATTAAAATGACACAATTTTTCTACCTTATACGTACAATATTTGCATGTGAGCCGCCACTGAAGAAGAATTATGCTTCTACAGTAAATGAGATGTGTCTGCAGCCGAACATACACGTCGACCCTGCCAGAGATATAAATAGGCGAAGAACGAGTGCTACGTCGTCTTTTTGCTGCCAGCCATCCTTCTTGTGCGCTGTGACTTGCAAGCGCTAAAACTATTTTTCTCTGCCAACGGGACAGGGTCGACGGAAGGTACGGGGAAACGCAAGACGGATGGGCTCATCACTTTGTCCCGGTGTAGACCGATCTTTCTATCTTGTTTGGCCCCGCTCTAAGGAAAATGTTCGCGTTTGTGTTCTCGCTGATAGTGATTTACAGGACGGTGACAAACTTTCGTTACTTAATTGGCACACATTTATCAGCGGTTTTATTCTTTCGCGTGTGTTATTTTTTCACGTCAATCGAGACGAATATTTACACTGAACTATGATGCGTGTTTTATTTATACGTATTGTTAACTCTTCTCTTACATCTGTTTCGGTTTTTTTTTATTATTATTATCGATTTTTTTTTAAATTCTCAACACGAACTCCAATTTCATTAAAATTACAAGAATGAATATTCTTTGTAACAGCATTCTGAGAAGTCGAATATGTACACATACATATATATAGAGAGAGAGGGGGGGAAGAGCAAGAGAGAATAATAGATAGATATATAATAAGGTTCAGAAAAAATCCATGTATAGATGGAACAGAAAAATTAAGAAATTTGTCATAATTGACTGAAAGAGGGAGACATTGAATCAGTCGAAGTGGAAAATTTTGGAGGAATTTTAATCCAGCATTAGATTAACAGAAAGTTTCAGTAGAAGATTTTACTAGCAGTGGGTATAAAAAGACTAATGATAATGATGAGGATGATACATACATAAGCCTCATAAATATTTTTGCAAAGTTTTTGTGTTTTAGTAAAATGCATCTAACATTATTTCTTGTTTCATGATACAACTGATAAATAATATAGATGTATAAATTTCTCGTGGTATATTTTTTTATTTTTGAAACAGATTTAGATCAATTCTAACCTTAACTGCTTTAATTACATGTAGTGTAAGTGTAGTGTCTTTTAGATTTTTGGTGGTTTTTTCGAATGATTTTATGGCTTGTTGTACAAATATTTGGCAAATATAAAATAATTCTAAAATGTTGATAAAAACTTAATATCACATTTGTAAAACAAAATTATAATAATACGATTTTATTCATCAACCCACTATATTTTTAAATTTTTATTAATTTTAAAAATTCTTATTACATATTAATTATTAATCTCAACTAATAATCCAAAAAAAATTAAAAGATACATTCAAAATAGATATCAAATTTGAAACAATATATACTAAGTATAAAATCTCAATTAATTTTTTTATAAAATTTACAATCAGATTTATAACAAATATTTAAGTAAAAGAAAAATATATAGAATTAGAATCTAATTAATTAAAATGTCTAAAATAATTAATAAATGCAGAAAACAATTAATTATATAAACATTAATAAAATATTGAAAAGAAATAAAATATAAAAATTATTAGAAAGAAAAATGTTCGGTATTTTAACAATTAATAATATTTTTTATTTCTACTAGTTGTTTGAAATAAAAAAAAGTTAGTACATACATACGTTCTATTAATAAGGCCATAGAAGGGATAAAAATCAATTTCTATGTTACGTATCTGTCGGATATATTAAATAAATAGTTTAGTTGAAATATATGGTAAACTAATGAATTATTATTACAGTAAAATAAATTATTGCACTGTTAATCTTATACTGCAGTTATCTAATGAAATCAGGCAACATTTAATACTATTAATCAATATACAGATCATAACAACTTTATTATATATATATATATATATATATATGTATGTGTGTGTGTGTAGAGAGAGAGAAAGAGAGAGACATGCATTTAATTTATAAAAATACGAATCAAAAGAAATATATTTATTGATTATAATTTTTATTACTTGAATTACCATTAAAATATGTACCAGTAAACATAAATATTCATTGAACTTCAACTATTGCTATAAAATAGTACAACTTTTATAGAAATAATAATTAAACAAGTTATATATATATATATATATATATATATATATATATATATATATATATATATATAAATGTATTCATTGGTGAGTAGTAAAATAGTATATAAATAAAACCACACTATTATTTCATTAATATTCCACAATGATCGTTTGATATGTCAATTAGTAGTTGTTATTCACCTTACTTCCATAAGATTTATAAGTAATTTCCTGAATAAAAACTCGTAAAGACCAGATGTTTTTTTTATATGTACATGCTGTTAGACTTGATAATGATATTGTTGCATTCCTTCTAAGAACTATTAAATATATTTAAAACAATTTGCACGTATACGACCATTTCGTACTTACATGACTTGTTGTGAAACAATAGGCGTGGCCGACAAGGGCGTCAGTAATGAAAATTGCTTAGTTACTATTTTGTGGCTATTCTCTGAATTTTTATATTTTCTACGAACTAATATTTATCCATAAAAATGGAAATTAAAGTACTACTAGAACACGAATGGTTTATTTTACTTTTGTTATATGTTGTCAAATAAATTTTAGAAATGTTTACCATAATAATAAATTATGTAGTTACATGGAAAAAGTTCGATTTGGAAAATAGAATTAAATCTTGAAAACATATTTGTATTTACTTTTATTTAAAATTCAATAGAATTTTAAATAGATAAAAAATTATTTTTTCAATTCTATTTAATTTAAAACATATATATATATATATATAATATATATATATATATATATATATATATAATATATATATTGGCAAATTTTGGAAGATTTCTTAATCCAATAGTGGATAGAAAAAAAATAATAATGATGATAATAATAATGATGTATATCAGCAACATTAATTTCTGTCTGTTACTTGATGAAGATCTTTTTCAAAATTTACTCCCTTTCTTTTCCAATTCCTTCTAATAATTTTTTTATATCTCCATTTATCAATCTATGGATTTATAATAATTTATATCATTTCTCCTATCCATCAATGAGTTATTCTTGCTTTATGATCGATTCATTTCCATTTTTATCTTATCACTTTTATTATAACATTTGTAATTTCTAGTTTCTTTCTAATCTACTCATTTATTTTTCTGTTTCTACATATTATTCCTTATATAAATCTTTCCTTGAGCGTTTTTAGGCATCAAATTAAATCCCTATCGAAAGTTATATCTAACCTAAAAAAAATGTGTATATATGTGTATCTAAAAGTATGATATAGGATGTTGTTTAGGTTAGATAGAACTTTCGATAGGGATTTAATTTAAAGTTCTATCACGCTTGAAAAAACACCTATATATATATATATATATATATATATATATATATATATATATATACATATATATATAAAATGAATCTGTTGATTTGAAAAACACACTATAAAATATTTAAAAGAACACTAATATCGTGGTCTAACATAACGCCGTGAGCATCCTGGCAAAGTGATCTGATAGTACGGGGCAGTGCTCGACTCCCTGTCACGAAGTGTTGGTCGACAGCTGTTCTTTCGCCAGATAGCGCGACGACGTGCATGTTTGCAGCGCATCTATCATGACGCTGTGACGCCGCTTGATAAATTGCACGCCACGCCATCGTTAATAATGATTTCCCCTGTGAATATCATATACATATATACACTATATATTATAAGCTTTGATCATGTTATAATAAATTGTTTGTCTCGTGTTGTGTTGGTATTCGGCCATTTTGAACAGCTTGTGTCACGACCTTTTTTTTGTCATCAAGATCGATATATATGTATTGGAGATATAGATAGGTTGTCTCGTATTTTGATCATATCAATATTTGATTTTGATAGTACAGAGTGATGCATTGTAAATTAGCTCCATAGAGAATTATTAAGTGAAATCCATTATCCTTCAATGTTAATTTTATAATATTTTGATTTTATCATTAATAAATGTATCATTTTTATTATAAAAATATAATTCAGTTATTTATAAACAAATTATTTTATTATATTTCTCTCTCTCTCTCTCTATATATATATATATATAGAGAGAGAGAGAGAGAGAGAATATATATGTATATATCACTGTTAATGAAATCAAGTAGATAATTTACATATCTTCATAAATTGAAAATAAATACATGTCTTATTTAAACCTGTCGAAGAAAAATGATACCGTGATCGTTTTATCAATCCATAGGTAATGATTTAAAATTTAAAACTATATAAAAACGCCAATGAAAACACAAACACCAATAATTACATGAAATGATGCCATTTGTTAACACAAATTGAAAGGTGTGTCGTAAGGCGATAATGTTGGTTGATTTTTATGATATCGAATGAAGTTCGGCTATTATAATACAAATATATTCTGTAAACAGTGGCGTGTTAAACAGAATAACACATGTATAAATTCACACAAGTGTACATATATATGTTTAAAAAATTATCAAAATATTTTACTTCCAAATATGTATATTTTACAAAACGTATAATTAAATTAGTTTCATAAGCTATTTAAATTTTCACAACTATGTAATATCTTCTCTTTTTTCTTTTCAATATTTCTGAAACTTATAGCCTTTTTTTAAAAAGGAAAATTGTTAAATTTAATTTTAAATTTGATACGTAGATAATTGATTATGTTTATCTTATTTTTCCTTAATTATTTTGAATAATGTGGAATAAAAAATTTATGTCTTAAAAAAATGTTAAAAAAATTTAACTGAAAAAATAATTAGTTTTAATAAAATTTCCGAAATATAAACTAGAAATTGATTTAAGGAATAAAATATTGAATTAAAATGAAATAGTTATTTTTTTATTATGACGAATATCATTTCATGTATTTATTTAAAGTACGAAAAATAACTACGTTAAAATTTAATATAATATTTCAACATTATATTTTCTAAGACAACACTCAAATTTTATAACTAATAATTTGATGATGATATCAATCGACCTTAAAATATATATGAGCAAATAAAGTGAAAAATGAATAATTATTGAACATATAAATTCATGTATTATTGATTTTAGTGATATTAAAAAAATTGTTAAGTCAATTAGTACTGGCAATATAACGATATTTCTTTTAATAATTTTTTTTTAATTATAAAAAATTTGGTAGTAAAATTAATTATATTTTCATGGTGAAAAAAATAGAAGAGTTGATGTTATTTTCAATTATATATATATATATATATATATATATATATATATATATATATATATATATATAAATGAAGATTTGTATTGTGATTGTAAGACGATCATCTTTCATGAACCGCCACTGATGATACAGATTGTCGGCATCAATAAACCGAGAACAGAACAGAACAGTGACAACAAACGTGGTGGATATTAATGAAGTTGTTGCAACGACGGACACACTAAACATAGCCGCATGTCGCACCTATCTAAATGACCCCCATCTCATGACAAGTATAAATGCCCACGTCCACTTGGTTAATTAATATCATTTGTTTTCAAAGATATCAAACTGTAATTAATAGTGCCAAACATGTCGACGGTAATTAAGGTAAATTGTGTATGTTTTACTCGGTATGTTATTTATGATGTACCGCCGGCTGTATTCATATTTAAATTAATATCTTTCTCTCGTTTTTGTTTGTATTCAGTCCATGTGAATTATGAGCATTGACTTAGTGGAGTAATAGTCTTATTATTCTGTTGTATTAATTATATTTAGATTAAGAATTGAATTACTAACACGTACGTTTCTTTTTATTTGTATATTTAAAAAAAAAATGTTAATTAATTTTAATAGACTACATTTCCTGCTTTATGCTAGTTACTTTTTTTAAATACGAGTTTGAATATGCATTTTGCAATAAACATGTTGGTAATTTATTTTATAAGTAAAATAATTATATGCATATAAATCATAAGTAGAAATTCATACATATATATTAAACACACACACATTTATATATATATATATATATATATATATATATATATATATATATATATATATATATATATATATATATGCTTATATTAAGAGAAAACTAATGATGGATAAAAGAAATTATTAATTGGCAATCTACTGATATAAAAAGAATTAGAGAAAAAATATATAAGATATTTACAAATATGACAAAGTGGAATTTTGCAATAATAAATTGTAATTTATTTTAATAAAGTTTAGAAATTGTATCATACTTTTAATTACAGACAAATAATTAAAGTTTTAAAAATATTTTCTTTAACAGAAACAAATCATTCATCTCAACACTATAAGATGTTATAAGATAATGCAACATTCTGACGATGATTGAAATGGTCATCGAAATATGCATCAAAGAATAAAGTTAAAAATAAGTGATTACTGAACACTTTTATAAAATCTTGCAGTGTTAAGATGAGTGATTTGTGTATTTTAAAAAGAATTTGCTGCAGTACTAAAACAAATAGTAATTTTATTTATTTTTTATATTTCGAGTCAATTTATAAATATATGACAGTGATTCTAAAACAATGAGTCGACTATTAAAAACGATTAAATATTGTTTATATTTAGAATAAATGTTTGTTATAAACTGAAGATATGTAATTTATAAAATTTATTTTTTGTACATATATATATATATATATATATATATATATATATATATATATATATATATATGTATGTATGTATGTTAATATTAAAATCAGAAAAATAAAATGTGTATACATATTATAAACAACGGACATTTGTGAAAAATGACAAAAATTATTAATTTGTTAAAAGTCCAAGTTGATATTGCGAAATGTTTTAAAATAGGTTATTTGCTCTTTAAATATCACAGCGAGTATCTACATCAAGTAAGCGAGCGAATAATAAATTCGACATTTTTTCTGCTAATATTCACTTCATCCGTATTGTGGACAAAAGGCCAGGGTACGCGGTGGCCGAATACAGATAAAGATAAAAGTAAAATATGGTCGAGTTATGAAGGTAACGCAGTCCATACTTTAGATGTGTGCCGACATCCGTTCCGAGTGAAATTAATTAGCGAGTTGGCTTTTAACGCTCGGTTCCCGCTCGGTAACGGCGTTCCCGGTTTATGAATGGTATTATACCCCAGAGATGAAACATTGTGTTTTACTGTTGATTTATACAACGCGATAGTGGCGGCCATGAATGAATTATTACACTAATAAAAGTAAATTACAAATCATATATAACCCTCATTTCACCCCGCAATTAGTTTGTACATGCATAGCTCACTGACGGGGATGATAAGTGGAGTCAATACGGCAGGTGATAAAATAAACGAGGGGTGATTTCTTTGTCGAGTTTAGTATGTTTTGTTTGTTATTCTGTCAGAATACTTTAGTCTCGTCGATATAATCTGACTTTTTTTGTCGTCCGTGATGTAGATACACACTTTATTATAAGGGCGGTGGTATGCGTTTCTCCATCTTTCTCACGGTTTTATTACGAATTTTTTTTAAATGCGAGTGTGTAAATAAATTCAACTGATTGTGTATCATTAACTTTATGATGTACATTAATCACGTTTTACGATTTAGTTATAAAATAAAGTGTGATAAACTGAGCAATTTATTTTTCATAGAATAGTTTATGACGTAGATAATGAGGTTGATACTATATCCTTTTAACATCTATGTTCTTTCAACCTTTGAAAAGTTTATGTTCTGTAAATAGATGTGTTTCATTATTACATGTACATAAATTGTTAATTTAAATTTTTATCCGAGATGGAAGACGTGTACATATGTGTACAATTTTTTTTTTGAAGTTCATTATTTCCATTAAACTTATCTCGACTTTTTGAATAATTGTGTACGATTTAATTAAAAAATAAAAAATATGTGTCTGAAAAGATATATAAAAAATTATGTACTTAATCACTTTTTATTTGTGATATGATGCACAATGTACATTTAATTTCCGTTTTTAAACTTTTAATTAATTGTACTCGTATTTAAATAATGTTTAAATACGCAATATACTTTAAATATATTTCACATATTTCATATTAAACATTTCTTTAAGATAGTCAGAGACATAATAAAAGTAATTAAACTGATAATACTCTTTATAATCTGTAATTATTTATTATAAAAAATCATTATCTTAATTCTTGATTATAAATATGAGATATTCTTTAATAAAAAAATAAAATCGATGTACAAGAAATATAAAAAAGATATAAATATTTATCTTTAATAACTACAGTGGTATACTTACAATGTAAATGTGAAGAATCTAATATAAAGTGATAGTACAGAGCCAAAACATGAGTTTAATGTTTTTTTTAAAAAAAATATTTCTATTTTATACAAGAACGTCAAGCAAACATAAAAGGTAAAATTGCATATATATATATATATATATATATATATATATATATAGAGAGAGAGAGAGAGAGAGAGAGAGAGCGAGAGCTAAATGTGACTAAAGAGTTTAAACACATTTACTATATTTACTATCCCTTAGTTTCATTTCGGCCATCTATATAAACTCATTTTAGAAAATAAATTTGTCTTTGTAAAAAAGTAAATTTATTCTGTCTATTTATAGTTTTTTCCAAGTTTTATGAAAGTAATAACCTAAAATAACTATGAATGTAAATTTGATGTATCTAGTAGTGTTGTAATTTAATGGGATTCATTTTAACTGCCAACAAATATATTCTTTCTTGTTCATAAACATACAACATAGAAGGTACATTTAAGTGTACAAAAGTAACGTACATGTGCGCCCGGAGCAAATCAAACGTGAGTAATATTTTCGAATAAAAACAATAAATTGTTGCACCAAATGCGGATTTATATAAGCATCGCCGCAGACTTCCGACGGGATATAAAAACGGTCGTAAACAACTGCGAAAGTTCTCCCGGCACTGGTGTGTTCTTGTTTCAGACAGCGAGATTAAACAATCGACAATATTTACGAGACGGCAAAATAATGGCGGGCGCATTCGTGGATTTCACGTCGACCAACACAACCAATTGGGATAATGTTTCTTCTTGCCAATATATTTTCTTTCGTGACAGTGAAAAGCGAGTTTACGCAAACACATTATATATATCATGGATTTTCGACAATACGAATTATTCGTGTCTTTTTGTACAATTTTTTTCTCGTCGTCGCATTTGAATATTTTAACAGGTTTCTTAATTCATTTTCAAAACATTTACCAGTTGCGATCAACGTAAACGGATTTATTCGGATTTTTTTACGTCACACTTAAAAAAACATATATCAATATTTATTAACGTGTAGAAAATAATGTAATTTATTACTAAATATTCAATATATATATATATATATATATTATAAAATTAAAAAAATAAAAATATTAATTTATTACATACATTACTACATTAATTTTCTAATTGTTTTATAATTAACTATACTATAAGTAATACTTGATAGTAAATTACCGTGACCTACATATATTAAAGTTTTTTTTGTTAAATACCTTACAACACTTCTTAGAAATAGATTTATTGAGTTTATCAGAAAAATATTATATTTTTTATTTAACCTTACAACTCTATTTGCATTTAATCTTGGCATTTCTTATGTTGAACATAAAAATATCAATATTTATTTTCATATTGTGATAAATTTACTCTAACATAAATGAATTATCACTATAAACATCACAAGATTTATAAAATGTTTAATAATCATTCATTATTCATTTTATTTGTTTATAAATTGATATGCATTTCGATAATCATCATCCTCTGAACTGTATTACAAAATCTGGATTTTACAATTCACTACTTTAACAATAACAGCATGACTTTCGAAATACGTATAAGAATATAAACAAATCAAGTGAACAATAAGAAACTAATGAACATTTATAATATTTTTTGTGTCAAAATGATAATTCATTTGTGTTAAAATTAAATTATTTAATTGCAAAAATTTTAAAAATTACCAATTTTTGAATTCGTAATAAAATGTTGTTTATTGTCATTAATTAAAGGCATTGTCTTGTAGCAGTAAACATATCCTCCTGTTTGCAGTAACTTTTTCCATTTTCTTATAAGATTGAATATCTGTCTTTTCAAGACTTTTCTTAGATAAATTATTTTTATTGTCCCATATTTTTTTTAATCTAGCACTTTATTTTCGAAAATTTCTTAAAAAACTTGTATGAATATCTCAAATAATTTATTAAAAAATAAATTATATAAAAATATACAGACATAATATTATCAATTGATAGTATGTCGATTAATAAATACGGTTTTGTACAATTATATTTTACTTATCGAAATAAAAAGAGAATGGAACAAAATATAGAATATAATGCAAAACATAGAATTGGAAAAAATATTTTTAATGAAATAAAAAAAATACTATTTCATTAAACCACATTTGAACCAGTACAATAAACATTATAAAAACGTATATAATAATTTAAGTTCGAAAAAAAATGTAAATATATTACTATTTTATTTAGAAATTTAAAATTATATTACATATATAAATCGAATGCTGTATTACTAATTAATGTACACATTTATATGCAAAACGATACTCGTCTTCTTATCACACACTATCAAATACCTGACCAGTTTCATTCGATACAAAAAAGCAATAAAATCAAAGTACACGTATTTATTTCGTCCTGAATAAAACAAGCTCAATAAAAGGCACAAATTGAAAACAAGTTAACAGTTTCATCATAAAATAATTCAACTTATAACCTTATCGAACGAAGCATTAAGAAAACGATTTGAATAAATATCCATACGCCGTATCTTTCAATTAAACAACACATTAACGACAACAATAAACATCGGATCGTATTTAAACAGATATCGTCTTTATACACTCACCAATTTATATATCTGTACGTGTATGTATGTACGTATGTGTGAGTACAGGTGATTGGAATAGAGAGATCCGATGTTGTTATTTTGATTGGAACACGGTTTCAATGGAGTGGTGCAAAGCTATCTTCATTAGCGAGAGACACGTAGGTGGTGGTGTATAGAGCGGCTGTTCTACAGCCCACGTCTCTATAAATCAAGCGGACAAGGCATGCGGCATGTGGGGCGATACTGTCTGATCCTGTGGCCTGCGCTACAAACAGATTGGACGGGCTGAACAACTAAGAGGTCTTCTTCCTTCGCTGCGGTTGTCACATCAATAAGGTGCCCCGGACACGATTTATGTGGGCAATTTGATCGTGGTCCACTCGTGCTGTATAAATTATCCGGGTACATTTATAGAGCTCCGGGGATCTTACTCAGCAAGCGAACGGACGAAACGAACCAGCGAACGAGCGACGCCTCGCTGTCCGTCCGTGAGATGCGGTGTGCTGTTTGTCTGTACGAATGTGGGTGTGAGAGTCAGATTCATGTCGAAAATCAGTGTTTGTCTTAATTACCGACGCGCCCATCGAACTCATCGTGATCTAATTAAATCGCTTGATAAACGGTGTAAGAGAAATGTTATGGTTGGCAGTTTTATTAGTTCGAAAATTGGATACTATGAAGATTTATATTTCGATAGAGAATAATAGAAAGTGGACCATTATGTGGATTTTAAACTGTTTATTTTAGTTAATTTTAGATATCAATTCATTTTGGATTCTTTTTTACCCAATGTTCACTTTTTACAATCAAGAAAGTCGATTATAATTAATCAAATGATTTATGTAGTTAAAATATTTTTAAATCAAATTATAATTATTTAATATTTAAAACGTTATAAAAACTCTATTTTTTCTATTCATAATATATTAATTAATTTTTTAAATAATTTTCCAAACTATAATAACAATAATACATATTAATTATTTTACATAACCACTTATTATCAAATATAAATCAAATTAAAAATATTACTATTAATTAATTATTAGTTTAATAAATATAGGGTTTTCCAATAACCACTTCAAAAGTTTAAATGGAAATAAAAAAAAGTATTTAATTAATTAGTTATTTATTTTCTTTATTTTTAAGCATATTCTATGGCTTTAATGATGGAACACAATTTCACTCATATGACCACCACGACTTCGTTTGACATAGTACATTTGTTGAATTCAATTTTGAATCACTCTTTTTTAATTGTGGTCCAATTTCATGAATTACACGTTAAATGTTTATTTTAATGGTTCTATTGTTTGTAGTTTATCAGCATAAACCAATGATTTTACATAATCCAATGAAATTAAATCACATGATCTTGGTGGCCAATTGATAGATCCATTTCGTAAAATAATAGACTTATTAAAGTTTTGTTTCAATAAGTTTATTGAAGTTTTTATAATTTCTAAGCGTTGTTGAAGTATTAAACGTTCCATGATAATTTGCCAAACTATACTGAGTTGAAATATCAAAATGAGTTTAAAAAAAATTCAAACATGACTACCACCAGCTGTCAACGTTCTGACATTCTTATTATAAAACCCTATATATTATGATAAAATATTAAAAATAATCCTAAATAAATTACATAAATCAAGATATTCATAATAAAATGAACAATGCAATATTTTTTTCTCAATTAAGTTTTGCTTAAGATTGTATAGTAAATATCGAAATGTACGATCGAGCTCAATTATATTTACATTATACAAAATTGGGACACCTGACAATTCCATGACAAACCAAAAGCAGTTAATATTCCGTCGACGTGTCACAAAACCTGACAAACAATTAGCAACGTGTCACAAAACAGAAATTCGTTCACAGATGTTTACAATTTACGTGAAGCGTCAGTTGTAGTAAATCAAATTTAATCTTGGTAAAACACAAGACGCGCGAGCCGTCGTGTTGACTGACAGCTCGACGCTACGGTGTGGGGTAGCAATGGAAACTGGTGAACGCCGCGGGGGTTGACAGCACCGCTTCCGGTACATCAAAGGCCCACGTTGCGTTTATAAAATCAGGATTGGAATAAGGAATATACATAAACAAATTTATGCAATTTTTTACAAACACTGGTAAAAAATTTTAAAGAGTCTATTTTATATTTCTTTAAAAATCATATTTAGTATATTTCAATTATAAAATAAACACTATTTTTAATAGTGGGTAGTTATTTATTTATTTTTTAGAAAAAAATCCGTATTTTCATTTTAAATTTCTAATTGATATTTCATATTTTCCAACCTGAATATAAAAAATATATACTGATTGATTTTCACTACTTCAATACGAAGACATTGTAGACATATTCGTGTAACTGATTGATAATTGAGTGCGATTGACCGGATGTTGAAGAAAGAAGCGTTTCCGGACAACGTGGCTGTTCAAGCACAGCGTAAAATGGCGGACGGCAAAGAAATCAAATGGTCTAGAAGCGTGACGTGGCTGACTCTTGAAATTGCTACGCCAAGAGATAGATAAAGTTCGAACGTGTGTTTCCAATGAATCGTTCAGAACGGAAACACAACTCACATTATATAAAGCTCTAAACACATTTACAGTAACGTGAGTAGTAAGTTGAACGTAACAAACACAAAGCAGTTTTATAAAACAGTGGACGTGTTTAAAAAAGTATTTGTCTTACAAACAAAATACCGGTATACTTAAAGAGTATTTTTAATTAAAATGAAATATTATTTACAACTAATAAAATTTTTTAGATAAATCAATGCTATCATATGAAATATCAGTACTGAAAACAACAAAATATCAAGTACTGTTTTTTTCTTTTTTTACTGAAAAATGATTAGTTTAATTATATTGAAATTATTTAATTTCGTTTTATCCAATATCAAACCAATATATTAATATATAATATTTCGTTTCATTCTAGTCTCATTCTCTAGAAATTTTTATTTTAATTAAATTCAAATTTTACATACACTATTGTTACTTGACACTTTGGAATTTATAGTTTCTAATTTCTTTTTCGATTCTGAACTACTTTTATAATGGCAGCTTGTTTCGTACCATATTATATATATATATATATATATATATATATATATATATATATATATATGTGAGTGTGTGTGTGTGTGTATGAGTATCAACATGAAATTTTACGAAAAGAAAATCGAAGTTCTGGTAAATTCTATAATTGAAAATGTAGATGTAAAATAACAATACATAGTGAAATAATGATTGAAGTGATTGAACCAAATATTTAATATATATAAAAACAAAAAATAGTACAAGTAAAATAGAAATAAGGAAAAGAATATCAATGGAAGACAATTTTCAATTTTTTTAAAAATAAAATAAAATATCAATTTAGAAATAAAAGAAAATTTGTTCCACATTTCTGTACAGAATACAGTTTTGTGTTGATGTGAATAATGGGCAATCATAACTTAGAAAAAAGACGTTTGGAAGATTTTTAAGTTTAGTTTTATAAATTAATGTGCACAGTTAAGTGGCTAAAGAGTGGATTAAATGAGAAAGTGTTTGGAAGAGTAAATGAGAAGAAATTATTATAGTAGAAAATCCCAGACTTAGTATATAAATCTAATAGTGGGAAATACTAAATCTCGCAGTTATTACAACATGAAAATAAAAGTGGGCAATAGGGAACTATGAAAAGTTGGGATAAACGAGTTATAAGATCTGTTTGTCCCAGATGACTGGAAGAAGATATATATATATAATAATTAACTGTTTCAAATTATTTTTTTTTTTTGTAAGTAAAACGATTTTTTTTAATTATAGAATTTAAATTATTATTATTATTTAAGTTACCATTAAATAATCATTTATCATTAATAATTAAAATAAATTTATAATGTTGAAAAGAACGTTTAAATAAATGATTGTCAAATACAATTTTAATTAAAAACTAAAACGAGATGTAAAATAACACACTGAATGACACAGTCAATTATCAATGTAATTAAACAATATAGTATTATTTTTTAGAAGTTCTGTCAATGTAAAAAAATCCTATTTTGTTAATTTCCATTCGTTTTATGAATAATATTCAATAAAATAAAAATAATAAAAAATAAACTAAACGTCAATGAATGTTAGTAAAGTAATATCAAGTTCAATAAAATATAAACTTAACAAATAAAAATAGTATCGTTCGTACGAGTATATATGTCGATGGCAATGGCGCCAAAATGAAATTCGTTTTCCACACAAAACAGAATGTATGGAGTCGTGATCGCATGGGCGGGTTTGATGCTGATTGTCTCGCTCAATGATAAATGTACAATATCTTTTTCGATAGACTTTTGAATCTGGTTTCTAGGGATATCGGATGTGTTTGCCGCCATGCTATTTTTCATGTACCATTTACAGCAATTGATTGTATATCGAAAGCGGCGTGCATTCATCGAAATTGCGTCATTTATCTTTTTATTCGTTCGAACAAAATGTTCACTTGACACGGACCATTGCTTTTTGGTAGATATGATGTTCGTGGTTTGTTAACAGATGATGCTGTGTTTTTACAACCACGTTACATTATTTTCATTTTTTTTATTCATATACATATATGAATATATATATATATATATATATATATATATATATATATATATATATACATACACACGTATATATAATTTAAAAAAATAACTATAATAAATATGCTAAATTTCAAATCATTTTTCTTTGCTACAATGTTCTTTATTTAAAATATTATTACATAGATAAGTACATACTTGTATGTAGACACACAACATATATACATACACTCATATGTGTATAATTTACTATATTTTTCGACATATATTTTATAAAACTTTCAAAATATCTCAGGTAAACAAAACTAATTATTTAAATAAATAATTTTGTTCTATACTTGTATAAATTCTGAAACAATTTTATATTCACATCTCGTTTAAGGTAGAAATTTAGTGAAAAGTCAAATTAATGACAATGAATAAAATTTATCGTCTTTTTTGTAAACATGTTAGAAATTTACTATAGGCAATGATAATAAATTACTTAATTAAACAATACAAACAATAAATTTATAGTCAATGATTTATAATTTTATTTGTAGATTTTTATATTACAAATAAATTTAATAACAACTCGTTAATGATTACAAACAATATATAAAATATAAATAAATAACGATCAAAATTATTTTACAAATAAAAAAATGTACTTTTATATAAATATTCATCTGACTTGTCTATCATTCATTACAGTAACATTTCAACGACTCTCATTTACATGTACCGTTAAACTGGAGTAATTTCCTTGCAAATGTCTTATTCGAAGTGAAAACACAGCATATTGTACATTGGCTACTACTCAAATGTCTCTCATACATGCACGAACTATCGTGGAAAAACATTTCTGTCCACACGAGATGCAGAAAATGTCGGCGCATTGCTTGCATCGAATTACACTTCATTTAAATATTGTACGTTTGCATGAACTAATAACGATAATAATAAAAATTATGGTATTTCTTGTACCATGCCAGCTATGAAATTCTAATGAAATTTACTTTTAAATTACATGGAAATTTAAATTGTAACACGTATTCTTTATCAGATCATCATATGTATATATTATATATATATATATATATATATATATATATATATATATATATATTAATTTAAAAGGTTTCAACATTTATCGACTTTTCATTTCAATATAAAAATTGAAGTAATTTACTGTGCAAAAAATATATATATATATATATATATATATATATATATGTGTGTGTGTGTGTGTGTGTGTGTGTATATGTGTGTGTGCATACATAAATAGTCTTCGGCTACTTAATAAATAATTACAGAATTTATTTCATTTCCAAGTCTTGGTTTTATTAGCATTTATATTTGTATTATATGTAAATTTTTAAGAAATATGTAAAAGTTCCTTTTATAGCGTTACATGATAAAAGAAGAATATTTTATTTTATTTATATATATATATATATATATATATATATATATATATATATAACGAAAATTTCATAAGGTTTAGGGATAATTTTAAAATTTGTATTCCAAGTTAAAGTTTTTCACATATTTTTCGTAAAAAAAAATTACAAGACAAAAAATTCAGAGTTTGTTCTAAAATACGAAAAAATTAAAACGAAAAAAGATAAAAGTTATTTTTATTCGTATATAATTTTAGTATTTTTTATTTTATCAAATTTAAAATCAGGCGAATAGAAAATGTAGTATTCGATTTATTTCTCAATAAATCATTTATATTTTTTTTATTAAAAAAGAAAATTATTATTAACTCAGATAAAATGATGTGTTATAAACTTTACATAACTATTAAATTTTATGATTGTATTTCATTTAAAGACGCATGTAAATTTCCGAAGCATCGAATGTAAAATATTTTTAAGATATCTCCGCACATACATTACACACGTATACATATTCATTTTATGATATATTATCTATGTACAGAGTGTGTAACAGTTGATCGTAGATTCCGCCAACTCACTCGGTATAACATCAAAGTGAAATGTTTATGTTTCTCCGATGGAGAAATAGGATAATAACCCCGATAACCTCGGGAAATTAAGTGTTTCTGTGCGCGAGTCGAGAATTTAAATCCCGCGTGTTGCCGCATATATCGTACACACACACATACAGCATCACGTCGACAAAGTAAATGATTCCCATAAAGTCGAGTGCGCTCTGTAAACAACGTTGTAAAATATGTGAAATGGCTTGCAAGAAGTTTTAAATAAGTTGGACGCACGCTAAAGTACAACGCTGGCGATAGACGATGCAATTTATTGCAGACTATTGCATGAAAGCTTGTTCTATTACGGCAACGAACGCCAATCTTTTGTGTTTTTATTTGAATTTTAGCACTTCTATTGTGTTAAAGACTTTTAAACGATTGTGTTAAGAAATAGAAGAGATTCTGATATATTATATCGACATTGGAAATCTATTCTGTAAACACGCACGTATGTATATTTTTATGAGTTTTAAACAAAAAGTATAATCATAAATTATTGTAAATAAAATAAAATAAATTAATTAAATTAACAAGAAAACATAATAATGTTTATCTAAATAGATTTTTTTATGCAATAAGAAATATATAATATATGGTTATTCAAATGTGACGCCTAGATTTGTGTTTTGTTAAAAAGAAACATATGTACAGTTTATTTAATTTCTTTTTAATAAAACACAAATCTAGGCGTCACATTTGGATGACTCTATAGAATAAATAAAGCATAAAAAATAATATAAAAATTTCATTTTACTAGAATTTTCTAATTGGTTAAAATTAATATTTTCTTATCATTTTCTAAAATTGAAAATTATTTTTGAAACTATCACATTTTCTAATAAGTAGATAATTAATATGTTTGTTTGATAACTGATTTTTTTTGATTTTTTATATATCTTAGTAATATAATTAAAAATATATTTGCAAACATGTTTAAGTCTAGTACATATTTTATTACTATATATTTTATTACTACATATACAGGTTATTTGAAATAAAAATACTCAAAAGTCGTACATAAATCAATTCTTGAATGCCATTCTCGTATGAAAGCATTATTGTCAACTTAAATGTTATTTATCGTTGTTATTTAATTTATGGTTCGACAAAAAGAAACCCGTCAAAACATGTTCCGTCAGTAAAAATACTATAAACAGTACGGAAATGTTTAAATTCGAAATACATACATACAGACATCAAGTACAACACAGATCGTGTATCATAGCCTGTTAGCCGCGATAAAAATGAATGTAATATATTACGGCCGTTAGTGTACCGCGGGCGGGCGGTATATGGCGGCAAGAACGGCGTTGTAAGTCATCGTTAAGATTTAAAGCACGCCGGCTTTGTTTCAGCTGTCGCTCCTAAATCGTAATAAAGAGATCTCTCTCCGTTGAGCGTGCACTACATTCCCCGTGCATAATACGAGCTGACGCTTCGGCGGCGGTGAAATCTATATTACGAACAGAGTCAGCGCCGGCCGGCCGGCGAGCCGCGTCGAGAAATCTCCCGTTCGATCTCCGGCGGGACATGTTCAGCAAGTCAGATAAATTTGTTCGTCTATCTAAATGATTCAACCGTATCGTAAATAGACGGAGATAGATATATTGCACGATATGAAATGTATATTAAGTATTTTACTTTATGTTCTATGATTTATTTCAAATTATTTTGGAAGTCAATGAGTTATACAGATATATAAATACACATATCCTTATATACAACGTGTGTATATATGTTGGAATGTCATGTATAATTTATATATTTTTATTAAAAAACACAACTTGCTAATGGAACATACAATTTATGATCAAATAATCACTTATAAATATAAAACAGGCCAAAAAATATTTTTATGAATTATTTGATTTTTTTATTTCTATATGATGAAATATACATATATTCATAACGTATTAAATTATATATTTCATAATAAATTTTATTACAATGATGTGAATAAAATAACCAAACACCCAACTAATACCATATACATCAGGAATTGTGTGTGTGTACAAAATATAAATTATTATCATAATCCAATTTCTATTCATTGATGAATGAGGCTTTTTCTAAAGTTTTCCATTTATAATAATCAAATTCTTTCTCTATAAATTTGTAAATGTGAAATATATTTACATAACATACATATTTATATATATATAAAGAGAGAGAGAGAGAGAGAACATTCAAAGTGAATTGAAATGAAAACACAAATTTAATAATATACAGAAATTTAAATGAAAATTATAATTCACAATTAATAAATAAAATACAATATATAAACATGTTTCACTCTGCAGGATTATACAAATAATCATCAATCTCTTTCTAACCACTGATAGATAAAAACTTTTTTCAAAACATTCCTCAAAAAGTTTCCACTTCAAAGTGAATTTTCTTAAATGTTCGTTCCAGTTACATTTTGGTCTTTTCTTAGACCTCTTTATACTCTTATCCATCAGTGATATTTTCTTCTTGCTATTTAACTGACTTCTTATTTTTTCATATCAATTTTTCATCCTTTTTCTAACATTAATAACTTTGATTTCCACACATTCGTCATATACATATTTATAGGATAACCCAAATGAAATTGAAGGGTATTAAAGAAAAATAAATGATAGTAAGTAAGCAAATGTATGTCTAAACTTTTCAATTTCATTTTGGTCACCCTATATAACCTATAATATTTTCTATTTATATATATATATATATATATAATTTTGAAATTTGGTTACTTTATTCATATCAATAAAATAGATTTATTACAAATAATAACATATTAATTATTATAATAAATATATACTAGAACATGAATATTTCTTTACACAAAATCAAACTTAATCAAAAAAAAAAAAAAATGTTAAAAATAATGAATTTTCAATCAACACCTTTATATTTATAATTATTTATTTGAATACAAATTGTATATTCCATTAAAAAAATGTTTTTTAAAAAAATACCTACAAACATATATATATATATATATATATATATATATATATATATGTATAATTTTTTTAAATAATTATTGGTGTCAAATAAAGTTATATAGGATAAAAACTTATAGAACATTTTTAAAAATAAAAATATCAAAACACATCTATAGAAATATAGATATTAAATATTAATTTATTTATAGGACTATATAAATTTAATATAAAAATATTAATGTTATATATAATAATAAAATTCAAACACCAATAAAAATTTATAACAGTCTAATCTATAAATATCCAGAAGTATTTTTTTTATTCTTTCCACATTGATAAATGTTGGGTAATTTAATAACTCGTGTACAAAATGAAATCGGAAAGAAGATGAAACTAACTATGAGACAATGGAGTTGTCGGGAAGCTATTATATTAAAGGATAAATGGACGTACACATATTTACTGAACGATGATAGTGCACGACGAATGAAATTTACGATCGTTTCGTTTATTTATGGTCGTAATAATTTCGGTGAAGAGCTAGCAGTTGGCGGAGCGTTTTATTGTCGCCAGCGATGTACGCACAGCAGGTATGACGAGCTGTGTCTCGAATGATAATCATGTTTTATATGTAGGCTACTGAACTTGCTTCCTTGCCTCATTCTCGAATTCATCATGTCCAAACGATATGTCAGTCAGTTGCATCCTGTCGTTTTAATAATCAAGCAAAGCTTTTGTATTTTACAAAAAGCTCAAATCTCAACCGATAATTAATTAATTATGAAGAATTTTCAACATTAAAAATTATTTTTTTTATCTAGAAATTATACAATTAAGGTTTATATAATGATTATAATTTTATGATTAATTAAATATTAATTATACTGATGAAGATTAATACACGATTTTAAATACGAATCGAATTTTATTTACATATAATACGAGCGATACGTCAATATTTATTTATAGTTCGTTTGCGATTAAAATACATAGAATATATAAAGTAAACGCACCAATCAAAGCACCAATCACAATTTTCACGCACAATAACGCAATCTTTTCTTGCGTTCAGCTTACATGTGGCCATGTGGGGGTAAACTTCAGAGTGATGGATAAAGGTCCGCTACAGTGGGCGGTGGACGTGAAATCGCAACATCGTGCACTACCCCTCAAATACCCCATACCAACGGCACTCGTGATGGAGTATACGACGTGACGGAATATCGATGAGCGAGCATCATCAATCACCCTTTATGACGATATTTCTTTTCCAGATAGGAATATATTACACTATATTTTACATCAGAAATTTTCAGCTTCATGGGAAACAACTATACTTATGTGCCAGTGTGATTTACGACTTGATATGTGTGCTGAAGAACATTCATTCATCAATACTGTTTTATGAAGTGCTGTTATTATGAATTTATTTCATAACATTTATTACTACAGGATGAAGTCTTGAATAGTGTATCCTTGATTACAAAAAAATATAGATATCTTTATGAAAATAAAATTAAGTACACATATCAATTATTCGTATACGATTTATTTTAAAAATAAATGTGTTTTTATTCGAGGTATTTTTTCACCATAAAAATCAGTTTAAAAATAAACAAATAAAAATAACTTCACGAAAATTATTTGGAAAAATATTGTCAATTTGAAATAAACGTGCATAGATATTCGAATAATAAAATGGTTTTTAACGAAATTTATTACATGCTTTATAAAATTAATTTATTGACTTATACCATTAATTCAAATAAATTAATCTGATAAATTTTTAAATTTTAACTATTTCATATAAAATATAAATATATTTAACATAATGTAATTGAATTGTAATTCTATGTTTTATTTTTTAAAAAACAGTACTTTTGAAATATTAATCAATAATTTCCAAAATAGTTCTATACGAAAAAAATATTATGTATATATATATGCATATTTACATACTTTTATGAATGTATATATAAACAACAAATCGATTTTGCGTTTTTCGCGTAATATTTAAGTGTTCATTTTACTGTCGCAATTTTCTACGTTTTATATATCGAAAAACGATATTAAATGCATTTCGATATATATGTTTGTATGTATATATATATATATATATATATATATATATATATATATATATATATATATAAACTTACGCCCATGTAGTAAAAACGTGTATATTTTTATACATAGATAAATTCAACAATTTTTATGGCACAATAACATTTCGTACGGGTGTCGCATTACGCGTTTTATACAGGTTTATGGATACATAAAACTCAATATCTGCCGCCAAGGATCCATTAATCTTAATTAAGTGTTTAGCTGCCCCTGGACATTACAGAGTACCAGACACTGGCAGCTGACAACAATGTAATAAAAATACACATAAAAAATTTGAATTAAACTTGATGTTAAATATATTATATTCGTTTTTTTAATGCTTTCTCATAATATATCTCGCTTAATGTATTACTATTGCATTTGACGTTAAAGTTTTATTTAATTGCTTTGAGTTTCTTTTTATAGAATATATATATATATATATATATATATATATATATATACATATAGATAAATAGATAGATACATGTACAAATTATTTATAGACAAATATTAAAAATAAATTTATTATTTCATTTATAGAAAAAAATATCTAAAGATATAATTTATTTTATTGTAAAAATTAGTAAAATCCATAATAATAAATTATATAAAAGATTAAACTAAATGCTATTAAAAAAACTTTATATATATGTATATATATATATATATATATATATATATATATCAGGAATTCAGAATTTCGAGAATTTGTCCCGTAAAACCAATTTGTATATTTTTTATACAACTATTAAACTTAATTCTTTTAATGAAAACAGTAAAATTATAATTTCAAAAGAGTGAATTTAAAATTAAATTATCTTATTATTTGTTAATAAATACACACACACACACACACACACACACACACACACATATATATATATATATATATATATATATATATATATATCGTAGAAATAAATAAAATAACAAATAGATTCGAAAAAAATAATGTTACAGACATTATAGAAAAAAATAAAATTGAAATAGGCCAGTCATACGACGAGAAGAGAAGACTATCGATGGACAAGACAAAAATATCGATTTAAAACTCAGATATAAAAAAAAATCCCAAGAAAACACCATTGGACAAATGAGGCAGAGACATGGGAAAAATTGTTAGTGTAGAATGGAATAGAAAGGCATTGAATGACTGGAAGTGTAAAGTTTTGGGAGCAACTTTCACTTAACAGACTTATGAAAATGATATTTATATATACATATCAATATTAGATTATTTTTATTCTTGTATATCTACTTGTTTTATTCAAAAATTAATCATTCATAGATTAAAACTTTTAAATCACTTTTGTGTTATATCTTTTGTTATATCTATCAACTAGTTTAAATATTAATCAGCTTCAAGTGACTTAAAACTTAAAGCAGTTTTAATAAAAATTAACATCTTTGTTAAAAACTAATAGTAGTTGATATATACAAAGATATTCTAAAGCATTAATCAATAAATAATTTAATTTTTAAATATCATTGTAAAAACAATTTGAAGTGAAACGCTTGATTTTTAAAAATACAAAATTAATATTTTTATAATTAAAAAGTATAATGTCAAAATTTTAAGTAAATTTTGATTGTTTTAAAAATAAAATAGTATTTCAATTTTTTACCTGTAAAAATATTGTCAAATTTATACTTAATTAAATAAATTACTCGTATAGACATTTTTTGGAATATTAAATTATGAATTAAAAATCAAATAAACACCGATTGTAATTTTGTATTTAAATAACAACAAAATTACTGTTCAAAATAAATAACACAAACAAAGATCAAACAAATATTTTAATATATTTGTGTATATATAAATCGAACACCATTTACATATTTAAATTTCGCAACAGTTTAGAATTACATTTGTCTTGAAACATCTTTTACATTTCCAATAATCATTAACAAGAAAATGATCACAAAAAAATATATCTGACATTTATAAAAATGTGCATATTTATATAGCAAAGTAAAAACACGCGCTACTCCTACACAGAATACAAACACGTCTCCTATAAATATAAATAAACATATTCTATTATCGTACATATAAATTGGACATTTTGTTCTCATTTGTATGTGCATATCGAAAAATTTCAAAACGTTGATAACATTTAAATATCGCCGTGTTTTTGTTTATAGAATATAAAAATAACTATAAAAATGTTCGTCTTGACGGCTCATAAAACTCGGCATAGTTGAGATTAAATATGAGCATGAAGACAGCCACTGAAGTCGTAGCATCCGAAATTTACAACGTAATCGCTTTATATTAGAAATATACTGACATGGCATGCAAGAAGACTCGGGTTTAAGTCGTGATAATATATTTGCTGTAAGCGTCTCGTCTTATATAATGCTCAAGGATGATGTTTATGAGCGTCAGGTGGTGATTATCCAAACAAATTCACGAGAAGCTTAGCTCACTGTGTGCACGACACAGCCAGAGATGATAGCAATGCTCTGGGCTCTCTATGCTAACGATATATTTAGCGACTTTATAAGTAGAATTTACGGAAAGTTATTGATATCGAGTTTTATAACTAATATCTATTTAAAATGGATGATATAATATTATTTATTTTTGTTTACAGTCTCGTTGATGCTTTATTTAATTTATATATTTTCGACTTATAGATAAAAATAGTTTTTCACATATTTTATATCAAACATTCATATCATGTTTTTATTTTAAAAACTTTCTTTTTTTATGAAAATCATTTATACCACATTTTGATATTTTTATCGTCTGTAACTAACAAATCTAATAAATCATTATTTTCCTAGTGAATATTGTGCTTTTATATACAGTAAACAATTTCTTTATATATATATATATATATATATATATATATATATATATATATATATATATATATATAACCATTATCATCATACTCAGTACAAAAGCCCTTATAGAACTCTGACCTTTCGAACAATGCTAGTCCAATAGAACTTTTTTTATCAATGTTTCACAACGGTCGTTTTTTTGCTAAAAAAATTATCAACCCCCCAATATATATATATATATTATATATATATATATATATATATATATATATATATATATATATATATATATATATATACTATTTATAAAAAAAAGTTAAAAATTATTAAAAGAATATTCAGGTATAGTTCAATTTTTCATTTACTCGTACCAAAAATATTTAAAGTGTAATTACTTTTATAATTTGTTGCTACATGTAACAAATATAATAGAAAAAATCCTTTATACAAGATTTATTACGTTGATGATTATAATTTTGTAATTAATTTTTTAAAGTTTGATATTATTTTTGTTAAAAAAAATATTTCTTAACAAATTTCTTTCATGATGAAAAATTCTCAATTAATATATTTATAAACAATGATGTATTTATAATTTACATATATATATATATATATATATATATATAAATAATGTTTAAATTTTTCAATTAATATGACTAGCAGGCAATTAATAATACGAAACCATCGACTTCATTTTCAAGTAATTACAAATTAAACACAATCACTTTTATACTTAAAATTAAGGTTAGTTAATTATTTTAGTTTCATGTCTAGTAATTAAACAGGTATTCAATATCTTAAAAAATATTTAATTATTGTGTACATTTGTCAAAAAATGAATCTGAAAAGTTTTATACAGGAAATTGATTTATAGGAATGGAGATAAATAATTTATATCTTGAAAATTAATCTAGACAAATATTTTTAATTACTGTTGGATGAAAATCCATCGAAAGAATATTTCAGTTTCAGCAATAAAATATCTTTCTCTTCCATAATACACCGACAAATTTTCACATCTTTATTCCATCTATTTTTAAGTCTTTTCTTAGACATTTTTTATGTTTCTGGGTTTCTAATCAATTTTTTCTATTATTCGTTAATAGTCTTCTTTTTTTGTTACAAGTCTTGTCTATTTCAATTAATTCTTGTTCTAACGTCTTCAATCTCTATTTGTTGCCAAATGGACTTAATTCTTTTATTTTTTATATATATTATTCCTAATATGCATTTTTTACACTTCTTTGTTGTATAAAACTACAAAATTATTTTGGTATCTGAGACCCATGTTTCATTACTATAAGTGAAAACAGGTAGAATGCATTGATTTAAAAAAGTGATTATTTTATTTCAATGTATATATATATATATATATATATATATATATATATATGTATGTGTGTGTGTGTGTGTGTGTTGTATGTATGTGAAAATAAAATCGTATTTATTGAAAGAAAAGTTATGTGAAAATATTTTTCTCGTATTTATACAATTAAATGTAAATGTAATATTCAAACTAGTAACGAAAAATTTTAAATTGCAATGATTACACAAATGTATATTTACATTTATAAATAGACATGTCCGCGTGTTCGAAAGTGTTAATACGCTGTATATTTCTGTCACGAAGAGATTATTAATATATTTTTTGAATTAGAGTTACAAAAAACAGCATTAATATAATCATACATGTTGTTCAATTTACATAATGGAATAAATTTAAATACGAATTAATACGCTTTCATATTTCATAATAAAAAAAATATAAATAAAAAAGCGAATAATTTATGAAATAAAACTACGCGTTATTCTGCCTTTCCGTGAATCGCACCGGCACCAATGTGAGTTATGTTCCACGGAGACCGAGTATGCTCTGTTGCTTGACGATGACACGACTCCATGCCAGGAGCTGTTTATGATTATCAGGTGCTATCTTGTCGTAAATGCGGAGTACATTAAGTCGGAGTGCTTGCTTTGTGGGCCGTCGTCACTCGTCTTATAAGATTTGATTACACTTTTAGTACCGACGAGGTCGCAACACTCTGTGCCCTCATCTATCCAGAAACGATGCGAGCGTGTAGCTTCAAACAGAAGTTTCATCTGAATTAGCGTTAATATACAAACATGCTGATGACACCATTAAAATGTTACCTACATCGTTGCAGACACGTTTTGATATTTATTACAATTTTATATTTTGCATTGGTTACAATCAAGATATGTTGACAACTTTGTGGAGTCATAATCATAAACTACATAGTTTGTGCTGAAAACTTCTATGAGACACGAAAAACATTTATATATATATATATAAGATAGAAGAGTTACAAAAAATACATTTATTATCCAGTAATTCAATATATAAAAATTATTAGATACTAAAACATAAAATAATATCTATTTATTATTGTTAAAAATAACAATTTTATAAATAACAATAATAAATATAACGTTGAGAGAAAATAGAACGTATATAATTGTTCATAAATAAAATTGATTTTGTGAAATGAAATAATTTTTTTCTTGAGGTTCTTTGACAATTGCTAACAAAATTGCAAATATTTTTTTAATAATATATAAAAGTATTTTTAAATGTAAATCATATCGTGTATATATTCTGTTGATAATTGTTTAAAATGAAATAAATTTCATTTTATGAAACGAATCAACTACAATTTATCAGCCATTAAATTGAATTTCATGAAATATCTATGCAACAATAATGAAACCTACATAAATACATGATATCGAAACCATACGATAATCAATTTCGAATGATGTATTGTTTACAACACGTACGAATGATTTTGAATATTTTTAATGTCGCTTTATGGCTAGCTACCGGTTTTCAAACTACGTAAATCAACTTTCTCCTTCTAAACACCTGGATAAAATATAAGGAAATGCATGTTTCGTATTATTCGCACCTGTTCGATGCCAACAATCGAGTCAAGTATGAAACAAACGACTTGCACTCATAAATATTATGCTGTTGTAAGCACCATTCCAAGACCATTTCAACTACTGCGAAAGACATTCCGTACGACATCGCATTCTTCTCGCCTTTGTTATCTTCTCACCCGGAGCTCTATAAAACAAAGCGCACGGCGGAGTAAATTGCGTGTTGCTAAGGCGGCATCTAAATTAATGTTACAATTTGTTTTCTATTCTAGAAGCGTTGTTGTGAAACTTTTCACTTATATTCGCGGTCGTATTTTTTGCCGTTTTGCCGAGATGACTTCGCAAAGTCGTGACTGTATGCTCGCTAGGCTTGCTCGAATGCCGTCTTAAGGCCCGTTTACATCTAGCGTAATGTTTGGCAATTAAGGTGATATATTTGCTTTGTACGAGTTTTAAGAAACGTTCAGTGACGAATAAAGATGGGAAATGTTATTGATTTTTTTAAGTTTCGGATTATACTCAAGATAAATAAATAAATACGCTACAGTTTTGAAAATAAATATAAACACAATAAAAAAAAATTATAGAAGAAAAATTCTTAAAAATAATCAGTTCTAAAACAATTATTTTAATAAATATAAATAACCAAATATTAGAAAATTCAACTTTTTAAAATTACTTTTTTGTATGTATATTTTCAGGAATATTTTGTAAACAATTTTATAAAATATTTAAAATATGAAGAATATTTTTTTGAAAATAATTATTTTTAAAAAGCATTGTCTTTTATTTCTTTTTTATGTACGTGTGTATTTGTACGTGTATATATGTGTATATATCGACAAGATCACTACTAACATAAATACTTACTCAAACTAATAAATATGCACCTTTTTCTCTGCTTTTTTAATGTTTATTTATTAATTATTTATTATTGTAATTAATAACAATGTTCAATAGAAAAAATATGAATAATTTTACTAATAACAATCTACAAATATTAATTCAATTATATGGAAATATAAATATTGAATATAAAAATAAAATTACTGAATATAACAAAAAAATCAGTCCATATGTTTTAACCATATCAATTAAGAATAAAAAATAAAATTATTACTGTGAAATTATAATAAAATAACTATACTCAATGCTTTTATGAAAATAAAACTATTTTATAATCATTAGCTCAAAATTTTAGTAATATTAAAGATATCTCTAATGTAAAAAATACTTCCTGAATATAATATTTTTGTGCAAAATAAAACCTGAAATATACAAACAGGATTTTTATTACAATATTTATAATCTGATTAAAAATTGAATAAAAATTGTAATTTGCTTTAATTTTATGTAAATAAGCTATTATTATAAAATTAATTATTTGAAATTTATATATATATATATATATATATATATATATATATATATATATATACATGTGTGTGTGTGTTTGTGTTTTGTCATATTTTGGTTTGTTAAATTTTAAATAATTTTTAACTGTTTTATAAATTCAAGTAAATGATATTTTCATTCTCTTTTTTTTAATTTTATATATAGAAAAAAAATCATAATAAAAACTAAACAAGTAGTGAATGTAAACACAACCAAAGCAAAATCTAATTTGACCTATAATAATTCTGAAAAAGTAAAGTGGATGTAAATGGTGCCCCTACTACTTGTCGTCCGTCTCAACTTGTGAAAATGGATGTTCCACACTGTACTAAATGTATCTAATTATACATAATTTAGCCTGCGAACAGCAAAACTGGGGTGAAACTGCTGGATGACTTACTTTAATGTTATTTAAATTAATATTTCTGCGCTGTACAAAAGCTCTTAGTGTTTTGTTATTTTACACAGAATGACTCTACGTCGTCGTCATTGTCGTACTTGCCATCATCATCTTCTTCTTATTCTACTTCTTCTGCCGTTTCGCATTGTTGATAATTAAGAAATTTGTTCAAATTAAGACAGTCGTTTTAAACGGCACAAGCTTCAATTAGCGTAATCACGATGCTGATTAATTGCTTATGAGCAATTTTAAACATTTATTTACTAGAATGTCACTTAAATAAATTTACATCGTAATTAGTATATTTATCTATTATTTCAGGCGTATAATATAATACTACTCATTTAATTAATTAATAATAGTGAACAACACGATTCAAGATTATTAAACTATGTATCTCAGTAATAAAAATTAATAGACTTTAGAAATTTAAATACTAAATAAGAGTTGAAAGTGAAATTGAAATGTTTAATAAACATTTAGCATAATTAATACGAATTTTAACTTTGTACTTATTATTAATAACCCATAATAATTAATGGATTTTTTTATTATATTTATAAAATTTAACTAACTATTTTGATATTAAATCTATAATAATTATCTTAATCAATTTAATAATGTATATATTACAACATATTAATAATCAAAGAATTTCATAATCAATTTTAATCAAATAAATATATATGTGTGTGTGTATATACGTTTCGTTCATCATTTAATAAGTATTTTTTATTCATATTATATTATGCCCGATACATAAATGTGATGCAAAAGGCCTGTCTATAAATAAACCTGCTGGTGGTGTGCTAGTTGATTTACGACGCGGCCGACGGGAGGGCCGTCGCAACATGCGGCGTCGATGACAGTGAGCGACGACCCGCTCGAGTGGTCCGTGTTATGAGGCGGTTTATTTCACGGTGGAAAGGAAGATATAATTACATGCTGTGACCCCCCTTAGTGCACCGCCAACGGCTGTCCGCGACGAGCCTTAAATCCTTAACTTATCCGAAGTCACTATGCAGATATATGAAAAATGTTTCAGATCTACGTAGTGAACACAAGCCATTGATAAAAATGCTGAGTAGGTATTTTTTAATACACCTTTTGTTCGATTCTATATGATTTATACAATGAATAATTTTTATAAATGTATAGACTTAAATGCAATATCGGTCGTTCGAAGAGAATAAAAACGGCAATAACATCAAAATGGTACTTAAATATTATAATTAATCTACTAAAAAAAAATATTTTTATTTCTTATTACAGTATATTCGTATATTTTACCGTTAATTGTGTATAATTTATCGATAAATTTATCATTTTCTAGGAAAACGTGAAAGACATACTTTATATATACATAAAATTTTAATTATTCGATTGGTAAATTGATATGTTGAAAATGACTAAAATTTATTTATATATAATTAAAGATATTTTATGTGTTTTTTTAAAAAAACATTTGCGTCTTGTAATATAATACCTCTCGGATACACTGTAATTAAATTCTTAGGGAATTCTTATCAGCACCATGTCGTTGAATAAACGACATTCAATGCATCAAACAAACAAGACTTTAAATTACGAATACTAAAAATAATATACAGACGTAACGGGAGTAACAAGACAGCCAATCCTAATATAATCAACATTACGGCGTATATATAAATCTTCGAAACGTTCGACAAGCATGGCATCATACATCAAAGGGATCCGACAAAAACATTAAAGTCGAAATGGAAAGAAGAAAATTAAATACATCGCATTCAGCACTGACGTCTGTCAAAAGTGAGTTCACAGCCAGCGGATGAAATGTGTAGTGTAATGTGTAAATGGTTGGTGAAGACATGTGGTAATTGGCGGTGGACTGTCAGCGGCGCTCTTTGAGTCGCATCCAATGATAAATAAATACAGAGCGTGGAAAGATCAAAACATTCGTCCCGATGGATTCGACATCAGTTAAAATCTGTCACAAAATATAATAGTGATGTTAATGTTGTATTTTTTTTAACAGGGAGAAAAAGTATTTTCAATTGAGCGTTTTATTAAAAATATGTTCACGTCCATTAATCTTATTTTAAATGTATTCACATATATATATATATATATATATATATATATATATATATATATATATATATATATATATATATGATTTGTTAAAATATAAATAAAAAAATCATTTTTATATTTGGTTTACAATTGAAATTATATTTTTTCTAAATAGCAACTTATTGAAATTATCAGATGACAGACCCACACTTCAATGATTTTTTTATCAGTTTTGTTCTACATCCTTGCTATTATTTTTTTATTGTTATAAAGATTTTTCAAGAAAAAATCACCAAAAATGATATAATTTTCCAAAAAACTAAATTTATAATTGATCATAAAAGTACTGACCCATTTAGAATATCTAAACATTCTTATCTTGTTACATTGCAGAGATCTATCTTTAAACAAAATATTGAACTTAATAAATAAATTTAATTTTGTGAGCCAATACTTTTTCGAATTAATTTTTATATATTATATTGGTATGTTACTATTTTCTTGTAATCTCTCTATTAGTTTTTGTTTAAAAATGGTATATTTTGAAGCTTATTAATAATCATATTAATAAACATTTAATTTTTTAAATTCATTCAAACCTAACAAAAAATTATATGATAGGTCAATACTTATTGACCATCTATATATATGATCTATTAATATAAGTCTATTAATAGACAAAAACCTCATCGAATGTCATTAGGTCTTTTTAAAGGTTTTTCTAAAATTCTTCCATTATTTACTGTCAGTGGCTAATCTCATCAACCTCTCACTTCCACAATATTTTACAATATCATTCTTCTATCTTTAACAGGATCTTTTTTAGATCTATTTTCTCCCTTATTTACCACTTCATAATTTTTTTTTGTCCATATATTGTCTTTTATTCATATATATTACAACATTAATATTAACATTAAATGGAAAAAATACTGTAGTAAAAACTAAACAAATACCAATGCATTGATCTAATTACTAAAATGAAGAAACGGATATTTATCATACATATGTTTCGTGTCTATTTTCAATTGTAGCAAAAATTTTATCTTTCATTTTATCTAATACACAAACATTTCACATTTTTATTTTAAACATGTCAGATGTATTGAATTATCAATGTCTACGTTATTAAAAATATACTATATGCTTTACAAGCTTGACGAATTTGTTTGAAATTTACTTGCTAACTAGGTTGTCTGTAACAGAAAAGTATATTAACTATATTCCATAAATATGTCAATATTAGTTTCGTAACAGTGAGCTATTTATTTCCTCAAAAATATACATTTATCTTTAAATAAATTTGTTTTTAATATTTATTCATTATATATATTTAAAAACCATTTAAATAGAGTAGTGTGAATAATATGCCATAAAAATTTGTAACTGGTTATAAATAAAAAAATAAAATTAAAATAGAAAATAAAATACTTGAACAAATTAACAAAATTTTATAAACAAACTAAAATATTATCTTTTGAAAACATAAAACTGCAATTTCAGATATACAGAACTACCGCTGTTGAAAAAATATAGTTTTTAAAGTTATTGCAACGTTGTGTTTAGTATACTCTGAACAGTGCTTCGAAATTACAGTTTATAACACCTCAGGCCGTGTTCTAATCTTGACTAAAGAGTGAACAACCGCCAAGGGACGACGCCTCAATTTGGTCGCTCAAATTGGATACGATCATTCAATTCGCCGGGGAAATATTTTAGGTAGCGTAGGACATATCGTTGTTCTTACCGTTCCTATATTTTTATGATTGGAAAATAAAAGCAGTTATGTAGAACTTGAAATCGATTATTTCATAAATACTTTTATAGTCGCATGTATGATGATAATATAAAAATTTATAAAATGTTTGACATTTTTTTTAATAAAAAAAATAATACTAGATTATAGAAGTAAGTACGTAACTAAATTTGAATATTTTTTTTATAACTGTAGTTTGAATTTCTATATATCTATTTTGTTATATACGAGATAATATTAAACTATTGTACTTTTTTTAAATATACAATTTTCTTCGTAACAAATTCAGACTACTCATAATTTTATTTGAGATCTCCTATTAGTTTTTTGTTGCAGAAATATCTTTTAAAAAATGAGGTATACAATAAACTAATAGTTCGTATTATTTATGTTATTATTTTTAATTGTAAAATATGAAACAATTTTGATCTATCGAGATAATGTAAGTGTAGATGTGCTTTATCTCCAATTAGAAACAGATTAAAAGCGTTGATATTAAATTGAAACGATGTCAAATGTAAAGATGCACTCGAATTAAAATCGTAATGTCAAAAATTCAAATCGTAATTATGAACTGAACAAAAAAGGACAATGACAAAAACAAAGAAATTGACTCGTTACTCGAGACTAATGGATGCTCGAATCGTTTTCGATGAGGATGCCGTCAACTTACAAGTTTCCGCCTTTCACGTATTTGGCGTTAATTTAATTGAACAGCACGGCCACTTGATTAAACGTACACTGTGGCGCTGGCACCGACGCTAGAGCTGCGAACGGTGGCTGCGCCGTCTGCCTGCCTGCCTGCTCGCGGCACTCGAGCCAACGGCAGCGCTCCGCCCATAACTCTTCAATTCTTTTAATAAAGGCCCCGGGAGGATTAATGAATCGTACGCTACGGGACCTGCGGCGCCCTCATTGATCATCGCAGAGTTCTTAATTACCTTGGCACGCCATCTTGCACTGTTCCTCTAGCTTGCCCAATGCACCCTTGTGCACGTTCCTCTGATTTCGATTCAAATTGAAATAACTATTTCCTTTTCTCATAAATTATGTCTTTATAACAAGCGTAAAACGCGGACGCTTTCTCAGACTTTGATAAATGAGTGGGGCATTCCATTAAAATAAGTGGCTCAATATATTTACTTCAGATTTATATGTTTATTCGTCGAATTAGTCGAAAATTGTTTCCGACTTCTTCTATTCGTTTAAAATAAAATTCAGTTTCGATGTTATGTCATGAAAATGAATGTTTGTCGTGTAAGATGCAAATAAATTTGTCTGGTAGTTTAATCAGAATGTGTCCTTCATTAACTCAAACACACACACACGCACACATACGTTTATATATATATATATATATATATATATATATATATATATATATATATATAAATTCATAAACGTATCATTTTTAATACTTCTTAACTATTTTATAAAAAGATATTGATTGCATCCATTAATTATCATCTGACACAAATGTCACTGAAATAGCTTGTTTGATATTTTATAGCAATATATATATATATATATATATATATATATATATATATATATATATATCTATATATATATATATGTATATAATATACATATGTGTGTATATAAATAACACACTGTAATCTTTTAAGCTCCAAATACCTCGTTTCCAATATAAATTACTGTTTCGTTCTAAATGAAAATATAACTTTTATTTAGTTAAAGCAATTTTTTATCATTACATTTTTTTATGAAGAACAAATGGAAGAAATATGTAAATGATTGAACTAGAGATTTTTAGTCAGTATAAATAGTTATAACCAATTTAAATAGAAAATAGAAACATTTTTTAATTAGTCTTTTGAATATATATATATATATATATATATATATATATATATATAAAGAAAGAGAGAGAGAATTATGTGAGAGAGTACGTTTGATCCTCGGTTGAAGTAATAGAGCACACAAAACTTGATTCCAACAGAAGTCAACATGTCTAAAAAAGTAAAAACTAAATAAAAAATTCTCACAATTTCTTCTAGATAACGTGATATCATTAAGTACCAATAAATAATAACATTCAATGATCAATCTCTTTCTATCTACTCCTGGAAAAAGGCTTTTCCCAAAACATTCCACTTGTACTGATTTAATGCTTTTCTCTTCCAGTTCATTCTGACTAATTTTCTTGTGTGTGATATATATTAATTATTGTCTCAGAAAGAGATATTTTAATTTAGAATTTTAAAAAATACCAAATTTACTAATAAATTATGAAAATACACACAACTGTAAAATATAATGCAAATAAAAATCAATTTGGTAAATTGAAATTGAGGTATGAATTTTATTATAAATATGATACAATATTAAAGTTTTTTTTTAAAAAAAATCAATATAGTTAAAAATATATAAGGTTCAATATTGATTTTTATAACTATAATTAAATTGTAAGGGTAGTAAAGTAGAACCGTAATTTTTTTAAAAATAAATCTAAAAAAGCAAAATCTTTAAAAATCATATACATAGGTGGTTGTTCTTGAAATAATTTTTTGACTCGAGGCAAGTAAATTACATTCGGTGCAAAAATTAAATTTCAAGTGGTTAATAGATAATTAAAATATTTCGATTCGTATAACGTTCATTAATTAGTATATGTTTCACATGATCTAAACGAAAATCTATCTCTAATCGAATCAAAATTCCTTTACTGCAAGTAATACAGTGTTCTCTTCATACCGAAACGACCACCAAGTGATCAAACCGTAAACAAAACACGTTTTATTATCAACACAGGCGTTCGTTCGTGTGTGTGTGTGTACTTTTTTTTTAATTTCCAGAAGCCCGATCGAGATATCTTTGTCCATGCACACCCAGCCCACCCGCTGACTTGAATCAGACCCTGATGTGGTCGAACCCGAATTAACTACGGGAGAGTAATGAGCTGCGCAGCGGGAAACCAGGAGCTAATCACCACATTGTCTAGTGGCCCACTCTGACCATACTGACTTGAATTGATGATCGGTTGAAATTCTTATTCTCGTTTACGTGTTGAAAAATGTTCGTTGGATTTTATTTACAAAGCGTTTAAGATAAGATTATTTTTATATGTCCATTCGTCATATAAATCATGGAAACAGTTTTGACTTTTTGAAATTTAAAATGTATGAATATATTCAACATTATACACACATACTTACTCATATATAAAAGTGTGTGTGTATGTGCCTAAGTATAGTATGAATTTTATACATTATTTCACACCAAATTTATTATTAATTAAAAAATAAATAAATTACAAAAAAATTAATTAATATAATGTTTAGAAACACTTAATTTTCAAATACATATTGAATGCTAAATATTTTTTTATAATTTAAATAAAATTCTATTATAAATTGATAATTATGTATATCTATTTGTAGTTTGAATCTAAATTAACTAATGTAATAAATATATAAACTATTTTAATTAATCAGTTATGCATATAAATTTAATTAATTTTTTTTTGAAAGCTATTAAACTTAGCATATAAATATATAAAATATTTAATAGTTTTAGTGACGAATATATATAAAAATGTTATCCATTTGTAAAATTCTAAATCTAATTCGTTGATTTTAGAAGAATGTTGTATCAATTAATTGAATGATAATTAGTTTTCTATATCATGTAGAGATAGAATGACTTATACAATTATATTTTTTTATAAAATATTAAAAAATATAAAATTCTCTATAAATTATTTGTATATATCATCATCATCAGTCTCTTTGTATCCATTAGTAAATGATATAAAGAGACTCTAAATTTTCAATTTCGAATTCAATGTCTTTTTCTTCTAATTCAATTCAACAATTATTATTTTCTCATCACATGTCATTACATATTTTTATTTATTTTATTAAATTTTTATTCTATACAGAATAATTTTAAATTTCTGACATTCTGTTTAATTTTTACATTTACTCTCATATCTAGATAGTAAATTTTCGTTGCATGTTTTTTTATTTATCAAATATTTTACATCCATTACACATTTTATTTACTACGAAATATTTTTTTTCAAATTAATCATTAAACTTTTGATAACTATAGAATATTAACTATTTTATATACAAAATGTAAATAAATTTTATATAACATTTTCTTTTACAAAAAAGTTTAAAAAATATTTTATAGAGTACATGTAAAGATATGTATAAAAAATAACAATTAATTTTGTATATAATACAAATAGAGAAACAAGTAAATTATTGAATACTTCGAACATAAGTTTGTAGATTGTAATATTGTTCATTTGCATAGTAAGGTTGAGAAGTGGTGTTCGAAGTGACATCAAAACTTCACAACTTCGTCGACAATTGTCTAGACTAACAATTTTGTGTAGGAAGCTCGAAATATTACATATTAACTAAGTTATAAAACATATATATATATATATATATATATATATATATATATATATATTAAGTAATTATAGAAAATGCATTATAATCAACATAATTTATAATATAACGAAACGCAAGTCATCCATTACAGAAATTACACATTCATTCACGTACTCCTCATGACATGTTATAATAATGAGGAATTATATCAGAACACCCCAATCTATATGTTATTGTTATATTCTGATATTACGCTTGATTAAAAAATACGTATTAATAATCATCGATCCTGAAAGTATCCTGCGGTTAATATAACAATCACTACGTAATATTGTAACGTCATGGTATTGAATGAACAAAAGTATACTTTTGGCCACCGTATACGTCATACGGTGATAAGTCTAATGATTGGGTACGCGACGGGTCGCCTACTCCCCGAGGCCTTTCGGGATCAACATCAACAATGGAGCGTCATCGTGGATCGGTGGATCACACAGTGAGATGATTATTCATCTCTGGCTTGCCAACTCGCTGCGCATGATACTTTGTCACCGGGGGGCACCCCCAATACACCCATTAAAGATGTTAATGTTACGCTTTCAAACTGCAACAACGTAAAGTTGATTTATGTTCGAATAAAAAAAATGTAATAATGTTGATATTGATTACGAGTTTTTCATAATTTGTATTATTAATTTTTATGTGAGTCAACAACGAAACATAAATCATCTTTCGGCCAGTTTCAAGCGTACATCCCAATAACAACTATACCAATTAGATTTTATTTACATGATTGTGTTATTTCATTTTATCGTACTTTAAAGGTCAGCTTCAATTACTTTTTTAACTAATCAAACATTTAATTGGATATACTTTTAAAAAAGTCTAAAAATCAAAATAAAAAGTAATATATTTTATTAAAAATGTAATATTTATGTTATTACTTCATACAAATTATTTAATGTTATATTTATTATAATTTAAAATCAGTTTTTTTTACTAGTAACGATAATAATAGGAATAGAAACACTACGTTCTATAAAAAAAATAATTCTTATATTGAAATTATATATTAGTTTTTTAATCAAATTATTATTTTTCTAAATTTATATTTATATTAAATAAGTAATTATATTTAGAGTAGAAGACAATATTAAATATTGAAATTGAATCATGTTTGTAATCATTGATAAGAAAATTTCAATTAAAAATAAATGATTTTATTTGTTCAATTGTATTTAAAATTCTTTTCAATCGGTGTGAGACAGCCTGTGACTACCATTAATACGTCCGATCCATTCAACGATGCCAGAAACATAACTCCAGGGTACAAAGTGTCAAGTCATTCTTGCATGAACTCTATTCTTAATAATAATGTGTCGTTGCGTTGTTGCAGCTGCATTCAAACACACACACACATCTATCTGAAAACACAAAGATAAGTTTCACACGCACACAGACACGTTCAGGAACACCTCTTTGCTGACTGTTGGAAACCCTTTCAAAAGACATTGTCACACGTCGTTCGTGAATGTGACACATTCACGCTGTTTTCACCACACATTTAGTCCTCACAACAGAGCAAAACTTGTATGCCTTTCGTACCCCCTCAGTTTTCTGTTGGCATATATCGATCATGTCAAGCCATTGTTTGCCGTTCGTCAGAGACATATTATTCATCGTTATTTTTGACAGATTAATAATGGATGATAAATTACAATCGCGCATCAATTACGATGAAAATAGTATCTATTGGCAAAATATAATATCCTGTCACCGACATAATGGGTGGGTGTTCGTCAACTTTTATAAATATTTGCTTATTTTTCATATATATATATATATATATATATATATATATATATATATATATATATATATATGTAAAAAATATTATAGAAGTAATTAAATCTGACAGATAATAAAAATAAATAGATTTTGTAATTAAACAATATACAAAACATTGAATTTCATTCAAATGGCTAATAATTTAAATTAAAAATACTGTAACCATATTAAGAATAGACAATTATTAATTCTTTGATCTTTTATAATTATATTTAAAATTAAAATTATTTTCAAATAAAAATTAAAAGCCTATTATTTCAAACGACTCTTAATGAACAATATATACTAAAATAAACTAAAACTATTATTTTATAGCTATCTATTATTATTTTGATTTTGTTTAAAACATATTTAATTTTAAGATACATTTGAATTTCATTCCATGAAAATAATATAATAAATAAAGTACATTTTATAAAATAATAAATAATTTTCGATAATTCAAACATTTTCAAAAATATCTAATTAATAAAAATACAATGTATTATTTTTTTAATTTGAAATTATTTTATAGAAAAAAAATTTTTTATATAAAATAGATATGTTGAAAATTTTTTCTAATTAATTACTTTATCTAAATAGATTTGATTTATTATTCTTATGAACAAAAATTTAATTACACATTTTTGAATAAAGATTATTTTAAAAGTTTTAATTTTTTCACTAATTGGTTAATTGATAAATTAAATCCTTGCAATTAAAACGATGCATTAAAAAATATATATTACAAAAAAAATTATTAGTTCAACATTACAAATATTATTGATAAGAAAAGAATTATTTTCAAATTTAAAAGAATGTATAATTTATAACGATTAAAGTATTAATCATCTTTTTTGATTTTTTTATTATAAAATATATACTAAATATTAGTTAATTTGAATTTGAATTACATTTCAATGAAAATGTTTGAGGAAAGTTGAAAAATTCAATATTAAACATCTTATACATAAATAAATTCCAATGTAGTTAAAATAAATACATATCAATATAAGTGAACATGTACTATACGAGTATGTATCCTAAAGGAGAGCTAACCTAAGTAAATTATATGTATATAACCACATAGATAACATTACTAGAAGGATATCGATGTATGTTTTATTTATAAGTAAAAAATGAAACTGATATTTTGAAAAAATATTTAATATGCTCAGTTATATAAATATATAATTGACTAAATTTAAAATTCCTTTAATATTAATAAATAATAAAATTAAATACTATTTACAAGTCTGAAATTAATTAACCAAACAGTTATGGTATAAAAATTGTATAAATTAGTAATAAAAATCTATTATGTTGTAATTATTAGATTGCCAAATAAAATATTAAAATAAAATTTATAATATTAAAAAAATTCACAGTATTTTTCTATTAAATTCAGTATTTGTTATATGAAATACTTTTAGTATTTTATAAAATGCAAATTTTATTATTTGGAATCGTTAAAAAATGAATTAATATTTCATCGTAAAAAATGATTTTTTCATTATTTTCATTCGAGTTATTCGAAATTTCATTACAATATATAAAAGGCTCGCTTATACCGCTTATATATCTCGAATTATATTCAAAAAAAAAAATCGTAAACGTTTAAAAAATAATAGGGATTTCAGTACTGATTGGAATTATAACGTACACACACACATAGTCTGATGAAAACAAAGACGTGTGACATAAATAAAATTCGCTGTACAGCTTACGTACGGGCGTTATTATTCCGCACCAGTGGCGTGAGTGATGCGCCTTCGTCGGAGCTGGTCGTGTCATTGAGCTACCCGTCGAGCTATTGTTCTGGCGACAGGGAATCATGGCGCGGCCCCCGTGGCGTGCGCATTCACCGAACACCCCGATGAGTTATGTGACGGCCGCCCGGGGCGAAGTCCTCCGGCGAGGTCCTTGCGTTTCCCGAGCGACGCTGATGCCACCGCGACTTACGTGCGCATCCACAAAGACAAATTGTCAGCCTGACTTCTTATGTCACAAATATTATAAAGTGATTGTTAATGGATTGCAGCAGGCAGCGAGATGAGTTATGATGGCGCTTGAACGATTTGTGTGTGACAATAATTGATGATGCAGTATATTATTTTCTGAAGGCTTTGAATGATATATTTATGTAAAATATAGTATTTGCAAAACAAGACTCAACTACTTGTACTGTTTAATGTACAATACATACAAGATGTAACATACATGCAAAAGCTTTTATCTACACACATACGATCATCCATAGTTAAAACGTTTTTATAAGGATTTTCTTCTTTGCCTTAACATATCATAAAAACTAAGAATATAGAAATATATTACCAACTTTCAACAGGACATGAAGATTATTATTAAAAAATATTTTATTACATTATTCAAACGACAAATTTTAATAGCAATTCTATTTACAACTATCTACATATTAATAGTGTATATATTAACGGATATTATACATACACAAACAAATAAATATGGTAATTACAAAGCGGTATTATATACTCGGATCTGTATTATATTAAATGTGCATAATTATCTGAATTTATATACATACACAACTATTTATATATATATATATATATATATATATATATATATATATTGAATCATTGAAATGTGATACCTAAATATGTGTTTTATTAAAAAGAAACATGTGTATAGGGTGGTGTGTGGAGAAATATGTGTATAGTTTTTTTGTTTCTTTTTAATAAACCCAAATCTAGGCGTCACATTTGGATGACCCTATATATATATATACAAAAAGCAATAAAAGTTTGCTGATAGCATAATTATTTTCTCAATAAGCCTAGATGAACTTAAAAAAAGAATAGAATAATTAAGTAAAGCAGATCAAAAATGGTCTCATATTTATAACAAACCTCATCAAGACAAGAGTAATATTCAATGAATTTTCAAATTAAAAGAAATTAAAAATAAAAGGAATAGAAAAAGAACAAGTTAAAAATGATGTATCATATATCTGGGATAACTTATTAACAAAATTAAATTAAAAGAACATTTATAGATGAACTGAAAAGGATAATAAAAATGGAATGAATCAATTCAGAACATATTCTTAAATTATGAAATTAAATATTCTTCTATGTTTAAAAATAACAATTTTTGATCAAAGCATATTATGGATGTAAAACATTGGATTTGAATACTAGAATAATTCAGTGGTTCCAAACAATACAAAGAAGTATGGACAGATGTTTATTAAGAATAACACGTAGAGATGGAAAGAAAATCTAGTGGATTAGAAAGACAACAAAAACAATAGATGTTATAATAAAATTGACGAATTTAAAATGAAAATGGGTCGGTTATATAGCAAGAAAAAAGATTATTTATTGGAAACCTAGATATACAAAAAGATCCAGAAAGAAATTTGTGGATAAATAGAAGAAAAATAAAAGAAAATTATATAAATTGATATAAAACTAAGTCTATACTATTATATAGTTAATTCATTTTTGCACAATCGAATTACTCATCTCAATACCAAAAAATTTACAATAATCATTTATTATTTGTTTTATTTATTAATACTGAATAAAATGGCATGGATTTTGAAAAACACATAACGAATAAAGTAAACAATAAGTGATTATGGATTTTTTTATAAAATAATGAATGATTCATTTACTTTATTTAAATATATATTTATAGAAAACAACTCAACACTGATCATATAAAAATGAACAAATAATTTTTAATTTTCAAATTACTTTCCGTTTCAATTTACCCATGATTAATACTGGTCTTTATTTAATTTATTAAAATTTATAATTAAAAACAAAAAAATACAATTCCTTACATAAACTCATAAAAACATTAATCAAACAAATATATAATTAAATAACATTTTACTCCTTCACAATTTTCTTATTTTATGTCAAAAAAACATTTAAAAATATTAAAAAAAAAATAAAATTATACATTTTAAAATATTAATTTAAATTCTGTACGAATGAAAAGTTTCTTTATTCTATTCTATTTTGACCGCAAGATTAATCATATCTGGTTTTTACTATTTTGAATACATTTGATATTATAATAAAAATGAAATCAATCATTTATGCTGATGCAAACATTATATATATATATATATATATATATATATATATATATATATATATATATATATTTATGTATATGTATGTACCAGCCTTAATTACAGAATATAAATCAAATATTAATATACAATACGTATGATATCATTTATTCAAAGAAGAACAAAAAAGATATATAAAAAGATAATAAATTCAACTTGCGATAGTAATAAATATCAGACAAAACTATTGTTATCTACATTTTAAATTTATAATTGGTCATCGGATTCTCAAAAAGACCGAAACGTATTCATGCTGAGTTGGAAACCACTACGTTGCCACCAAGAAATGTCATATTACTTAGTAACAGTAATAAAAGATTGCCACTTGGAGCGTTACATTAGACAAACCATATTTAGAAACAAATTCATTAGTACATTCCAATTACGTATCGCCGCATGAGGTACATTTTATACACTTCATATGTACATTTTGAAGAGAACACACGAATGTTTATAATCATGTCAACATATTTTATGTCATTCATTTTGTATTCAAACCGGATGAAATAGTCTTTAAAAAGGGTGTACACGGTCATGTTACACTAAAATATAATAGAAATGATTTGAATAAAAATACTATGTTTTATTTACAGTTTTTTATTTCACATTCGATTTTATTTTAGGATTTTATTATCAAAGTTGGAACTACTATTTAGAATTCAAAATAATTCTGTTGTAAAAATGAATAAATACTTAAAATTATTCCATATTGAATTGAATTATATGTTAACAATAAATTAATAAATAAAATTATAACCGAATTAGGATGTATATTGAACTAAATTTGTATTTTTTAGCAATAAATCAAGAAATATAAATTTTATATAAATCTTGTATCATATTGCACAGTAAACCTTATATCATATTTTAAGAAAATCTGACTGCGGTTTTAAAATGAGAGATATTTAATTTATAATTTCATTTCAGTCGCAGATATCATTCCATTTCTACCTCCATTTTTTCAATTCAACTCGGAGATCATGCTTTTGACGTTTGAGAAAACGTAACTGTTGACCTTGCCACCGACAGGTTAATTTCAACTGTCACTCAGACGAGATCTTCGAATTGAAAGTAAGAAAATGTTTGAGTAAATTTGTAGATTTATATATATATATATATATATATATATATATATATATATATATAAACATATTTTTTCATGTTTGGAGATCGGAACGATTGTGAACAAAGATTATATTCTGCGGTCGACATACTGTAGATAAGATTCTTTCGTTTTCTATTGGCGCGGACAATAAATCACACGGCAACAAAGCACGTACAAGTACCGGCTGAAGACGTTCATCATGATGACACCAAACCACTATGTAACAGCGTGAGGTCAGACGGTTTCCTCGCTTGAGTAATGACCTTACGTTATTTAGCCTGTCGCAGTTTTCTCATTTCAGAGAGCTTCATCGTATGTTTATGTTCGGAATTGTGTACGTATATATGTATGTATGTGTACCTCATGATGGAGAAGCTCTCAGGGATCTTTCAGACCACGCGAATAACTACATACGGTTGTGGAATACTTATCGTTTCGCGGTTACAACACCACTGAACAAATAATATATTCATGCAACAACTTGAAGAAGAAATATTGGAACGTTTTTGTTGTTCAGTAATTTACTATTTGAATCGTTTCACTTTATTATCGAATCAATGAAATTTATTACGTTTGATGCAGAAAATCGATGTTTTTATTACAACTTTGTTTTTGGAGAATTCGATATTCAACAGAAATCTATCAATTAATATTCAAAAGTTTTAACACTGTCTTCAAATTAGCTAGCAATTATTATCTAATTGTATTAACATTAATCTGTTATTAAAATGAGGAAAACAATAATCTTTTCTGTTTTCTAAAGCTCTACCAAAAGCAAACATTCTTTCGTGATTGATTAACATTGTGACTAACTAGTTTTTTAAAAAAAATTCATGCAATTATCTCCACAACAAATGTTATAATCGAAATGCATAGAAATAAATTGAAAGACAATATTTATAATTTTAATTTATCTTGGTATACAGTTAATATTTATAAATAAAACATATATTTATATTTAAAAAATTAATTTCTTATTTTTTTAAAAAAATATGTCTGTTGAATAAACTACTTTTTTCATATCGAACAGTAAGTATAACATTTTTGGAAATAAACTAATAAAAAACAGAATAAAATGTTATGATTTTTTAAAAATGTATTAGTTATAAAAATTTTATATTAAACATTGTTTCAGATTTTAATTCATATTTTTGAATAGTTCACTCTTTTTTAGAATAACAAAAGTTATATCGTTTCAAATTGGTTTTTTATTAAAACTAGAATTGTTATTTTCAAAAATATATACAATATTCTATTGTACTTCAATGAAAAAAATTAATATTTTATAACACATCACTCTGACGATGATTTTATTGCTATTGAAATGTGCATTAGTTTTTAAATAAATAAAATAAACAATAAGTACTTATTGAATATTTCTAAAATATATTATCTTATGGTGTTGGAGTGATAAGTCATTTGTATAATATGCAATTATTTATATTGTGATATATAAATTTTTAATAATCTGTAAAAAATTAAAATATCACTGTTTAAAAGTAAATTTTGTTATTTAAATTTTTCTATTTATAAAACTTAATTAAAAATTTAAAATGGAGTGCACTGAATAGTATAAATATTTATTTAATAAGTAAATTTTATTTATATATATATATATTTGGATGTATGTATGTATGTTTGAATACGTATTTTTGGTATCGGATTATTTGGTATAAAATTTGTAATTAGATCTGTTATTAGAAAATAAAGTCTTCAAATACGTATTTGAAAGATATAAAAATTTGCGCGACTATAATAATCGGCCAAGTTGAAATGAGAATATAACACAAGTGTCGCGTATCGCTTTCAACGCTCCTCGCAAACCCATTACGGCCGAACCATATAAGATTCTTCATAAGGAATGCTGAAATGACCGCAGTTGTGACCAAAGTCCGCAATAGCGACTGTTACAGCGTTTTTATGGTACGTTGTTGGAGCAAGATGTCGCCGGGGGAGTACGCTGCGAGCACAAGAAGTAATATCGTCGGCGAAGAGACAAATAAATGGGCGGCTCGGATACACCCGACCTACCTACCCCGTCATCACGAAAGAAGTAGGCAGGTGGGGTGTAGAGGTCACGTTGTCTTCTCGTCGGATGTTGTTTCCGCAGATATACTTCTCCGGTTCTTACTTGGGCCAGTGTGATTTATGAGCTGAGCCAGCTGTCGCGAGACGCTGAATTTGTGACTTGTCAACGAAAACATTTTAACATTTTTCATACGGAATGTGTACGTGTGTGTGTGTGCGTCTATTCGACCTCGTGTTTTTCAATAATGAACTGTCATCTTCGTTAATGTATTTGCTAAAACGTAAAACACGTGCGGATACAGTAAATCACCGAAACAGTTGTATATAAGATAGAAGAGGAATGCGGTATAGTGATATAGTTCTTTCACGTAGATATATTGATAAAGTGACATGAATTATAAGCGTATGGAAATATGCTACTTAATACTTTTCACAGATGATTCTTTACAAACGTTGTCTAAAGATAAACGCATACCTTTACGCTCTGACATTAATTTAAAACACGAGAACAATTTATAATAAAGATATATGTTTGCTATTATTTTAATTACTCACTCATTTATATATATAAATGTATATAAAATAGTATATCTTCTAAAAAAATATAACATATTAAGAAAATTTTTACAATCTGTATAAACTGAAAAGGAAATAGTCAACAAACATGATGAGTTATATCCCATGAGTTCAAACTGAAATTTATGACACCTAAATATTTTATTTGTATAATTGGAACGTTAGCTTTTTGAACTTTATTATGACAGCGTTCTATAAATAAAGATAATCATTCAACTTCTTACAATTTTATTTTAAAAATATATGCTCTAACGAAAATTATTTGTTTTAAACTATTTTTCTTACAAATTTATTTACATAAAATAATAATTACAAGACAGATAAATTTGTAAGTAGGTTATAAACAAATATATTCAATTTATTGCTACGCTTAAGAAATAAAATTTTCTAATTTAATTCTAAATTATTACAACAAATATTTTATTACTGGCGATGAATTAAATTAAATTCTTGACGTGTTAGTAAATATTTAATATAATATATTTACTCGTGTTCAATCAAATCGTGGCATTTCTTTGATCATTTTACGTGGTCAAAGTCTCAGTTCACTTTCAATGAAGAGTACCACTTCATACGAATCGACAGGATTCAACGGCAGCATTCACCGTCACCCAAAATCCCCAACCCCCAACGCACACAGTCAATATATATATAAATTTTCCTATATATTCGCCGGCCGTGTCATTTCAAATGGGGCAGTTTTCTCGAAACCTAATGGTTATTGCCTTTCTCGAACGGACATATTGCGTTCCATCTAGTGCAATGTGTGCTGGCCATAGATCACCGGATATAGAGGCCGCTCGGCGCAGGGGCGAAGCAACAACCGGAACCAAACGACCGCGATATGAGAGGCGAGGTGTGGCGTGGAATGAAAGAACGCGGCTTCGAATTCATTGTGAGCGGTCACTGCATTGCCCTCGACGGCCATACACACTCGTCGAATCGACTCTCTACATGAGTTATTGAAGCATAAACGGACGCCGGACGGGCATTATGTTATACAGACATGACTCTCGTCGAGTCTCGCCATTCAACGATGACTTGAGTGACCCTCGAGTTTTTTTTCTCTTCTAAATGTGTCGATGAATATACATTGAAAAATATTTTTGCGAATTTGTGGGAATGTCTACTTAAAAAATATTATTTTTTCCAAAAAAATAATAAATGTTTCCATAAATTATATACTATACAATAAATTTAAACTTTATACATTTAATAAAGAATTGTTTTGATTCTTTTAATTTAAAATATAATAGATCCATTAAAAAATATATTTGAATCTTTAATTTTATAAAAGTTTTCTCTTTTTAAGTTTTATTAATAATGAAGATATATCTGCTTAGAATTGCAAATTTAATGATATGGATTTCAATTTAGCATCGATGTTTACTTAATTAAATATTTAAGTAAACATCATTAAAAAAATTTGTGATTTGAAAATATTGGAATAAAAAATATTCCAAGCTTTGCATCTTTATAAAAAAATAAACTTTCACCAATTTATTTTTTGCAGTTTCATAATTTAAATTTTAGTATAAAATAACTGCTACCATAGAAAGAAAAATGGTATCATCTCATGCCAGATATTTCATAAAATATGAAAAAAAATTAAAGTTATCTAATTAAATTATTCAATAACCATATTGATTTTTGTAAAATACAAGCTATTTAATGAAATAATATTTTAGTTCGTATTAAAAATCATATTTAATTTAAAATAAAATATCTTAAAACATATTGTTCTTATAAATAATTAAAATTATGTTTTCTAACTTATATCATTTGAAATAAAAAATATATCCAGTAAATTAAAACTTGTTAAAGTAGTTTAACATTTATAAATTATTTTTTTAATAACTTTTAGAAAATTTTGATTACTTTAAAAGAACTGAAAAACGTATAGAAAAGTTTGTATATTTAATTTATATACATACTAAAGTTTGTTACATTTGTTTAAAACTGTTGTTAATTTAGTTTTGTGCAAATAAATCATTTTCAATTGGAAAATATATTTTATATATATATATATATATATATATATATATATATATAAAGATTTTACGATAAATAAGTGTAAAAGAATATATGCGTATATTCTGAAATAAAATATATCACTGTTGTTGAATGTGTCACAGCTTAAATTGAGTGGATTTTCTAACAGTGAGAAGAAAACAGATCGACCATTTCTATGCAGTATCTTTACAAATAGGAATCCGACTTAAAATTTAAATATTTCCCCAACCTTTAAAAAAAATAGGCCCGTATATCTACATATAGCATACAATTTGAAACCAGTAAAGCACTACTTAACGCGACAGGGCATATCTGAGAAGTTCATGAGCAATAAACACTTTATTCTACTTACGAATGTCGTGGCGAAACCAATCAAATGTAATGTGCGGACAGTGGCTTGGTGAGCAGATAAAGAATGAAGCCAACGGGATTCAGACCACGTCCCGGCCTCTCATCGTGAGCTATGGCCACGATTGCCGGTCAGCACAAGCTGTACAGCAGACCTAGTACTAGTGGTAGTCGACGACTCGGACGTGGATTTTGTCAGCATAAAGGGAATTCTGTGTAAAATGAGCTTCAATTTAAGAAAATCCCACTTGCAAAAGAGCCATGTTTAAAGATAAGATTCGAAAACTTGTTAGAATAAAGTTGAAGTTAGCATGGCAATAACAGTTACGATATACCGTGCAGATAGAGAGTGCAATTTTAAGTAATATTCTCGCTCTATAAAGATTACTTAACGTTCACAATTTATTCAAGAGATGATTTTTTTTAATTACTATCATAATTTCCTTGAAACATTATGTACTTCGTTACACTTATTATACGATTGCGATATTTTTTTTATCAGTTCATTATCAATTTTTTTACTCTTTATCACAAATATTATTTATTTGCAAATTAGAACTTAATTTATTTTATATTTTTTTATACACACCAATGAATACGAACATATAAATGTTTATTACATTATATATTTATATATAATTAAATGATAATTTATGAAATACATGTTATATAAATTAATTTAGAAATTTATGTATTCTTATAATTTATGTATTTTCAAATTTATGTTATTATTTATTTATTTTGATATAGAATTGAGAAATCATTAAATTTAACAAAAAAGTGAAACAGAACATTATGAAAAATCAATTGCAAATCTAATTATTTATATCTTAATAAAAAAAAATCAATAACATATCAAGAAAATTCATTGTCAAGAAAATGATTTTTCAGTCTAAGTTTATTATATAGAATATTTATTTAAAAATTTAAGGATCACTGTACTATGTCATATATACATATTTTAAAGATTTCTCTCTTCCTACACATAAACATACACAGAAGAAAAAAAACTATGGATAAATGAAATAAAGACATAAGAAAATTCGTCAGAATAAATTGGAAAAGAGAACAATTAAATCGATTGAAGTGGAAAGATCCGAATGAGGCGTTTATCCAATAGTAGATATAGAGAGGATGTAATGATGATAGTGATATACATATATATATATATATATATATATATATATATATATATATATATATATATATATATATATATATATATATATATATAAATATATATATGCTATATATATATATATTATATATTCATATAAATTTATATTTTATGTTTGTATTTATATTTCATTCAATTTTATTTTTTAGTGTTGATTAACGTACAATAAAATCGTAAATTATAATTTAACACATTTAAGATACAGTTATAAATTAAATATTCAACTGTAATGAATAATATTAAATTTAATAAATATTCATGATTTTTTTAAACATAATTAGCATAAATAATCACTGATATATAATAATAAATCATACTTTATAGTGAACTATATATATTTCCAATAACCAAGCCTATGTATTATACTTAACATTAATAGATATATTGTAATAAAAATATATATGTTTAGTTTTATATGAAAATGTCATATGATTATCTTATGAATTATGTCAAGAATCAACAGTACTCTAATTTATGAAAATACATTGGTGATAACAAAAAAACAATGCAGTAAAATGTCTCCGTTAACCATATCATATAAAAAATGGCTCGGGTCTTGGCACATGCAAGTATAAATAAAATGTGGGCAGAACCGAACTTACATAATTTATACATATATGGAAGACAAATTTATGATAAAATGTATTGACAGTTATTCATGTTTCATTTATTTATAAATTAGTATGAAATCGGTACAGACTTATATTTTTTAGTGACACAGAAAGAGTGAACTAGTTTCATTTATATATATTTTTACATTATAAAAAATTACATTTTATGTAATAAAATTTATACCAAAGTATAAAATATTATTATTTAAAACGTTGAGAAATATTGGTGAATTAATTTTATAATATTATATTTTACTATTTTTCATCTAATAGAGTGAATTAAAAAACATATTCTATAGATTTTTAAGTCATGTATATATATATATATATATATATATATATATATATATATGTGTGTGTGTGTGTGTGTGTGTGTCTGTTATTTTCTTTGATGTTAAAATTATTACATGAAAAAGTATATTATTTAAAAACCGTTTTAACGTAAATAACAAATTGTATATAGTGAAAACAAACAAAGAAGTCATTACATCTTTGTCAATTTTTATTAAATATAGTGTTGATCCTGAAAAGCTGCTGGCGTGTACCACACTTCATTCTCGTGTAGAAAAAGGGCGCTACAAGCAAAAGCACATAGCTTCGTCGGTGGTGGCAGAGCCCGTACGTTTGAGTGGTAATCTGTAGAGAGACGTGGTACAATAAATCAAACAGGCCGCGCGTTCGAGCACAGGCGCTGTATTAAATCACGCCGGCAGAAAAGTACATAAGCTATCATTCAACCGGATGCGGAAACTATTTTTCATCGGGTTTTCTAACCTACCACAAAAATAATTTAGTACTCCGCTGAACAGTTAAAATATTGATATTTTAGTCTGACCATTAAATTATCATTTTTATTGAGACAGATAAAACGATCCCTAATTCTTATAAATTATATACGAGGGGAAAATATGTAATGTTATGTTTGGGACACGAACATTATTTATCTTTTATAATGATAGGTTGTTCCGTTTTCAAACATTTTTATTTACGGATGAATGGCAACGTCATTACATATGTCTGAATAAATGGATCGCTATTTATTGCTTACAAATTATTATTCAGAGTACAAGTTTTTATAACTGGCATAACATCGATTCGATGTATGATTTATATCAAGTCGTTATTGTTCTAGAAGAGGAACTAGTCTTTTCTGGGGGTGTTTTGCATATACAATATATCTTCACCGAAATGAAAGCGTTTATAATTTGATATCATCACGCATACACATACTACACACACACACACACAAATAAATATATATATATACACTTATACACACACATTTTTGACTTCAAATAAGCATAGCTAATTAACTTTTATTTAAATAAAAATATAAATATTTTCATTATCTCTTGTCACAAAAAACTGAATACAAAAGTTCATTTTAATGCTAAATTAATAGATAATATATTATTTAAAACGATTTTTAAAACAATATAACACTTTTTACAAATATTTATAAATATAATTAATCACAATTAACATTTAAAAAATGTACTATTATAGAAAAATAACATTTTTGTTTTTCTTCTTTTACAAACTATATATTTACACAAATAAACATATTAATATAAATATTTAAAAATAAATAACTTATTATATAATTAATTATTGATATAAAAAATTAAGATTAATAAATATTAAAAATAATCCAAATATAACATCAAACTATAATTAACTTATTTTTCAATAGAAAAATATTTACATTTAATTTATAGATATTTAAATTATAGGAGTATTAGAAAGAATTAAATATAAATAAATAAATTTACATATTGATATAGTATAACTATTTTGAATACAATTAAAATATTTTTGAAAATAGTATATACAATATTTTAACTTGTTCAAACCTATACCAATTGATTTTATTATTTAGAGAATTTTAAAAAATAAAAGAAATAATTTAATAAAATCGGCTATTCAATAATTACAAGGATTATAATAAATAATTTAAAGAGGTTGTTTATATTCGTATTTATAAACGATTTGTGTAATTGTAAATAGACATTATTTATCGCATTAATAAAACTAACATCAAAAATTAATTATAAAACGTCCTTGATGAACTTATCGTATGTTATAATCATATAATTTATTTATTATAAATACTAAAAATGATATATAAAAAATAATTAAAAAACTGGACAGCCTTATTTCGAAAATAAAATGCAATGCTATAAATATTGTCGTTTCGACAATGCTATAAATAAAACAGAATTATTTAAACGAAAAGATATGTATCTTTTAATTATTTTTCCATAATATATTTTTTAATCTGTTTGTGTGATGTTATCTATCAAAATATTGTTAGAACTGTATGTGTTTTTCTATGTATATACGCAATACATATATCAATATTCATTCTTATAGAATCAGATATAAACACCTACGACAACAAGTCATATACAAATTCGAAATATGACTGGACTTTTGTTTAGATATCTGTATTGTTCTCGTGACAACAATCTGACTATATTTCCATAATATTATTTACATAATAATTTTCATAACACAATTATGTAAACAAAATCAAGGGCACTCGTATGAAATGTCTGTCAGACAGGTATATATTATAGCAGCAACCACTCCTATCGATTTATATACGAATAGAGAAACAGATTCGTCAGTTTTACAAAGCTGATCGCTGTAACACAATATTATGTTAGTGTGTAAACCACTTATCTGAAGGAGTTGATGATCCCGATTAGGTAAGCACTTCCGAGAGCTCCCGTCATGTCAGTTCTGTCCAGCTAACTGAAATGAGTCGATGATTCAGGAGAAAATTATATCCACTACAATGTATTCTACTATAATATTTTAATCATTGAAACGAATTAGGAATGTTGATAAAATGTCACGATTGTTTTTAAATAATTAAAAAAAATCTTTAAAAAATCATGTTGTACATAATTTAAATTTATAAAAAAAAACCATAGAAAATTTAAGGTTTTTACAATAATTATATTGTGAATATTTTTCTCAAAAAAGTTAAATATAAAATTTATTTTTTTAAAAAAAATAAAGAATGTAAGACAAACGATAAAGAAAAAGAATTCTTGACTGAAAAGATCTTTATTTGAATTTATAAAATCTACATTTTAAAACAAAAATTGAAAGAAAAGCTGCTCGTTTTGTGTTAAATAGATGGACTTTACTTTAGGATGAATAGATTTATTAAAATAATAGAGCAGCTCAAATGAGACAATTTAAAAAGTAGATGGAGACTTGTAGTTTTACATTTTTATATGTTTTATAAGGTATCCATGACAATATTTTTATCCAAAAATAGATTCCTATTTTTTCTAAGGTAAAAATAATTAAGAACTAAAAATTAAATTGAAATATTTTCAAAAAGAAGTTGGAAAATGTTTTATCTTTCACAGAAGTACTCTATTATAAAATTCCATTTATTTTAATATTTTTAAAACATCACATTCCTTAATTAAAGATTTTAAAAATTATATTAAGGAAAGTAAAATATATTAATGTAAAAATTATACTCAAATTGAAATATATATATATAAATTAATCGATTATATATTTGCAAATTATACAGAATGTGAAAAAATTAAAATGAATATTAAACTGTTAATTGTTGGAATTGGATCAAAAATTGAACAAAAATCAGTTTCATTTTTTTCATACGAAAATGGAGACTCCGATTAAAAAATCTGTGTCTACACATATTTTAATACATTCGTATAATACTGACGTTCGTATAAAATAAATGAATTTGAAAAATGTACGTGGAGTCATTATTTACAGAGAATCAATACTGATGACTTATATTCTGTCGAATGGCTGTCACAGAGCTGTCCATCTGACGGGTGGAGCCAGCGGAGTGAGTAATCGCTTCTGCCACGGAGCTAAAAGAGCGCTGTCTGCTGTTCCGCTGCCATGTCCGCCGCCCCAAGACCCCGTCAATTCATCTTGTGGCAGCCGGTGTTATCTACAACCCCGTTTGGCGGGCTCACGCCCCGAACATCTATAAGTCACCGTCGGAGACGTTCGGTTCAACCCCTCTCATTTATTAAATCTTACACCACTACCACGATCACTACACGACCACCACTAACAAAAAGCAAGCAGTACTTCCTTATACACAACTCTTTTCGAGCATTTATTTATTTGCTTACAAGAGGAAAAAAGTTCAATAAGTTTTCTCTGAACAGTCAGCGTGCGCGGTTAAACGATCGTAATGAAAATGTTGACTTTGCTAATTTGTTCTTGGAAGCGATATTAAATCAGATATTTGAGAAGGATACGATCGAACTTCCTCCACTTTCATTTATGAATTCCTGTATATATATATATATATATATATATATATATATATATATATATATATATATATATATGTATGATTGATTTTTTTTATATTATTAAACAAAATTTCTATATTTTTAATAGAGAAAAAAATACATTATTTAATATATTGATAACTTAATTAATTTTCGAAAAAATGCATATAATAATTGTGAAGTTTAATATAACACTTAATTAATTAACTTTAAAATAAACGAATCATTCATTTCAACACCACATGAATTTATCTTAGGGATTAGGAATCAAAAAATTAACAGAACTATTCCCCAATATTTAAAAAATATTTTTTTTATTAATACATCCTATTTGTTCTCACTTGTAGCAGTAAAATATGAATCTTAAATACCTTAACATATTTCAACAGTTCCAGATAACACAAAGAGGTATGGAAATATCATTTTAGGAATAACACCTAGATATATAAAAGAGAAACGAGTGAATTAAAAAAAAAACACACAAAAAATTACTGATGTTACCGGAAAGTGAGAAGAGTTAAATAAAAATGGGCCATTTATATAGTAAGAAGACTACTAATGGACAATAAAATTTATTGATTAGAATTCCAAAGATATAAAAATGCTTGAGAAAAGATCTATGGATAAATGGGGTGGAAATAAAACGATTTCTCAAAGTGAAATGGAAGGAAAAACATTGGATTGTTCTAAGTGGGAAGTTTTGGGAAAGAATAGTGGACAAAAAAATCTCACATAACCTCTCTCAAATAGGAAAATCTCAAGGTTAATCTCATCTACTCACGATACACTTTAATTTAACAGACAAGACTCTAACGACTGAATGACCGTTAAAATAAATGGTTTCTTTTTTATCAAAAGCCTCTTTGGAGAATGTAGGAACAAAACGAGGCTAAAGGAACTCTCTTATTGTTGGAGCGAGAATATATCCTAAAAGTGGATGAATCATACCAAATTATCAGTATCATAAAATTCAAAACGAAACGGAAAATCATTGTATTCAAGATCTTTATGAATTCTTCCAAGTAAACTAATGACTGAGAAACATGGGCAGTTCATTAATCTCCGAGTTGGGGTGGCTGTCAATTGAGCTGCATAGAACTTGAAAGAGCCATTAGTTTCAACCAGTCTAACGATTGAAAACTATAGAATATATATATATATATATATATATATATATATATATATATATATATATATATGTATGCATATGTACGAACTCATATACCTAATTTGCATACATGCGTTGTCTATGTTTTAAAAAACTTTAATGATAAAGACATGTGCAATCAAATATAAACTCTACCTCATTATTTTATCAACACACTATTCAGGTTATAAATTACATCATGATGGTAAAAACGATTTTTTTATGATTTAATGACAAAAAAATAAATTTTAATTCCTTCTTTACTGTTCACTTTTTAAATTTTGTTTCAATTAAGTTTTTCCAATTAAAAAATTTTAAGAATATAAATTTTCAATTATTCAAATATAACATTTTCATTCAAATATTTTTTTTAAATATATATACATATATATCGATTTCAAACAAAAAGGTATATTAAAATTTTAACAATATTTCGTCCATGCTCTGAACATATTACACAAGCTCTGAATTCTTTCAATCTAACAGCAATACGTTTTTAAAAAAGCGTGAAATTGTCATTTGACAAACACACGCGTACACATATCACGGGTTTGTTTGAAAAATAAAAAAGACGTGTATTTGTTCAAAGCCGACGATATTTAGCGGAATAAATAAAACAATGACAAAAACGCCGTGTTTTTTCCTCTGAGCTTATAAGAGTGTGTATGCGTGACTATATATATATATATATATATATATATATATATATATATATATATATATATATATATATATATATATATATATATAAAATATAAACGTGTGTATGTAGTGTGTGCAGAGGCGCTGCGGGCGTCGAGGCCCAATAATAAGTTGTCAGAACCAGCCGCTGTTTGCAGTCGACGCGCACTCAAGCCGACCGCAGAGTAGATTTCATATTTCATTTTTTCCATGTCATATTATTTTGCCGCCAGTCGTACGACCGACCGGTGGGTGGATAGAATGTGGTGGTGTATCATAGGGAGTTAAAAATGGGTATGAAGGCGTGTGCACGCGTCAGACAATTCCTCTCTTTTGTGCGAGCTGTCGTTGTTGTTTACGCCGCGAATTTACTTCCCGTCACAAATCCCATACGCGGCGCTTCATAAAAAATGAACGTTCGCACAAGATAAACGGTCTGATTGTACACAGCCCCCGTACATACACAACGTATTTGCGAATCTGCTTTTGAAAATATTATTTGATTTGTACAAACTAACTTTGTCGTATGTTTAAATCAGGAAGGTTTTGACACAACGAAAAAATATGTGATACACAAATAAGATTAATTACTATATATTTTTTTGTAATTAGAAAATAAGCTCGATTTTTAACACGTACAGTTTAATATCTATCTTTGTTAATAATTAATTTCAATCATAAAAGTGGAATTACAACTATAGAAGAAATTAACAATTGTATATGCATAATTATGTATATATACATATATACAGAGAGAGAGAAATTCATGGGTGAAATAGAGATGTAAAACATTCGTTGGAATAAATTGAAAGAAAAAAGAATTCGATCGGTAGAAATGGAAAGTTTTGAGAGGTTTTTCCAGTAATAGAAAAAATACTAATAATAATTATATATATATATATATATATATATATATATATATATATATATATATAAACATATACATGAAAGAAAATTAAAAAAAAATCTCTAAAATATATATGAGTTAATGATAGTAAAAATTTTCTTTTGTATAACTCTAAAATACACTAAAAAAATTTCAATACAATTTGATTATTTGCAATATCTAACAATTTAATTCTACAAACAATGTTTTTTTTTTAAAAAAAAATAAGACAAGTCTATAGTTATATGCAAATAAGTATAGATTAATAATAAAAAATAAATAAAAAGGCAAATATTTTGAAAAAATATAAAATACATAACAATCGTTTTTCAAATTTTATTTAAAATACAAAAAAGCGAAACATCTTGAAAATCTTTTTAGATTTAATTATCGGAATCTTTTAAAATCGAATAATTAAAAAAAAATATATATTTTAATGAAATGAAAATAGTTTATATATATTTGCTAATGTAATTATTAATGACATATTTAATATTCTCTCTGAAATATTATTTAAATTTATTTCCTAAATATATTTTTTACATACAAACAAATTAAATAAGTGACAATAAAAATAACAATTATCACTATAATTTGTTACAAAATTTATATAATTATATATGTTCCGAAAAAGAATATTAAAATATTTTATGTAGGTATTTAATAGTTAAGTATAAAAATTAATATTTATTAATTATTATTAGCAGTAAATGAATAATATGATTATTAGTAATATCAATTAAGAAAATTATGGTTCGTATATTCGTTAAAATTATTAAATACTTAACAAGATATATTACTATCAAATGAATATTTTTAAAGATAATTATTTATTTTTTTTAAAAAAAATATATTAAAATATATATTTGATGACATTTAAATGTGTTTCTTGTTAATAAAAATTCAATAATTAAATATATAATAAAATAAATATTTTAAATAGTTAATTTCGTTTCGTTTATAGTTTTTTTCCAGTTTCTATTTTTAAATTTTACAATTTATTTTAAATGAAAAACTAATTAGTCATACACGGAAGTTGATTATTATAAGCGTTGTTTTATATTGAATATTTCCAGATATAATCTACATTGTTTAATATCTAATTTTTTAAAAAAAATCATCAATTGATCTTCATTAAATGTGATAAATGTATCTTTTAATTTACCAGTAATAATAAATTCGTATTCATAGTAAGTTTCTTAATAATTACGACACCTGAATAAGTTTTCATAAATTAAAAATTAAATCACGCACAGTCTATTATTTTTAAATATTTTCTTGTAGAATGAAAACAATGTTTAAATCATCTTCAAACATTATTCATAAAAAACTATTCAATATTTTATGAAATGTCAGTTAAAACACGTTATTATTATGCACTAGCAGTAGGATGTTGTATATATGCATGCTTGATGATCTATCTTTAATGGGCAGCCGACACGCCATGCTATAATTATAACTAAAGTATACCATTCTTTTATTATTCTGACAGCATTATTAATGTTCAACTTGTGTTGTTTTGTCTACACAAAGATCCAGACAAAACAATCATATGGTAGCCGATGGTTTATCTGATTGCAACTAACAGACACACGAGCGAAATGAATGATTTAGACATTCACTTCATTTTCTGAAAGTACAACATCTGTTTGTATTCTACAGTTATTAAACAATAATTTATTTAAATAAATGTATTTTTCCAGAATTAGGTTTCAATTAATTTATGTATTCATTATTTATACATATGTTGATTGGAATAAAAAAAAAATTCCTTTTTGTAGTACATTTGTAAACAGTCTGAATAATTTGAAATATAATAAAAAATCAAAATTACTTTCACAATAAAAAATATAATAGTTGATGATGTTATACGTGTATATATATATATATATATATATATATATATACACATTTTTTTTCATTAACTTATTTATATATAAATTTACATAAGAATAAGAACATAACAATTTACGTTAATAAGTTTAATAGGGTAAATCCGGAATAGATGGTCAATATTTTTAAAGTAATTTTTTAAACAACACCGAATAAAAACTTATATAGTACTTGAATTTCTCATTTTTATAATTATTTAATGAATTTTACCAAAAAAGAAATATTTTTAAAAATACAATATTATATTTTTCTGGAAAGTCAAATAAATAAATTATTATCAAATAATAAATGGCCATATTTATAAATATATTTTACTTTCATCATCAATCATTTGAATTTTTAAAGTATTTAATTAATTTTATATATTATTTTTCTAAATAAATAAATGTTTTAAAAAATATACAATTTTTTTTTGGAATGTTTGGCAAATATACTTTCACATAAATGAATTATCACTCTCAATACTACAAGATATTAAAAAATATTCAATAATTACTTATTGTTTATTTCGATTATTTATAACAACGATAAGTTTGTGTTATAAAATATTTATAACACAACCCTCTGATATCATCCAAATTCGCATTTGCTTTTATTGTTACAAACAAAGTGAACATAAATATTTATTAAACACTTTTTAATATCTTATGATATTGAAGATGATAATTCATTTATGTAAAAGTCAATTTACCACAGTTTCAAAAATGTATTGCTATTGATAAAATATATTAAAATAAAAATTTTGAAAAACTTCATTTTACTAATTTTTCACGAAAATCCTTTGTTCTAAAATTTCGAATTATTTAATTTGTTGTATATGAGTATATTAATCATATTATTAGGCAACAATTATACAGATAAATTTGTGTTAAAAATGGAGTAGTATGATTAATACCAATTTCTTTTTTTAAAAACTTGATTTTATTAATCGTAAATGAGAAATAGCCATTCAGCTATTTAAAATTAATCAAAATGATAAAACTAAGAACATCCAGATTAAAAAATAATTTGAGAATACTACTCAACAACTAAGCAATAAAAATAATAAAGCATGAATGAACACAAATTAAGATACTAATTAAATACTTACAATTAAATTACATCAAGGATAATCATATATGTGTGTGTGTTATTGTAATCACTGCCAGCTGAACTAAATATTTAAGTCTAAACTCTCTCTTACTCTGATTATCTTCCCAGATTTACCCTATATTTTAAATTATCCACATCACCATAGTAATTATTAAAAAAAAGCTGTAATTACTTAAAGTGGTACAAAATTATATATGCATATGTTTATTATACCTGTCACCTATTTTATAAAACTTTAATAACAGTAATTTTGTGCAAAAAAATAGTGCTAATAATGGTCTGCATACGAAATCATTATCGTTATATTTTCTTGTATCAACAAAACAACGAAAATTCGATTCAAACAGTGGCATATACTTTGTCTTTTAAATCGAAAAATCGTGGTACAACTGACATTAACATTATGTGATTGTCATATTATTATCTGCACAGAAAAAAATTCGCAAACAGAATATTATTACGTCTGGTTACAAATGTAAAATTCGATAGAGATTACATACACACACATATCATGTGTCTGTAAAAAAACAACTATGCAAACTTGATTATTATTAATGTAGACTCGGGTATAATATGACGTTTGTAGAGAGCCGGCTCATATAAAGATTGTTTCCTTTTTTATTATGACTGCGCTGTCAAAATGATGGCCAAAGATGTCAGAAGCCGGCGCACGGTGATTAATTACATGCTGTCAGATAAGCTGTCGGCCGCCATGAGTTGTCGCACATGCATGGGTGCTCTCACAACGGATACGTTCAGATACATTATTTTTCAGCGATGGTTTGTTAGACCTGTCAGCCGACGGCAGCGTTCAGAAAATCGCTCTAACACTTCCGTCAAAATTAACATATGGTTCAAGGTTTGCTTGTTTGTATTGTTACATTGTCAGATTAACAGATAAGGGAACTGTTAAAAGAATAATCTGTTATACAAAATGGATGAGGATTTTGTATGAACAGGAAACGTGCGAAGTAAAATGTCACTATTTCAAAGATATAGTGCGAGAAAGTGGTAACCTCGTTATAAAAACATCAATAAGATATACTAATAACAATAATATCACGTATTTCCGAAGTTCACTAACTTCATATATCCATTTATAGATTTTTCTATAAACGAAATTTATTCTAAATTTAATCTCTAATAATATTAGTATTAACACTTTCACAATTTATAACGTAATACAGGTAGTATTAAGAAAATTGTAAAGGAAGTATCTTTTCGAAAGTTAAATTTTATATCCGATATCGCAGTAGAACGTCTTTTTGAAAAATACGAGTATACCTGATGGCAAGTGACAATATTAGCTTCTTTCACTTATGAGAAAACACATATGATCACAAATGGTTCATTTATTCTAACATCATATGATTTTATAAAAGTGTTTAATAATATTTTTTATTTGATGATAAGTATTTAGACAACACCATTATAGTCAAAACAATACACTATAAAATCAGATTTTAATTTTTGTAAATATTATAATTTTTTGTGAATTTATATTGTATATAATATTATTGATATTACTTTTTATATTATTAATTTACAAATTTAATCTTATAATATTCAAGTATTAATTCAATTTATTCTTTACAAGCAAATTTTCTTTTATGTTATTTACATTACTGTAGTTAAATTTGTATAACCTATTCTCATATCTCTTACGGTTTTGTATATTTTGAATATATACATTTTCAAAAACAATTACAAATTCTATTTTGTATTTATTTTTGTTACAAAACAGAAGATTAAAAAATAATTAAATGATAGTTCTTTCAACGTAAAATACATTAACATTTAATTAAAAAATTCAATGTAATCGTAAATATTCTTCAAATCTTTCAACAATCTAAGTACTAATGAGGTTACTCAGATGTAATGGAATTAAATTAACCTACTATTGTATTATATTCCAAATTTGGTATACAATTAGTTATTCTTTACTTGATATCCGTAAGCAATTTTTTGTTATACTTTTCAATCTTCAAAGGAACAATAAATGAATTATGTTATAACATAATAAGATACATAACACAACATTTCGAATTGTTTTTAATCTTAATTTTACATGAATATTAAAAGAGATGAACGTAATAAATTTCAACATTATATTTTAATAAATATATATATATATATATATGGAAATGAATGGATCAGAAAAAAATAAATTTATTAGTGTTATGATAAAAATGAGTAGTTTAGAATGGAAATGGGTAGATCATATAGCAAGAAGAGAGAACCACCAATGTATACGAGAAGTTTTTGATTGAGATTCTGGATATATAAGAAGATCCAAGAAGAGAATCAGGTATGTCAGAGATATAAGACAATTCGTTGTAATTCATTGGAAGAGAAATGCACTGAATTGATTGAAATAGAAAATTTTGAGAAAGACCTTCATCCAATAGTGGATATAAAAAGGCTGCTGATATATATATTTCTCAGTCTAGATATAGATTAATTATTAAAAATTATGCTAGAGAAGTTATTGTTATAGAAAATAAAATTAAATTTAAAAAAAATGTTTTCAATTAAAAACCTTTTCTTATATTTTTTTTGGACAAACTATTTTTATAATTATGAAAAATTAAAATTATATTAACTTAAAAAACAAGAAGAATACTATTTAAATTAAATAAAATGAAATTATAGTTTTAAATCATTTTACACTAACAGACAAATAATTTGAAAATATATTTTACTTAAAACTTATTTCTCGAACACTCTTTCACATTTCACAAATTTAAAAATGAAATGATTATCTTTACAGAAAAAAATCTCAATAAGCAGTTCCATAACGATATATACAGTATGCCAGTTTTATGATGAATAATTTTGACGATGTCTCTATTTCATCTTTATGTTTTATTTTGATAGTAAACACGTCCGTTTATGTTAATTATAGTCTGTAAAGTTGGATAACGGTGTTAATACTATATGCTTGAATACATATAAATGATAATCATAGTGAAGGAGTTGAGGCTCGTGCGTGAATTTGACATCGTGCGTGTGAACTATACACCTACTCAGTAATCATTGACGCCCTGCTAAAAATATTTTTTTGATGTACCATAAATGCATTCATCATCCTACAACGATCCGATGTTATTAACAGTGGCGACTCGTTAAATTCTGTTTATTTTGCATAATTTAAAAATCAAGAGATCAATTTAAAGATTATATATATATATATATATATATATATATATATATATATATATATATATATATATAACATTTATTAATTCATTTACTGAGATTAATTGAATGATTAAAAAAATCTACATTATACAATAAACATTTAACAATTAAAAATAATATTACAGTAGATTTATATTATATATACTTTTTAGAATATATGTATATTTAAAAATATTCTACAAAAAAAAATGATTAAAGTATAGACATTTTTAATGATATTTCATAAAAGAATCAATTCTCAGCACCATATAATTGGATATCTCAGTAATTATTTTTTTAGATACTTTTTACTAATCTATATTTAAAATTTAAACACAATCATGAATATCAGATATTTGGAAATGAAGACATGGTCATAAAATGTGTATTAATAAACAATAAAGTAATTCATAACTGATTGTAAAATATTTCGATGGAATTTTCAGGTGCTGAAGAACGATTTTTTATTAAAAAATAATTCAGTCAAAGTTCCAACTCAATTAAGTTCAACAGATATTTCTTGCTTACTTTTTTTGATATCTATTTTAATTTATTACGATTAATTTTTGCATTCAGCATGTTTGAATACAAAAATTAATAAAAAATTATAGTTTTAAGTTGTATTTTATATAATTGTAATATTGAATTGCATTATAACAAAATAATTCTAAAATTTATAAATATATAAATTTTCATGGTCGAAGTAAGAATAAATTGATTTAAAATTAAATGAAGTCATATTTAATTGTTTAAGGCATTTCAAATGTAAAACATGATTAAATAAATTTATTATTTTCTATACTTCATTAAAATTTTGTATTAGTAAATTGATTATTCAATTTTTTAATATTTTTTTATAGAATTTAATGTAAATAAACCATTCATCTCTAACACTAAGAGATTTTATAAGTGTTCAATAATCATTTATTATTTACTTTATTTGTTTAAAAGTTGATATGCATTTCAATGACCATATCATTGTCTTCAAAGTGATGTACTATAAAATCTAGGCATATCTACATTTATAAAATCATTATTTGTCTGAGTATCAAATAATATAGTGCTCTGACAATGATGTCATCAGTTTATAAATAAATGTAGTTAACAATAATAATTATTGATCACTCTTACAAGATTTAATAATATTGGAGTGATGATTCATTTAAGTGAAAATAAATAGTTTATATTCTTATTATTTATATGAAAATTAATATTAAAAAACTTTTTTTCAGTAAAATGTAGATTATGCTACATAAAAAAACATTTAATTTCAATTATATATTTTAGAATATTTACTGAAAAAATAAATTTGAGAAAATAATAATGAAAATAAACATTATCAGAAAATACAGCCAATATCAAATAAACATATTTTTTATAAGTGATTCTATTATTGAAAAAAAAATTAGAAAGATGATTGTAATAAATATATAGGCAGATGGTTAGATAGATATATAGATCTAAATATAAATATTACAAAGTGAGTTATCAAAAAGAATAACTGATTTTTATTGAACCATAAATGAAATGTAGTATTAATCAAAAATAAATATTGCAATATGATTGTTTTTCTCAGAACATGATGTTAAATTTCTCTTAAGAACTGCGCTGTTTTCAAGTATAATTTTTAAAATTCCTCAATTCGTTCTTGTTATTGATGTTTGTTTTTTTTATAAAAAATATATGTTTGTTTTTATGGCATCAACAGACCGCCACTGATGACCCTATGCATCGAACAAGTACGATCAGGTACTGAACACTAACACATCATCATCATCGCGGTATACTGAACGCAGCCCGAGGTCACGTTTGAATGCACATTAGCCGAGGCGCGCTGATGGTAATAAGCACTCGTGATGAATATACATCAATCATGCACAAATTATACGGCCAAGTCCCACATGTACGAATTATGGCTGTCATTCGTGAATAATTTCATGACACGCCAACAGAGTCGTGAACTCGCTTTTTTAATACCATCTATAAATTAATCTTTCTTTTTATATTCATCTCTTGATGTTTTAATTACACCGATGTCCTCGTTTCATTTCTTTAACGACAGATGTATACGCGCGAATGTATGTGTGTGTGCTTTATATATCCACATGATTAATGCGATAATTTCAATCGTGTTAATGAAATGGAAATTTTACGTGTTGCGCATGATAAAGTTCTTGTTTGAAAAATTTTATTTAGTAGATTTTTTAATGCATATATCTATAAATTTATATATATTAAAATAATATTCACATACTATACATTTCTTTAAATAATTTTGAAAGTAGTTCAAATAAATGTATTTGTTCAAGAAACATCAACTCAATCAACTGTAATTTAAAAAATAAATATTAATCATACACTCGTTAAATTTAGCAATTATTTTATTACTTATATACATACACACACACATACATATATATATATATATATATATATATATAATTATTCATCTCCTATGTAAACATTTATCTCTGATGAAACGTAATCAAAAAATCTCATTTGAAAATTATTTTTAAGAATAATAAAAATTAATTTAATTTATTATAACATTAAAATATTTCTTTAGATAATCATTTTTATTTCATTCAACTATTTGTATTATCATGATTAGCAAAATGAATAATTAAATAGTTTAACGTTTTATTATTTATAATACAATTTTTATTTCACTGTAGTATGATTTAATATCTTACAATTTCTCAAACAACTTTACAATTCTCTTAGAATAAAAATCTCTTGTGTTTAAGAATAAAAATGAATAATTCAGAATTCGACTGGAATAATTATCTACTTTTTGTTAATTAAATTATTTTATAAAGATCAAAAATACATGACAGACTTTGTATCTACTTTTGAAGAATATGAGGATTTTTTTCTGAATTCATTAATTTTTCATTTGTAATATTGTTACTCTAAAAGATTATTTATCTATTTCTGATAAAATGAGAACATTTGTAAATAAATTTTGTATATTTTTTTTAGAAATGAAACAGTTTTAAAATTAATAACGTTATTGTTTGATTAATTGTTGATAATAATTTACTCTAGACAACGCCTTTATAGTTTATAAAAAAATGTGCAAATTTAATTCTATATATCATTCAGTAGAAAGTAATTTTTTTCATGAATATTTTTCATTTGAAAATATATCAATCCACACAAATAAATAATATAAACTATAGTATATTCTATTTTGTAAAATGTATGAATACTTTTCAACATTTCAGTTTTTTTAAAATAATATAAATACACACAAATACACACATGTATATATATATATATATATATATATATATATATATATATATATTCCTATTAGTATTTTTTTTTATTCTAATATTTCGTAACACTAATTATAATTTTACAACTGTGTAAAAAATTAAATTTTATAGCCATTTAATATAATATATTTTAAATATTTTTGTCTCAGATACTCAATAGATAATTAAAATAGATATTATAAAAATTAGAATCTACAAAATAAAATTATGAAAATAATACACAATTTAGAGAATAAATTATGTAAAAAAATGATAAATGAAATATAAATATGATATACATACATATGTAAGTAAAAAATAAAAACAGAGTATTTAACAATTTATTTTCTATGTAAAATTTGTTAAATATAAGCCAATTATTAGAAAATTGTAACAATTATTTTCTTCTTAAATATGATATTAAAAAAAAAACATCAAAAACAACACGTGTACTGTTGATTGCAGTTACGTTATAACGAAAAAAAGAAACAATTATATAAAATAGAAAATTTTATTCGATTGTTGTTACTGAAAACGTGTTACTAAAACAAATATAAAAAAAAAAATACAAAAACTTCATAATTGTGTTAGATATCAGAACATGTTATTAAATCTACTCAGGGTTTAACGTCGTGGTCGAAGAATCTCGCTAATAGTGCCAACAGTAGCGGTCTGTAACGGCAGTGAGGCGCGCTAAGCGGCCCATTACAGACACTTGCTCGGATATTCCAGGCACGGCAACTTCATCAAAACCCGCAAAGCCGATGTTGATAACAGCGTCGCCTTTGCGCGCTAATCCCCGACTTTGAGAATGCAATCCCCGAGAAGAAATTTACTGTTCACTACTGCTACCTCGTCGGATTCCAATAGAACCATGAACAATAGATGTTGAAATATACTCTACCTAAAGTGGCCATATGACTTATGAATAATAATATAAACTGTTAGGAATTACACATGTCTACACATAGACATGTATTTTTTGTAATATGAATTATTTTAATAAGAAAACGAAAATATTAAAATCAAATTTATTTTTTTAAAAAAAACGAACTGTTCAAGAAATGAATTTTGAGATTAATAATTATATAAAACACTACTTTTACTGAAGAAATATGCAAAAATACCTTTAAAATAAATAATAGTAAATGAAATTATATATTCTTTTCTAATTCTGTAACTAGATAAAATATTGTTATACAGAATAACACAAATGAGACTAAAAGATTTTAAAGAATAGTAAATGACAGTAAGCAAGAAAATGTACATCTAAACCCTCCAGTATTATTTGAATGACCCTATATTATAGTTATTATTATTTAGAAAATAAAAATATAGGTATTTGTCTCCTTTCAATAAAAAAAACAAATACAATTGAAATTGAAAGATAAACCAATTTTTAAAAGCTTGACCAATTGAAGAATTAAATTTATTCTTAATTAAATTAATTAAAAGAACAATCAAAACGTAATAAAATTGTATTATCATATTAAAAATCATAATAATTGATATCAGCAGAAGCAGTAATGGCCTCTTTTTATTTATTACTAGAAGAAAGCCTTTTCCAAAACATATCATTTTAAGGCTTTTATACAGCAGTAGATTCAGAAGGACTGATGATATATATATATATATATATATATGTGTGTGTGTGTATGTGAGTGTAGAGAAATATAAAAAATTAGCCGTTAAAATAATCAAAGAGACAAAAAGAGAAATGAGTGTATTTAAAAGGAAACGAACATTATGGATATTATAATACGAATGACAAGTTTTTTTAAAAAAATAATTCAGTTATATAGTGAGAAGAGAAAAATATCTTTGAATAACAGAAATTATTGATTGAGAAGTAGTATTTTATAAAAGTCCATTTTTAATAAAAAAATCAAGTGTAGTTTAAAAATTTTACAAGCATTAATAATATAATGTATAGGATTTATTTTTACATATTATAAAAAATAAATAAAAATATACTTTTATTTACCATTAATATAGAACTAAACTATTAAAAAGGAATAAATAAAAAATACTCAATTGCAAATAATGAATATTTCTCGTTTAATTCCAATCTATGATAAAACAAATCCATATATCTCAATACATTTACTGGATATAATACAGTGAATTGTGTAGTTAAGAACCAACGTTTCATCTTATATATCAGAATTATTCTTAGCACTGTAAGGTTATATCAAGTAATTTAAATACATGTTATAATCATATTAAAATCGAGGTATTATGTAGATATTCTGAAAATGTAACTGACTGGTCATGTTTTTTAATAGCACTCAATATAAAAATAACAAGTGGTCGATGAAGATTGAACTAACATTTTTAAACATTAAATACATTTATATATATATATATATATATATATATATATATATATATATATATTAATAAAAATAGATCAATGCACGTATAACTGCGTGATAATGAAATAAATTTTAATTGATATTAATCTAGTAAAAAAATCTTGTGTACTATAAATAAATCATTCTTTAGCCATATGTCTAATTACTGCCATAAAAGTTGTACTTTTCTGACACTAATTGAAATAAATGTTATGGCCATTGTTAACTTTTCTTTGTTTCTATAAATATAATTCTTTTAAAAAATCTATAATATTTTATTATTGCATATAAAATTTATCGTAGAACAACAACGATGTCAAATCGTTTTTAGATTAATAATACATTTTATGTATTCATTTATTCATAAACAAAGATTTGTATGATATATAAATTTTAATACTTGATTTATTACTTAATCCACAATTAAAATTATCATTTTTGTAACAACTGTTAGTAACAAATATTTATAAGTATCCATTACTTTTATTATTATTATTAACATTGTCTATTATCAATCCATTGGATATTTAAAATAAATGTTTATTTCTTTTATCAATTTAAGTTCATTAAAATTGAAGGTAAGATATAAGTTCATTAGTGAAATAAGTAAATAAAGTATTTCTTTGAAGTAAAATTATATATGAAGCATTTGAAGAACATTTATCTGGCAAGAGTTAAAATGACTAGAATTTAAAAATAGGAGAATTACTAAAATGCTTTTTTGACATAGAGAAAACGTTTGTTAAATGAATTCACAAGACTAGTTTACTACATTATTAATCAATTTTTCATTTTATTAAATATATTTTATTTTTTTTATATAAAGTATATAAAATAACTTTAGATACAAATACATACAGAATTGTTCAAGAATCCGTATATAATAGAAATAATCATGGAAATATATCACACTTATATAAATAATCATGAAAAGATTAAGTTAAAAATTATCAAAATTAAAATAATTTCAGTAACTTAAAGTTAATGGATTGGAGAAACTTGATTAGTAAAAATATTTAAGTGAAAAATAGCAAACAATTTGAAGTAAAAATATTGGAATATGATTTCAAGTAGATTAATTTAGTATTTTAATTATAATTAAATGAAATATTTGATAAAAGATACATAAGTTTGTTTGAAATGTTATTTATGTTACAAAATATGTTTCTTTAAAAACACATTTAAGAAAATATAAAACGAAGAAATATACAAAATCCATTAATAATGATAAAACATGGAATTCATACACCTTTAACATAGATATATCGCTCGTCGAACACAATCGATTGAATTGAAAAGATATCACAGTGATTTATACACCCTATCCTGTGCATTCATGTGTGTGTGTTGCGTGTGTACGTGCACGTTCGCGTGAGTTTGCGTTCGTTGTGCGTGCAAAGTTTGAGGATGATCGTCGTGTGCTCGTGCTAGCTATAGTAATGGAGATTTATTTGCGGTGGCGCGACCCGCCGGTCTGCGGACAGTGTCCTGATGGATGATATTCCCGTCTCCCCCAACAAATCTCTGTTGTTGTGTTCGCCAATGCTCGCCACGTAATTACAACAAGCAGCAACCGCACAATAGTCGTCGTCGTCCTCGTCAGAGTTCAGCCTGTTCACAACGAATTACCCTCCCGGCGACAGCATCCACGACAATTCGGCTATGTTGACTGGATGAACAGATTGTACAACAAAAGAAAACTACTGTGTGCACTGCTTATTGTTTACTACGTTAGTTTCCTTGATACGACAAGATAAAAGAGAACGTTGTGTATCTTTTGTGTCAATATTTGATATACTTAGCACATGTTTACAGTTCAGATTAAGTTTATGTTTTCTTTAGGTTAAATTTTCATTAAAAAGTTCATGACAAGTACATGAATATCATTATTATTCATAATAAATCCTACATTCAATATTATTAAAAGCACATATTGGATCTTTAAACACTTCTTTTATAATCTAACGTTTGTATTTCAACTCAAACCACAAATAATTTTATTTAAAATAAAAATAAATAAATTTTTAACACTTTTTTGTAGACTAAATCTGGATATTTAAAATAAATACAAAAAATATATTTATAATTCCTACATAAACAAATATATATATATATATATATATATATATATATATATATATATATATATATATATGACAATTTATAAAAAAAAAATCAAAAAAAATTTTTAAAAATTATAAAAGAAATAAAAAAAATTAACCCTAATTTAAAAAATCAGATATATATTTTTAAATATAAAAATATTTTTGGTTTGTATATGCTAAATTTATTTTTTATTTAGATCTCTGTTGAATGTAATTTTTGATTCCTGTTTCGGCTAAGTTTATATATATATATATATATATATATATATATTTATTTATAAAAATAAATTACAATACAAACATAATTTAAATATTGACATTAAATTAATATTTTCCATACTACTAATTATGTATTTATTTCGAATTTATATACAGTAATAACTCGTTTAGCACTACCTCGATTAACGCTGATTCGATATAAAATATTTCTCTGCCACTCTATACTCGGATGTAACATTTGAATTCTAGTACTAAATTCGTATTGAAATTGTAATGAATATAATTCTGTACTAAAATAAATATTTGGCGAAAAAATATTTTCTGTCAATTTATATTAGAATGTAACATTTGAATTCTAATACTAAATTTGTATTGAAATTGCAATATATATATATATATATATATATATATATATATATATATATATATATATATATATATATATGGATGGATGGATGTATGCAAAAAAGTACGATAATTTGTTTATATAACGTCGAAATATATTGCACAACAACGTTTATTTCGTTCATCAAACTAAAAAAGAACATTGAAATGTCAGTACACATTAAAATGATTGATTGACGTTGCTTTTTGAACTTTTTGTAATCAATCAAATGCAAATATTGATACGCACTTCCAGTCCCACGCTGGGCAACCGTTGAAATTTGACTCCATATATCATTCAATATATATTTATATTGTTCGATTATAATTTAACAGCGTTGATTTAAACCATACATCATCGAACTTCTTTCAAAAAAATAAATTATTTTCAGTATGTGTATATATATATATATATATATATATATATATATATATATATATATATATATATATATATATATATATATATAATAAAAATCTCATAATATATACATTTAAAAAGAAATTACTAAATTTTATTCAAGCTTGAGTTAAAAAAATATGAAATATTTTTTACTTGTAATATTTTTCTACAAATATTTATTGTATTATAAAATCAAAAAGTAATAATTAGATTGAAATCATAAAGTGTGATTGATTTTAAATATTAATTTCATTTTGTTCAATTTTATTTATATATATATGAGATTTTTTAAAATCCATATCGAATAATAAAACTTGAAAAGTGTATATGTATTTCAAATTTTTTTTCTTTTCATCATAAATGTCTCCGCAGCTTTTTTCATCAAATACGAAACGTTTATATTGTTATCTACACGCGTATGATTCGGTGACCACATTTAAAAGGTATTTTGATGCATTGAGAGTACGACCTAAAACTCCGTACAACGTCCACAGATCAACATAACCGGCTACTGTATGACAGCTCAACTAAACCCTCTTCATCTGTCCATAGCACAGCGGTGTTATAATAACTGTCCTGTCTGTTTGGATTGTCTGGAACTTTAAAGAGCGGAGAAAAGGTGGATTGGCAGAAGAGTTCACGAGATGACAGTCTTCCCCGACATCAGAGTCTGGGATTATATACAGCTGGTTGACTTGTCCCTGTCAATTAGGCTTTGGAACTGCGGCAGGCAAGTGAGTGAATGTCTCGCCTCGCCTATGCCGGATTTCTTGTGACAGCGGACAGGTAACTGGCGGGGTTTTGATGTCGGCTCATGTTACCTGCTGACAGAACAACGCCGCAGTGCTCTACGAAACAAAGACACCCCACGGTGTACCAATCTCCCGGACAATTTTAACACACAAGAATGATTTGTTCTATTCAAATCTTTACTATGATATATTCGTGAAAAAATTCTGTTACATCTCAGTTTAAAAATATTATTTTACTTAATCGCATTGATTCATTCAATAAACTGTTTTTTTTATAAACTATTTTATAACTCAATTTTTTAAAAAAATATATTAAAACAATAACAATAGTTTTTTTCGATGTATAAAATAATATATTATGCAAAAATATGATAAAAATTTTAATCGATATCAATTATTTCGAAAAATAATCTTATTTCAAAGAATTATTTTTTTCAATTCACTGTCAAAAAATTTAATTTACACATTTCTAAGATAACATCATTAAAATAATATTTTATAAAATCACTATTTTACAAAAAATCACTCTATTGATGTTAGAATGGCCATCAAAATGTATAAAAATAAATAAGATTAATAATAAATGATTATTTAACATTTTTATAGTCTTTTATTATTAACACGAATGGTTCGTTTGTATAAAAGTAAATTTAATTATAGTATCGAATGAATATTCATAGAATTAATAATTAATGTAATTATTTTTTAATGTTTTTACAAGTTTCTTTGATTAAAAAATTACGTTATAAAAAATAAAAACGACTAAAACGGATTTTAAAAATACACAAGTTTTAACACAAAATAATATTTTGTCATTCTAGTAAATAAATAATAGTAAAAAAAAATATTAATTTAAATTCTTCTAGTTAAACGTACAAATAAATATCCGTAGAACGAAGTATACAAGTTTCTATATACTTCAAACACAATAGAATGTTGTATTGTATTTGTACTTCATACACTTTTATGAACATATAATTAGCTATGACAGGGATTAGCAATGTGAGCAATGATGTCTTGTCACAATTTTGACAGTTTCATCTCTCTGAGGACTCGTTGATCACTAATAGTGACACAATGGCATCTTGACAACCCACCCAGTGCTTACAATAAGCCTTTTTTGAATAGGTTCCTCTTGACGCCGACTGTTTTCGTTGCCGACATTAAGATTAGAATGTGTAGGTACTTGAATTTCACGCGAGTCTTGTGGCTTTTGTTGTATACCGTTTCATATGCCGTCACTGTATATTGTATCTCGAGGGCATTATATGGAATGCGTCCGGGATATTCACTAATTCCATAAGACATTCTCGAAAACGTTTAAGACTAAGAAACGAAGTTATCTAGAATATTTGTTTGTTGATTTGACGACTTTTTTTAATAAAGCAATCCTTTATACCGTTATTAAATATTTCAAATTATTTTTACATTTTACTGAATACATTTTGAAAAGATGTAACGGTTTTAAGGTTTATAAAATTCAATAGAATTTCAAATCAAATGAAAAATTATCAATAAAAAAAAATAAGTTATCAAATTTTTAAGCAATTTACAAAAATATATTAATTGAATATAAATTAAAATTAATAATATTATATTTTAAACTAATATTATATTAAATTCCTTTTAAATTCAAAATGACAACACAAATTATATATGTAATATAATAATCATTTTTTTTTACTCCATTAATTAATATAAATATTTTTCATTTATATTAAAATATAAATATCTATTTTTGTATTTTTTTATTACTATTGAACAGAAGTAAATATTTGCTTTTAATTTTTAACTACAAAACGGTTTTAAAACACGTTAGTCAAATTTGAAAAAAGAACAAGATTTATTTTAATAGAATATAAAATATTACAATTTTACTAATAAATATTACAATTTTATAAACAGACTAAAATGACAAAAATTTATATACAATTTTTTTCGAAAAAAACGTATTTTCTAACCGTATCAACCATAAATATATTCAGATTCGATCTATATAGAAAAAAACATACACAAATCATGATTTATGATAAAAACATTGTTTCATCATTTCCAATAATAAGAACAGAGATATAAATTTAATCCATCGAACGCCGTTCAATTTTATCTGATATTTCAACTCTGTTTTCATTTCAAACGTTTTTTTCCAATTTGCTTGTAATTTGATAACATATAAATCAATATTTTCGACTGACAGCTAGTCGTGAATGTTTACCTTTTAGAAAAAAAAAACACATATATGTTAAAAGTAAATCAATATTGATTCAGTAAATTCAGGAAACCTATTTAAACAAGTGTCGTAACTCGAGAAATCACGTTCTAATTCTATATGCATTGATTTCGGTTGTTTGCTAGTCTTTATTTAAACTTGTACAGTGACGTGCAAAAATAAATAAAATTAAAAAAGATTAATGAGAATATATAAACGAATTTCAAGAGAAAATCGATGAATTATTTTTCATCAAACCATCAATCCTTATTAAAATTCTAACATTTTTTTGTAGCAGCTACTAATTAAAGTGTTTTGGTGTTTAGGAATTTACTTGAAATAAAAATACTTGATTATTATTAGGATCGATTTATATTTAAATAATCTTAACGTGATTTTGATAAAAATTTCATTATAGCAATAAAATTAACAGAAATATTTATCGTTTCTTGTAAATATTTATAAAATTTATTAAAATATAATATGGTTTATGGAAAGAAATTACTGTTATATAAAAAATAAGCAAGAAATGTTTAACACAGCTGTCGACTATAATTTTGAAATACTTTTAAAGGAATTCAATACAAGCAGCCAATTATTTTTTTCTGTATTATTTGACGTATTTAAATGTCATTTAAAATATTTATGGAATTTTACGGTTAGATCTTTTATATTTAATTACATTTATGTAGGTCCTCATATATAGGTGTGTGTGTGATTATGTAGATGTAATATATTGTAATACTTTTATTTACTGAATAATCAATTAGTTGTACTTTTCTACACCTGCAAAATATAGCTTTTTCTTATTCGATCAGATTATATGTTAACAAACCGAAACATGAACACAAAGAACTCTTAACACATTTATATAAATAAATAAAAAAATCTAAATGTCCACAAACAAAATAGTGTTCTACACAATCCCATACATCAATTCAATCTTCCAACATTCAATTGAGAATTATTGTATTCGTAGTTGTAGTAGTAGTAATAGTAGTAGTAGTAGTATATATAAAGAAGAAAGAAGGGAAAAAAAAGATCGACACTAGAACGAGAGTACGGTCGACAGTAGCCACCGCCGTCATTCTCCACTTAATCTCAAGACTTGACTCTATCATTGTCCCGGCTTCCGTGGCCGTCGTGCGTGGGTCGAAGCGGTCCCCAGTGGCTAGTTTGTGCCTTGTCAAGAGACCCGTCGGACAAACACAATCGCGGCCCAAACGCTCGTCACGCTCGGCCACTGTTTGAGATTGAAGAACTTGAGTGCAGACCCTTTTAAATTGTTGTTTATGTTGTGTGAGACATCGTGTCATGTGACACACACATAGATACACACACACACACTTATATATTCTAACTTGAGCTGATTGTTAGATACACATATGGTTCAGTAATATCTTGTTCAATTTATTTTTTATTTGATAATAAATATAAAAAATGTTAAAAAAAGTGTATTTTAAAACTTAAGAAATGTTAAAAAAATTAATTTTTAATTTCCATTACATAAACACTAGATATACCAAGAATTGATTTAAATCTATCTCTACCAACCGGTTGGTATTTAGACAAAAAAAAATGTAATTTTTAATCAATTAGTGCAAGCAGTAATAAAAAAAGCTTCTAAAGATAAGAAATTATATTTTTCACTTAAATATTGAAATTACATGATATAATAAATGGTAATAATAGCAACCCCCTTATTTTATTTTTCATTTTCCTTAGTATAATTTTAAAACCAGTCATTTTGATCAATTGGTATATCTATGTTTTATTCAAAAAAATATATCAATCCTTATACAACATTAAACAATAGAGATTATTAAAATATATTAACTCGATTAAATTCTTTTAGATATTAAACTACAGTACTATATAATTTGAATATACAAGTAATTACAAAAAAAAAGTATATAAAATATAAGATTTTGAATCGAAATCAAACAAACCGTAAAAAGATAACCGAATCTATCTATCAGCATAGATTGAAAATTACATTCTTCTCAAATATAAATATATTTCTGAACAGTTATTCTTTATTGTATTATTAATACCCTCACTCGACCGCACATACTTTCCTATTATCTAAATAATAAACTCCAATCTCTATGTATAAACAGATTGTAATTTATTCTTTATATTTCGATTAATCTTACGTATTAAAATGTAAATTTTTTCGAACGCCTGTTCGTGTACATTGGCTAGAAAATCAAACAATCTCAGCCTAAATATTTTTGATATCAGAATCTGACTTTGATTAATTGTATGTACGGTATTCTAAGCAAGAAACGGTATCGCGGAATACATGAAAGATATTTCAGATCTATCGGTCGATTCGACATCAATTAAATTCATGCTCATTTTATTGATTCTAGATAAAAATCACCGCAGTCAATAACGAACAGTAGGTATATATGCCCATTCTTTAGATACTTTCAATATCTCTTATATATAATCACATATATATATATATATATATATATATATATATATATATAAATGTATGTATGTACTTTATGTACATAGTACGAACATAGCCTTACCATTTAGATACCATCAGTTATGTTATGTTTTAAATACATGTATAATCCTGACTCCCATTTATAATATTGACAGCATAATATAACACGTAACAATGGACATCGTATGGTGTGTCACGAGTGTTATAATTGACGTGGAACATGTTATCGTCACGCTGACAGTGTGTCACCTGATAATGTCAGATGTATTTAGAAATGCATTTCACATGTCGGCGAATGTGGCCTGTCATGAATTTGACATTTTGTGTCTGAATAAAAGTTGTTACGATACGCGAGACTGAGTTTAGAATTGATTAAATGTGATATTAGGGGAAAACGTACACAGCAAGTTTTTATTGCGTTTTAATTGAGTCGAATCGGACTGTGAGAACAATAAGTAATTAATTTGCGGTAACAATAACGTAAGCTTACAATTAACTTGAACAAAAGAATCCTTTTTTTGCGTATGAGATCGTCGTCGTGTTCATTAAATGAAATCCTCATCGGTTTATTCTTCTAAATATTTTCATTGATTTTTTATAAAAGTATAGAGAGTGATTTGAATTATTATTGTATCAATTAAATTGTTTTGGTGTTTACGAAATTATTGATTTTAAAAAATTCGATATAATATAAATATATATACGGATATTATAAATTTTTGATAGAATATAGTAAAGTAACTTTAAAAAAGTATGTATAAATTTAACTTTGTATTTTATAAAATTTGAAAAAATATATATTAAAAAATTATTAAATATAAATTTGACACAAAAACTAATTTATTTATTTGTTGTTTTGAAACTGTGATTGATTCACTTTACACAAATGAATTTTAATCCCAACACCACAATAGTTTAAAGTGTTCAATAATCACTTATTGTTCACTTATCTAGAGATAAAATCTAGACGTTTTAACAGAAAGGCTCTGATGATGATGTCGTCGCCATTAAAATGGATTATCCGATATAATTATAAATAATAAATGAACAATAAGTGATTATTGAACACTTTAAACCATTGTGATGTTGGGGTTAAAATTCATTTGTGTAAACTAATTTATTTTTTCACAAGCAAATATAAAATTTTATAAAAATAATCAATAATAAATTATTATTCATTTTTCAATAATTTTCTTCTCATGCTATTAATATCAAAATGTAGCTTTATAAAATTTAAGATAGTTAAAAATTTAATGAACTAAAATTCCAAATAATTTATTACTAAAATTGTTATAAATTAAATAATTTGGAATAACTAATGAATGAATGACATATGAAATAAATAAATCAATTTTCTGTGAGTACTTACTGAAAGATATATAAGGAAAAAAATATAATTTTGATTCAACTATTAAATTTTGAACTAATATACTAATAAGTAAGCAAATAAATCGATTTTAATGACATAGCTTCTGATCAAAAAATAGAGTTGTCAATCTATTTCATTTATCTGATTTATATTTATATTACTTTTAATTTTGTTCTAAGTTAAGAATAGTAATTAAAATAATTTATATAATAAAATTAATAAAATAAAATAGAAATATTTTTAAGCATTGGTTCAAAATGATTTCAAAAATATATAGTAAACATATGTGCATATAAAGAGTGACCCAAATGAGACTAAAAAGTTTAATATGTAAATGTGTATATAAACCTTTCAGTTTTATTTTGGTCACCTATATATATACATAAAGATTAACAAATATGTGAAACAATTACGTACACCTTAAAAAATAAAACTAGGCCCAAAAGTATGATTTGTTTTTATAAATAAATGATGACCCTAGTTCTGCTATACGGAAGCAAAACTTGTGTGATGATTCAAGAGATAAAAAGGTAAATAAAATATAAATAGCAGAAATTATTTTTTTTTTAAATGAAAGGAGGTAATAATGGTTGATAGAATGAGAAACGAAGACTTCAAAGAAAGCTTAAATATCACCTCTTCAAAAGACAGAGTAGTAGAATAAAAAAAATGTGGAAAACACATTTAAAAAGAATGAGCGAAAACAAGATACTGCAAAAAGTCTCTGATTACAAAACAACAGATAAAAAATATGTGCAGAAATTTAGAAAATACTGGTAAATCACAATGGAATAAAATTCTTGATTATATATATATATATATATATATATATATATATATATATATATATATATATATATATACACATACATACACACACAAGGATGGACAAATAGATATGTATTAATTTAATAAAAAATGTATTATTTAATGGTATACAACTGGAACAATTATTTGATTTTTTTTTAAAAAAATACAACGATAATAAATTATAACTATTTTAAGATATTAAGAATTTTTATCAGAGATATATTTAAATAGCAAAACAAAACGATAAATATTTATAAAAAAATATCATGTAGTAAAATTAAAAATAAATATAACACATGCATTATTTGATACTTTAATAAATTTTTATAACAATTTTATGAAAAAAATAAATATCCAATTGATATACCACTAAATCTATTTAAAAATAAAATAAAATGACCACATGTTTTATTTTATATATAAACAGATAAAGTTTATATAAAGATCTATATTGTAAATCAATTTTTTATGTATTATTTTGTAAAAAATCTGTGTAATTCATAACTATTATATGTTTTACTCACATATTATATTCTCTATTAAATTATTACAACCTATTTAATACAATCTTGAAATATATTTATCTACACAATACGTTTCTTTTCCGAGTTGGAAACAGAACAAAAATTTGTTCATTTCAGAAACCATACAATTCATGAACCGTTATTTTCATATTCATATATCTATTGAAAGATATATATCTGCGATCTGTTACAAGTAAAATATGTATTATAAATCAAATAAGATGACTTTATTTTATTCTGTATATATATTATTAATTAGCATGATGAAAAGTTATGGTGCTATTCATAAAAAAATATCTAAATCCATTTGCACTACTTAAAGGTCAATGTCGGCTTTTTAAAATGAATTATTATTAGTTTGTGGGCACTATCAGTTTGATCTGGTCAGGTTATATTAGTCAGTTTAAAAATGAACTTGGCTTGTGATATTATTAGTGGTCCGTGAAAATATTTAATGCTTTCTAAATATCATATATGTATGCATGTAACATATTTCAAGTTTATATGTGTGTATGAATACATATACTCGTACATATGTATATTAAATCATTTTAAAAAGTCTGTATATATTTTAATAAAAATATCAAATTTTAATTATATATATATAATTTATATGAATATGAATATATTTGATTCCCGAGCATATTTATGTGTATAATGATAAAATTATATATTTCCCTGATACAAAAACAATTTTAATTCAATATCGTTAACTAGATAAGGGGCCGATCGAATTCATTAAAAGCTAGGTATTTAATTTAGCATTATCGGAAACCACGCGTGGCGATATGAATACGTGATTTCGGAAACGGAATGGCGGATCAACGGCCAAATTCACATTGAACAATCAACTTGTAACTGTGACGGCGTCGCGGGCTGCGTTGACGGCACGAGTGACGGATGAGCGGCGCATGCACTCGTGCGGACATCAATCAACGTCGTCGACCGACGCTGCCGCCGGGACGCCCCTGCCTCATCCGACAGCGACGCACAACTCGTCTGTTGGCTCTACTGCGTGGCGAGCGAATAGTGTCTACTGATTCGCAAGAATTTAGATCGGATGATTGCGAAATTCATCGATTTTTATGCGAATTTCAGTAGACGGATTTTTTTTTTTGATTAAAATAAAAAAAGAGAATATATTTTTTTATGTTTACTTACATATACATGTTTTTAAAAATCGAATACAGGACTAATTAATTTAACTGAGACAGATTATTCAAAGCAAATAATAAACTAGACTTTTTGTCTACGATTTAAGCCAAAATACAAATAAATATAGGATTTATGGAATATATATCTAAATTACTCTGGTTTTTTATATAAATTTATTTCAAATTTACAGTGCATACGAAATAAATATGATATGATTGAATTAAAACATCATTTAAAAGAAAGTATGGTATAATTTTTCGAAAAACTAAATGATATTTTTATATTCATTTATTTAAAAAATAATTAAATACTTTTGAAAATATCATTTTTTTAAAATTATTGTTTTAATACAGAAATATTAAAATGTTTCCTTCTCATAGTAGAGTGGTGAATGCTGTATAAAAAAATAATATATATATATATATATATTATAAGCCTTTTTTGTTGATTGCTGGATAAAGGCCTTTTCCAAAACTTTTCACTTCGACCAATAAAATATCTTTCTCACTCATTCCATTCCATTAATTTTTTTCTGACCCATCAACCTATAGACCTCTTTATAGACATTTTACATATTTAAGTTCTTAATCAATAATTTCTATTTTCCATGATATTATCTTCTTACTACATGATAAACCCATTTCCATTTTAAACTTATATTTTCACTATAACGTCTCTTTCTAATTCACTCATTTATAATTCTATATCTATATGATATATATTTGCATTAGCATAAAATAATATTTTATGTTTTCAAAATAAATTAATAATTCATTTTTTTGAAATTGTTCATAAATACAAAAGATTTAAAAGTTATTAAAATCATATAAATCATTATATGATAGAATATTATTCAACATATTATCAACAAAGATATTTTTAAAAATAAAATAAAGGATAGAAGAACGAGAATATCGACCGTTTTTTAGATTAGTATCAAACTAGTAGAGCTTTATAAATCAAATACTAAAATATATAATTAATAACTACCGGGTTCTCTATGTATGTGTAACATTATATATATATATATATGTATATATATAAATTGTTGAAAATCAGAGCGTTGCACAGTAGTCGGTGATATTATAGTCTATGATATTTTCAACGTCTACCCTCTGTATTACACACGCACTGATTGAATCCAGTGATACAAAGTCACGAGAAACATGAACTGGCGCGCCTATTTCATATAAAATGAGTAACTGCACACACCATACATCACTGTCACACCATATTGAGATATAAAATGACGATGAATGAACATGCCTATATGTTTGTATTATGGCTGTTGAATAGAGATAAACTTTCCCTATTATAAAACATGCCCATGTGTCAATTCGTTTATCATCCAGTTTGACAGGCGTACAAGATGTCCCATTGAATTAAATACATTGTGATATATAATCAGATATGTAGACATTTACCCACAAAAACGCGGAAATTTGTTGTTCTATTTGTTGTTTATTTTAGTTTATGCAGAGTAACATTCATTTACATATGTATATATGAATGATCTTTTATATTATATATATATATATATATATATATATATATATATATATATATATATATATATATATATATTAAAAAGAGAAATAGAGTAGAAATCTAGTTATAATATTTTTTATCCAAGTCTAGATATTTAAATAACTATTTTTTTGAATATAAATTTTTCCAAGCATTATATTCATCTAAAAAATACATTGTGTCTGTTTATAAACATTTTGTTTATGTATTTATTTTAAATTTACATATTTTTACCAGTTTTTTAAAAAATATAATTTTGTTGCAAATAATTAAGTTAAATTACTCAAAAATTTAACAGATATTAATCTACTAATTAATAAAAACATTTTAATATTATTTATATATTATTTCGAAAATAAATTAAACAATTAAAAACCGCAAATATATATATTTGTTTTTTTCATTTTGTATTATTTACATAATTTCATGAATTTATTATTATTGATAGTTTATATTAAAAAAATCTAAAATAAATAATAGCTAATGAATTCTATATAATTGGTAAATTTCAAGTTTATTATTTTTAAAAATATAATTATTTTATCACTTATGTGGATACTAAAAAAATAATTATTCTAAAGTTGTCCAAAACATAAAATTGTCGAAAAAGATTTTCTCTATAAAAATCTTTTATAAAATTGTTTATTAATTATTTATTTTTTATTAATTTTGCAAAGAATAGCAACTTATAAAAATACTTTATTAGATTTTCAAAAATGTTTTTTTTTTAAAAAAAACAGTAATTTATAGTTTATAAAGACGAGTATTGTTTAATTAAATATTTATAAAATACAATTTTTTATATTTCAATTTTATAAAATGTTTTTATTATGAACAACAAAGTATCAGCTATACATACAATGGAAATTGAATGACTTGTAAATTTATTACACTAATTTTTATGTTCTTAAGGTCATTTGTCATTTAAGTCATTCTTACTATAATTAGTTTCGATTAGTTTGTTATTTTCAAACAGTCGTGATGATAATGTAATCATTAAAACTACTTGAAGATGATAATTTGAAAAAATAATTATAGTTATATATCAAATAAAAATTCAATTCGAATATAGAATATAAAAAAAATTAAGCAATAAAAATGAACAATTAAAAATTTTCAATATTTATTTTTCTCCATTTGTCTTATTTTTTTAATTAAGACAATATTAATAAATAATAAAATAATTTTACTTATTAAAGATAATTAGAAAATACAAAATTGAAATATTTAATTATTAAATATATTTTTTTATGTAAAATTTGTCATTGAAATAAAATATAATCACAAGCAGTAAATTCTTTTAGATTAATTTGAAAGCTTAAAATTTTCCTTCTTAATGAAGTTCGGTTATAAATGTACTAATGACTAGTCCTATCCTTGATCTATTTTTATAATTGAGTTCTTGGTAATTATTATTAATGACATTCATCATGTCTGTATTAATTTCCGTGTATTAATTATATTTTGACGCCAGTCGGTTTTTTTCGTTTCCGAATCCATCAATTACTATACAAAAACAATTTCAGTTAAAGTAACAATAATTAAAAAATACATAATGAAAAATGTTCAAATTGTAGTTGTCGTCCACCGTTGACATAACAAAACAAATGTAGTTATGACAGAATATTGAATACGTAACATTTTAATCAAATGCGCTGAGATTAAATTCATTCCGTTCGTTATAACATTGTTGCATGGCGTGATATGTCAAACATGAATATTTTAATGGCGGGCAGCGATGCGTGGATATATTCGCCAGAGCGATGCAGGTAATTATCGCGGCTTTCGGCTGTCGGCTGCTCACCATTCACCCTCAATGATTGCAATAAACGTGCAACTCTCCCCATATTCATCAGAACGTAGACGCGACATTGCATTGAACCGCAATTCAACGTACATAATTTAATTTTTTTATTAAATTCGGTCGCAAATTAATAATTCTACTTCGGGCGATATTTTCATAATATCATCCGATCGAACGATTTCATACGAATAAAATATTTTTAATACAATCTGTATATTCATTAAATATGGTAAATCGATGTTGATTTTCAAAGAAAAAAATACTGAATGTACATATTGAAAAAAATCAAAGAAATACAATAGTTTGTCGATTGCCAGCTACTAACGAAGTTATTCATTTATTGAAATTAATTACATTTGAAAATGTTATTCATTCAAAAATGATTATACAAGAAAATTAAACACTATAACAGTTAATTATTGATTTCAAATTTTGTAACAAGTATTATTTTATAAAGCAATATTAATTAAGGAAAAAGAAATTTTAAATCTCTATGTGAATTAATTAATCAAACAGAAATTTAAAATGAAAAACATATAAATAAATAAAAATACTCTATTAATTAATACAATCATAAATAATTGCATAAAATAAAAGCTCTATTGAAATTTAAAAAAAATCTATTAAAACAATGAACACTATTTCAAAATGAACATTTTTGATTAATAAATTAATGTATTCAAATTTAGAACAAAATAACTAGATTTTTTATTTTAAATTCTAATCTAATGATTTTATTACAAATTATTTAAATAATAATACATTTTTATAGCTAGTTTATAAAAGTTTCCAATTAATCAAATTATAATTTTAAAAAATTGAATATTTTTTCAAATTACTGATTGTATATATATAAAGTAGATATTTACTCTTGATATTTAAGAATATTGAATAATTTAAACATTCACAAAATAAAACCAAAAAGAATTGACTTACCAAATACAAGGAAGTAGATATCTGAAAAAAGAAAAAAAAGTATATATAAAAGATATATATAGGTAAATTAGATTTATATTTTTTTCTATAATGTACATCGTTTTTATATTTTTTAAATTTCATGCTTATTATTTTATCCTATGTAATATATTTCATAATTATTGTAATTCATTTTCGTTTTTTTTTTTTTATTTATATAATAAACTGCAGCAATTGTGAAAAATATACAGAACAGAGTAAAAGCGTAAAAGTATCAAATTTAAAAAATATAAAGAAAAAATATAATACAGAAGAATAAATAATTCTATATATAGATATTTGAAAATGATTAAAATGTACGATCATTATAATTAGATAAACAAATAAGAAATAAAAAATAGACTATTGTGAGATGCATGAAATTTTCAAAAAATTAATTGTAATTAAAATAACAATGTGTTATAACAAAAATATTTTTAATTAAGTCAAATAAAAGTAATAGATAAAGATCTCATAAAAATTAAAATAATATTTGTATTTATATATTCGATAAATAACAATAAAAATAAATTTAAGTGAATAAAGGACTTACTCAATTATTCGACTTTCAAAAAGAATATTTAATATATATATATATATATATATATATATATATATATATATATATATATATATATATATATGTATGTATTTATATAATTATATAAATAAAAAAAACATAATGAAGAGATGAAGTATTTTAAAACTAATTTTTGTTATTATATTAATGAATGAAATTTGTTATTTATAAATCAATTTGTCTATTATCAATCCTATGACTAATTTTTAATTAACAAATAATTTTCACCATAGTAGAAATTAAACATTTCTATAACATTTTATTATTGAAACATTCGATAATGATTGTACATTTTCAGAATGAAATAAAATCAACCATGACCAAAAACATCGCCGTGACCAATTTGAATCGAATCATTAATAACTGGAAATATTCGAACGACATTTTACGACTCTTGAATAATAGAATAGAAATGAAATTTATGAGTTATTCGAATGATTTATATTATTATTTTCTCGTGAATTGCGGTGTCGACGCCCTTGGGTTGTGTTAAAACACTTCTGTTAGAGAGTAATTCACCGTGTCGACACAGATTAAACACGGTTACCTGCAGCATTACATATGTACTCGTGTCATTCATTATCATGCAAGTTACACAAATTACTAAGTGATGCCGGATTGCATTACGTGTTGCTACTTGACAACACTAATATAATGTCGTGCACAAGAGATGTTGAATTTATTTTAATGTCCGTCATGTACTTACTCTAAATATTTTAATTTTCACGCAGTTATCGCTCTTTTGTACCAAGCAACATGTCGATACTGGATAATATATGATATGTTCAAATAAATAGAGAACTGTATGGGGAGATTTTAATCAATTATTTTAAAAATATAATTTTAATTTAAATAATAGATTAATTGATTTAAATGATTTTTTAAATTTTTTAACTATATACTAAATTTAACTTGTAGAATAAAAATATTTTTCAAAGTAAATAACAAATTTTTAAACATGGGATATGAATTCTCTCAAATATTTCCAAAAATAAAGAATTTTTTTGATTTATGTACTACAAAAATGGTAGTATACAAAAAAAAATATTTTAAATTTAGAATTAATGAATAATTAGTAGTAATCAATGTTAAAAGGTTAGAATAGAAATATAGAATAATACGTAAAGACCAAAACAGAAAATAGTTAATTCGGTAATAAATAAAATTTAAAAATCTTATTATAAAATTGAATAATTTTAAATGAAAATATCACAAAAAGAAAAGACTACTAATCGATAAGATAAATTATACATTTGAAATCTAAAAATATAAAAAGGTCTAACAAAATACTCATAGATAGATGGAATAGACACATGAGAAAAATATTTTATTACAGAAAAGAAAAAATATCAATATTTTCTTGCATCAACAAATATTAAATTTTTATAAATTTGAATAAAAAAAACCCGATCAAAATCAAAATATTTTATATATCAACAAACACAGTATATTAAAATATTTATCATAAATAAATATTCATTCCGAAATAAACAAATTTAAATATGAATCATTTCTCTACTTCCCCACTATTGAATAATTTAAAATATACAACTATAACTGTCTTAATCATTGATAAAAATCTACCTGATGAGTACCCATCCAGTTCTCCTTCATCAAATTAATGAAGTCAGTCAAAAAGTGATTCTTTCAAACAGATTACCGGAAAATCATAATGACTTCATTCAAAACCAATTTACATCCATTCAGTGATTAACATACATTCACAAGCCATTTTCGAGGCTGTGTTTATTCGGGTCACATTTAATTTGTTTTTCTAGTTGCTAAATATATTTGAAATAGTTTTTTCATGTCTTCAAATAAATGATGTAACATGCCAGAGGACATGAGTTCTTTCTCAGCTTAATTTGATTTTAATTGTTTCTCATTAATATATAACGTTTCTCACATTTGAACAGGAACGAAAGGATTGTATTATAAAAATAAATAGGCACTGTTGTATGGAAATTCACGACGTGTAGAATATAATTTGTAAAAAATTTACATCGTTAATCTGCTATTATAAACGCGTTACCTAAGTTTAAGACGTTTGTTCGTTTCAATATTGAAATATTTTCGAGTTGAAATTAAATCGAGTTATTTTACCTATAATAATTGAACTTTCACCATTTTTTAAATTCTCTCTGATTAATTTAAAATTGAATTCTTTATTTTAAATTAATTATATTCTATCTTTGAACTACTATACATTAAAATTCCATTCCATAGAAAGATCAGTATTATAGCTATTAATAGTAATATTTTTTATTCTAACAGAATTTTTAAATATATTTGAAAAATCTATTATATGAAATTAAAAAACAAATATTATAAATTAAACATAAATAATAAAATATTTACACTTATTTGTACGTATAAACATATTCATGCTGATTATATTTCATTAAATTGTTTATTAAACAAATAGAGAAATGTATAAATAAATTATTTGTATTTAAAATACATTTATATAGGATAAATCATAAAAATATTATATTATCTGATTAAAATTTTATATATACAATGTAATTGATTGATAAATATATTCAGTAGATTATATGATTAAATATATTTTTACTACAACTCGTTAATTCTATTTTAAATCCCACAAACAATTTGCAAACCACATCCGGTATCAAAATAGATAAACATCGAGCGAACGATTCAAGAGAATCAGTGTAATGAAAGACAAAAGCGCGACGTTCAAGCCTTAATGATGATGATTGAAAACGGAGGTCTCGTAGCTCGTATCTGCCAACAAACTTTCAAGACGTTAATCATCGTAGACGGGATACCGCATCCCGCACACCACCGTATCCATCCATCCATCGACCGCCGTCATTCCTCAAACACTAGGGGTTATTGATGAGCAAATCAGAAATGACAGCGCTGTTCATCTTCGTCAGTCAACATCAAGATAAATTCTCTAATGCTTTCCCTAATCAGCGAAGATAAATGGAATATCATTTACACAACCGTTGAAATGTATTTCGTATTACACAAAGTGAAAATTATATCTGAATTAATGGTTTTTAATGTTTGTTGTTAATTTGCTTTCGAGATAACGGCATTTTTATTGAAATGAATGATCTCAGAGGTTAGATTAATTGTTGTTGCTGTTTTATTGTATTTTATAATGAGTTCTGAACGTTTTATTGTTTCATATGAAAAACATTCCTTGAACATTGATACAAGAAATGATTTCATACGACTTTTCATTATAATATTCTTAATACATGCAATATAACAATACGAATCACAAGAATATATAAATATATTTATGTAAAGATTATAAAATTATTTTTATACATCAATAATTTCATACTTGTTTGTTAATTAAATTGAAATAAAAAATTATAAAATATCTTTCCTACTTCCTAAACAATATATATATATATATATATATATATATATATATATATATATATATATATATATATATATAAATAAAGTTAATAATTACTTATGAATTTCATTCATATTAAAAATATTTTTAATATTCTCAAACATAAGAAATTTTTCAAACTTTAAAAAATATATTGTCAGTTCATGTATGTTATTAATATATTCAATTTGTTCAGTAATAAATAATACAAGCACTATCTCTTTTCAAATACATTATAAATGATGTACGAAAAATGTTATTCATTAAAATCCATAACAAAATTGTATACATTCTTCCATAAATCATTTAAAACCAAATACGTTGAAAATTATTATTTAAACTTAAATTAATAGCAACAAATCGTTGACCGAATACTAGAACAAACAGTTGATAAAACGTTTGACATGAATAAATATAACGAACAAGAAAGACTAGATATCAAAGTAATCTAGTAGGAGCAACGTTGAAGCGATAATAAATGGTTTTCTTTTCTATCAGTCAGAAGTGATTGATCACGGCAGATAGACGACGCAAAACGTACCCGATTCTTGATACACATGCTTCCACAGACCTCCAAAATGAAATATTTCAGATGAGACTGAATGAGACGATGAGATGAAATGTGTATATTATATAAAAATACACACACACACAAATATATATATATATATATATATAAAGATAATAAATCAATGTTGTAATTGAATGACGAAAGAATATTCTTTTTATACATTTTATATTGTATGTACAAGAAATAAAATACAGATATACTGTCTGATTGATTTGTAGTTGTTATTTAATAACAAATCAATCATTTTTTGCAATTTTATTATTGCAATCAAAATTATATATAAATAAATACTGTTCTATTTAAGTTTATTTCAAATAAAACTATTTTAAAAAGAATTGTAATAAGATAAATAATAATTTTTATTACTAATGAAAATTATAAATAATCAATTGTCAAAACGATAAATTGGCAACATAAACGTTTTTATTTAAATATTTAAAATTTATTTCAATAATAATGTTTTGGTTTTTTAACAATTGTATATTTTTATCTGGATTAAAAAGCAGAATAATATTTGTGGTATTATGAAATATCAATTATAATATTTATGGAAAACTGTCATTCTATTTTATATTTTGTATAATATGTGATACCTAGATTTATGTTTTATTTAAAAGAAATATGTGTATAGGAAAATATGTACATAATTTATTTTGTTTCTTTTTAATGAAATGCAAATCTAGACGTTACATTTGGATGACCCTATATTTTAACAAAACCATACAATATAGATTTTTATTTAGAGCTATTTTTTAGAATTCTGTATTTTTTATACAGAGACAGAAATTATGAAAAATTAAACTGACTTATTACATACAAGAAAAACTTGAATATGTGTTTTTATTTTAACTATTTTCTTCATAAGACAAGAGAGTTATTGATTAGAAATTTCGATATATAAAAAAGTCTAGGAAGACACCCAAGGTTATATGAAACAGAGATATAAGAAAATTCGTTAGAATAAACTGGAGTACAAATGCATTAAATCGTTTGAACTGGAAAATTTTGAGAAATGTTTTCATCCAGCAGATAGAAAGAGAATACTGCTGCTAATAATTATATATATATATATATATATATATATATAGAGAGAGAGAGAGAGAGAGAGAGAGAAAGAGAAAGTAAATCACACAAATGAGACTGAAGGAACACAAAAGATGGTAAATAATAGTAAGTAAATAAATATAAGTTTAATTTTTTCAGTCTCATTTGAACCACTTTATATAATAAAAAATGTCATAAGTAGAAACTATATAATAAAGTTGTACTGAAATTAAAAATAAATTTTAAATATTTTGAAAAATTATTTTCCAATAACAACAAATTACAAAAATATATTAAAAAAACGCTTTAAAAAATAATTCTAAAATATGTAAATATTTTAATAATCTGAAAGTAGTTATTATAGAATCTTAATTATTTAACGTATATATATATATATATATATATATATATATATATATATATATATATATATATATATATATATATATATATATTAATGTCCTTTATAATATATATATATATATATATATATATATATATATATATATATATATATATATATATATATAATAGGTTACAAGATAAATAACCAATCCCATACAAACATCGATCTATCCGTATAGAAGTTTGTCAGCGGCCAAGGAAGACTGATGTCAAGGAAGCGTTGGGAAGAGGGAGGGCCGCGAGTGATGAATCGCGCCAGGTCGAGTCATTAATATGTGTCACTTTGAGTATTGAACCTGTCACTCACGTGTTGTGTTGAACGCCCTGCATTGAGTGGTACGTTCTACCGCAAGCTCTTCGTTCGACCAGTGACATACCGTGGCCACGAAGTTCAAAGTGGAAGATGGATAGCCACTTGAGTATATATTAGACTACCATATGTCAGAAGAGAAAGAACTAGCCATGTATTTATGTGTATATGTGTGCTTTGGTCATAGTGACTTTTGACTATGAAGTTAAATGCATCTCGGAGTCTTGTACCATTAGTTTGAATGGTTGTTTGACGTTCTTGTTAAGATATTGTTCAAGTCACTGGTTTGATTGATCGATGTATCATGTAATAAAATTGTTTAATTTTTTATACATTTATTGATACTGTAATATAATAATCATTGATTTGGACTTTAAAAATAGAAATACCATCAATACAAAAACATTTCATTTATAATTGATATTTTAATAAGTTATTATTATACAAGGAAAACAAGAAATATAACATTTTATTAAAAAAATAATCATTTCAAAAGTTTAATTATCTTTCAATCAAGAACTTAAATATTTCTTTTGATATTGCTGCAAATTCACTTTAACACCACAAGATAGTATAAAACTGTCTAATAATTATTTTGTTTATTGCAGAAAATAAAATAAACAATAAATAATTATTAGACACTTTTATAATATCTCGTGATGTTAGAATGATAATTAATTTGTGTTAAACATAAATATATTATAAAAATAACTGATTGATGTTTCAAAAATATAACAAAAATAAAAAGAAAATAATTACGAAAATATTTCTTAGAAAACTTAAATTTATTAATTTTCAATAATATAATTTGAAATAGAATAACTGAAAATAAATATTTTATTTAATTTTTACACAAAATAAACACTCATTTGTATCATAAAAAATTAATGTTCAATAACCATTTATTATTTATATATATATTTGAATACCCATACTACCATCAACAAAATGTAGAGTTGTGAATAATGGTATATGCCTAGAAATATATATTTGCAAATAAAATTTACTATGAGTGATTATTAATTTTTTTTAAAAAATAATATTAATTGTAGTCGATGATTTTCTATAAAAATAAACTACCTAGTAGTAAACTATTTTTTTATATATTTTTTTTATCTAAAATTCCTAATTGAATGATTGTAATAATATTGAAATTGGAACAAAATTATACCAAATTATTATTTAAGTTGATATAAATATTTTATATTTTTTAAAATTTCATTAATAAAAATATATCAACTAGAACAAAATTAAAAAAAATTAAAAATAGAAAAATAGAAAACTATTTCCAGCTGTTATTAAAAATAAATTTTAAATAAAACATGAATGGTATTGTCATGTGAAAAATATACAAATAATATTTATATAAAATCACTGTTTTAACCTTTGAGTGTATCTCAAAAAACACGACCATTTGTCAAAATCAATGAACCTACATTTAATATCACTTCGTCACGAAATGGCATTATTTAAGTTCGTTCTTTATTAAAACTGAAAAAAGACTATTGAAAAACTTACTACGCACACTCTTATAATTACTTCTATATAAAGATCTCAAGATTGAATACTGAGTATACATTCCGAACATTGTAAATACTTTTTTTCGTTGTACAATTGCGTCGAATACAAACACAGAATCGTGTAAATACATAGGTATGATGCGAACGCAATTAAATATAATTTCTGACGATGTCGGACGTATATAATTAGCTCGCACAAAGTAATTGTGCATATTGCTACATTGCTATTTGCAGGTACTTATCGCATCCGATGTTTCCCGCACGGTAATTAACAGCAATATATCTTTAAACACCGACAGAGAGTGACGTTGTTGGCTGCTATGGATATCTTGTACACAACCTCATTGACATAATTGCAGTTATCGTCTTCGCTGACAGTTTAATACGTTCAAATGACCCAAATGCCTGTTGACGGCCAATGTAATTACTGGCTGATAATAAACACCCATGTAATGATTACTGTACAGGCTTAAAATCACATATAACCCTTTCATTCGTTGGATAAATGAATACGCACTTTCGAAAATTGATACTATATTTTTGTTCTTTTTTAGAAATTGTATATACAGTGAAATAAAATTTACATTTACATTATTCGATATCAAATTATTTACGAGTTGAAATCTTTAAATAATTAACAGACTATTATTATAAAATATATAAAATTTAAAAATAGTTTATTTCATTTTAAATTATCGAGCGATAACGATGATTCATGCCCATCGAAATGCATATAAACTTATAAAAAAATAATTGAACAATTATTATTAAGCACTTTTATAATATTTTGTAATGTTAGATTGATAGTTCATTTATGTGAAAATATATTTTTTTAATTAAATATTTCATAAATTTAATAAGTACAATTAAAATAATTTTATATGACAGGACATATGATGTTTATTTTTTTAAAATATATATATTTTTAACAATTTTAAATCAATATGTAGTTACTTATTTAATTATCGAAAAATATAAAAATCAAAACGAGTATATATTTAATCATGCTGATAAAATACCGAATCTAGAACAACTGTCACATACTTCATATACAACTTAGTTTACTAGTACATAAATTATAAATCTGAATAGGTCGATGTTCGAGTGACTGACTACAGCAAAGTTGCATGTGCATACACATACATGCGGGAGTATTTGCTCCCTGATAAGGATATGCATGTCAAAGTTATGCAACATGCTCGTTAATCTGGGCAAGTTATGTGACATCTTTATGTTTATGTTCATGTACACATGATTGATTTACTGCATTCGCATTGTACATCTATTTTATTTACTATGCCGTTTGATGGGTTATAATTATAGTGTCTAGTGTATATTATCGACGTGTTATTTGTAATTTAAGAAAATTGTTTTCACTTTATCGTTTTAACATTTATTTGTCTTGATATCAAGTTATAAATACATACAATAGGGAAATAAATGATTTATTTTAATAAAAATCACTTATATATATATATATAATTATTTTTAAATAGGACAACTTTCTAATTATATTCATAAATGTGTACTAATTTTTTTCAATTTTCACTAGCATATTATAAAATTCTTTTTTTAATTTCTTAATAACACAATTTCTATTTATTGAATTTAAATTGTTTTAATATACTTTCATACATGATTAATAAATTCATAATTTCTCTAAAACATATAAAAATTTAAAATATAGATGAAATTTAGATACAAAATTTAGTTTATGGGAGAAATGAAATTGAAAATTCGAATATATTTACATATATTTATACAGAAGACAGACAAAATAATGAAAATAATAAATTTAAAATTAAAAAACTTTTTTTAAAAAAAGAACATAGAAACGAATTCGAATCTCCAAAAAAATTTATTATCTCCTTCCTGTATTAAATATATTTCTGAAACATATTACGTTATTTAGAAAAAAATTAGTTTGATTGTCCTTACAGATCTGTGTATATGAATTTTCTTGAATATATAAATCTATAAAGTTCAATAATGTTATTAACGAAATTTTAAAATTAAAATAAGATAATAAGTGATTTGAAATGTATTATTTGTATTCGTATTTATTTTTTCTACTGAATCAAAATGTAGTTAGAGATGAAATTATAATGGATTTCGTTTGGATATAGCTATTAGGAAAATAATTATTCAAGAGGGATATAACTCTAATAAGCTTACCAAATTGATTGATAGAGAAATTTTGGTAAGTACATACAAAAACGAAAAATTAATAATATATTATTTATTTTTTTTAAAACATTTTACAAATTTTCAAAAACAATACAACACATCAATTATTTTCATCTATATGAATTCAAAAACTAATTACTACTGATAATTATTTTTCATTTTAAATGAAAAAACATCAAGATTTAAATTACTTTACGAATCAAGACGATAATAAATTATGGAAAAAATAAACGTATATAAATGACACCCGTTGATACATTTACGTCAAAATTAATTACACGAAATGTACAAAATTGTAATGTTAATACCATTAAATATCGACGCTTAATTTTGATCTCGTATTCTGTTCGTGTCGGTTCAATAACATTATCGACTACACGATTACCTACGCTCAATAATTAGAGAATACATTGTCATCATAAATATTCTTGTCATATTTGATCTCGCGTTTAATGAATATTGAAAAAGAATGTATCTCCGTTACACCCATATCAGTTTCCAATTAAACGCAATAAATTTTAAATTATGATTAAACGTATATAAAATGAATGACATCAATGAACACATAAAAGCTACACGTTCATTAAATGTGCATTAGTATTCAATTTAAATTAGTACCGTGTGTACAGGTATCATTATATTATTTGTCTCTCTAGCGAATTCTACACATAATATGTTTCGTAAGTAATGCGACTTAGATACTTTATTTTTCATCTACATATATAACTGGAATCACACGTACACTTACATACAACCATATAAATGAACAAATATTTATAGTTTAATTCTCGACTCGTAATAATGAATAAAATTATTTAATAAATTTATAATTTAATCAATTTATTCAGACAGACTAAATAATATCTACTTGCTATGAATATAGAAAAAATATCGTCAATTTTTTATTATAATAAATATATATCTAATAAAATAATAATATTTGACTTGCATACTGAACACGATTAATTATTTTATCATATAAAATTACCTAATATTTCACACAAATAAACTATACATCATCCAACTACACGAGATATTGAAAAAGTGTTCAATAATTGTTCATTTTATAATGCAACACTCTAATGACAATAATATCGTTATCGAAATACGCATTAGTTTATAAATACAATAAATAAAGTGAACAATAAATTATTATTGAACACTTTTACAATATTTATATCGTTGGGATAATTGTTCATTTGTATGAAAGTAAATTCATCACAGTTTTTTAAAAAATAATGACATCCTATATTTTTTTTATATTTTATAAATGTAATTGAAAATATGATCACAATTTCTCGTTATTCACTGTTTCAATTATAATTGTGATTTGTAAGTTAAATAAAATTCAGAAATATTAAATAACTGTTTTTTTTTTAATTTTGAAAATGATTTTTCTACAGCAAAATACAATAAATTTCAATTAATTAATAAAAATATATAATAGGTAACATGTAAGGAAAAACTATTTTTTAATTATGAAATTCTAATTTATTCATTGAGAAAATCTGAATGTATATTTTATTGTTGTCTATTTATAAAACATAAAGATCATTTACTTTATAAAATAATATATTTTTTGTTGTATAATTCCATTTATCTACACTATCAAATAATTAAGAAAAATCATTAAATGTGTACCTTCAAATAATGTAATATAGGGTCATCCAAATGTGGTGCCTAAATTTATGTTTTATTTTTCAAAAAATGTGTATAGGATTTTTTAAATGGAAACATGTGAATAATTTCTTTTGTTCTTTTTTAATAAAACACAAATTTAGGTGTCACTTTAAGATGACCCTCTATAAAAATTAATAAAAACATTTCAACACAACTGAGTTATCATCTCAACACTACAAGAATTTATAAAATTGTTTAGTAATTACTTATTGTTTATTTTATTTATTTATAAGCTAATGAATATTTTTCTAGTCATGCAATTATCGTCTGAGCGCTATTTAGAGCCATGGTTTATATAAGTCTTTTTTTAAGCGTGATAGAACTTTAAATTGAATCTCTATCGAAATTTCTATCTAATCTAAAAAACATCCTTATATATACATGTGTGTGTATGTATATATGAAGGTATAATAAAGGAGTTTTTTTTAGAACTTTCTATAGGGATTCAATTTAAAATTCTATCACGTTTAAAAAAACATCACATTGAAATACGCATCAGCTTATAAATAAATTAAACAATAAATAATTATTGAAAACTTTGTCATCGTCTGAGTAGTATATAATGGCTTAGATTTTACAATACAACACTTTGACGATGATGGACTGTCAAAATATAAATCAGTTTATAAACAAAATAAAATGAACAATTTATAATATCCTGTGATGTTTGAGTGTTAATTCAATTGTATTAAAGTCAATTTAGCACAATATCAAAATAAATATTAATATACATCAAATTTCATGAATAAATCAAAACTAATTTTTATATAATTTAATGTAATCTGATAATCAAAACTAAAAAAATAATAAAATACTGTACCTAATGATTCAAAAAAGTAATTAACATAATTCATTAGAATTTAACGACATGACCGTTTTATTATCTCTAGTTAATCGTTAAGAAATAAATTAAAAATTACAGTAGAACTACTGATTATCGATTGATATTCTATACATAAAACATCATGTCGATTCTATGCTTTAAAAATGAAACGTGTACTTTGTAATGAAATCCTAATGGCTACATAAATTTTATTACTAAATTAATCATACCAGAATCAAATTCAAACTCAAAGTGAATACCGGACTATCGATGAGATCACATTTCCATAGATATCAAATTTTAAGTGAAGAAATTACAATTAAAGCGATAACATCAGTACTAATTAAAAACCCTTCCTGTAATATTTATTAGGGTAATAGAAACTTTTGAAACAAACTGTATAGATATGATTATACGACGTACCTCCTCGTAAATACATACGTTTATATATCTATACGTATGTTATGTTCGTATTGCCTCCAGCGTGCAATAATATCATGTTAATCCGCCGTTCATGTATACGTACTCAATCATCGCTTCGCTGGTTAGCATAATTGCTGTCATAACCTACTCATTTTCCACCTGTTTTATGGGTCCGTAATGCGGGGTCTGGCGGTCACGACCGACCCTAGCGGCAGTTAATAGCGACGGCAGACGAGCTTCTACGCCCGTTGCAATTACAAGTAGAGCTATGCCTCTGTGTTATCACACTCTAGCTATGTATTTTGTCTACATTTAAAATTAAAACGCATTAAAGTAAGTTTCAAGTGTAGTATATGATTTGGCTGTCTGTGGAAAGGAAGCAGACCGACCATACATCACGCTGTAATATATCATGCAGCGATTTTCTATCGGCCCACAGGGAGTTCATCATGTCGATCAATGGAATCAACAATGGAACGAGTAATCCAACCAAATCGAAACGATCATTTATTTAAAATTGTTTACAGTTTTTGTTTTTGACAGGTTGCGGTCAGATGTTTCCTGTCGGTGGTTACATTCTGTACAAAAACGTATTTCGTTCATTTACTCTAGTTGTTGATTCGATAGTTTCAAATCAATGTGATTGTATTTATCGCTGGATTATTTTTTTATATATTTTTTTATTGCGTACTGTTGTTGTGATAAATTAATAATGTGATTTGATAGTTTTGCAGACTAACATCATTCGTCATTGTTAACGATTAACTTTTTAGTTGTTATACACGACAAGTATTAAAATTAAAGTTTATTATCGTTTGACATCAATTTTAATATTTATTTTAATAATATAATAGAATGAGTTATTGCAATATATAGAGGTTTCCAATAAACGTTTCAGTAATTTAAATGGAAATAAAACAAACAGTATTTAATTATTTTTTTTAATTTTTAAAAATATTCTATAGAATTAATGATGGAACACAATTTCACTCATATGACCACCATGACTTCACTTGGCATTCGTTTAGTTCAATTTTTAGTCACTCAGTATAGTTTAACCAATTGTCATGGAAAGTTTAATACTTCAACAACGTTTAGAAATTATAAATTGGAAGAAAAGTTTAATGAATCCATTATTTCAAGAAATGGACCCATTAATTGGCCACTAAGAGAATATGATTTAACTCCATTGAATTATTTTCTAAGGGGTTATATGAAATCGTTAGTTTATGTTTAAAAAGAAAGTAAATTAACATTTTAAATTAAAAAATATTATTTATTTAAAATGAACAAATTTTATCCACTTATTAAAGTTATAAAAAAAGAATATTATTATATTAATAAATCACTTTTAATTAAATATGAAATTATTTATCGCTAATTATAATTAATTATCACTAACATTTACATTTTTTCTCTTATAATAAAATTAATACTTTTCACGTAGTATTTAAAAAAATATTTAATTTAAAATTAATTAAATTGCGAATTTATTCAAATAAAAAACTATTAATATACAATTACCAGTAATATTTTTTTTCTAATATTTAAAAGATATATAAACACTATTTTCGAATTCCTCTAATACAAATATAAACACGATACAAGATTTATTATGTCTAGCTATAAAAATCACAACATACAGAGTGAAATTAATTGAGTATCGTTCATAAAATAAAAACTACTTCATAATAAAAATACACGTATTCAAGTCGTTTCGAGTCTAAATTTTACTGCTGTAAATTAACATACGACACTTAACAAATTAATTATATATCTGTACAAAATTGAACTAAGTCTTTACTATTGTTTATAATACATCTAACGGGCCGAAAAGTTAATTAAATATTTTACAGCTATTTTATTTACATTTACAAACATACTATGTATTTAAATTACACAATCTATTGAGCGAAGTTTCATAAATTTTATTGCATAAAAATTTATAACATATATATATATATATATATGTGTGTGTGTGTGTGTGTGTGTGCATGTATGTATTTCTCTAAAAAATAAATACAAACATGAAATTAAATATCATCAGATAAATTTTGAATCATTCATTTTATGACAAGTATTAATTAGTGTATTTCATTAATTGACCTAAATGAGTTGATGAAAATATATAACGTTTCCCATAGGCTACATTTATTTCTAAATATAACTACAAAACTGATAATTTTCATAGATGTTCAAATAGAACATTACACTTATAAAACAATAATCATTTTAATCACTATAATAGTATAATTTCAATGTTCATCTCATTTAGATTATATCATTCAAACACATACACACACACACGTATGTATATATATATATACAAAAAGAGAGAGAGAATAATATAGTCTACCCTATTTAATTTTTATCTCTTTAAATTTTGTACAGATGTTTTAATTAAAAAATATATTTATTTGTTAAAATTGTTACAGGAATGATATTCAGTAAAGAACACAAGAGAATAATTATTTTTGAAATAAATGTATAATAAATTTTAGTAAAAAAATATAATTATACAATTTATTTATTTGTTAATTTATTACGATTTATATTCATTGTATCGTATTAAGTTTTTAACAGACAAAAATTAGAAGACATCAAAAATATGATAGAAAATGTATTGTCAAAAATGTTTACATCAAAGTATTACTAAAAATTTAATTTTCAAATATTGAAAAGTATAAAATAGTACTTTTATATAAAATAGTTAAACAAGAGTTATAATTAAATCTAAATGCAGAATAGGAAGATGAAGACAAAAGATAAAGATAAATTTGATTTGTAAAAAATAAATACATGTTACATAAGTTGGTGCATCCCTGAAAAATCAATCAAGAGGCCTTACATAAACTCACCAAAATAATCCTAGATGTAGATGGGCCTCTTCATCTATATCTGGTAATTTTGGATAAAATCAAGAAAAAGATTTGACTTATCAATGAGTGAAATCTTTTTGAAAGAGAATATAATATCTTGAAAATGGTTCATAGACAAAAACTGCCTAAGAGTTTAATCAATAGGATTTTTCTTAGTAAATATATTCATCAAGAGAGTTATTAGTGACTGGCACTCAAGTAACACCAATGTAGAGATCTCTGGATAACTACAGATTGAATGATTGTATCCAAAACAATCAGTTGGTGTAAATATATACGAGTTAAATTGGTAAGTTTCACAAATAGTAAATAAAGTTGTTTAATGATTGAAATTTATTATTTTATTTAAAATTAATTATTACTTAGGTAATTTTTTAAAAATATCTTATTTTAATAAATTTGAATTTAATAAAAAATCAATAAAACCTATAAAAAATATTAAACTGGTAATTAAACTTTATTAAACAATGAAATATTTATTTGTAAAGATGTTTTAGTTTCAAAAAGGCTTTAATTTTATAAAATTATATATATATAATACAAATAATATTTTCAAATGAAAAAAATTTAGATACTTTTCAGCATTAGTATAATATATTTATGAATTAGTAAAACTTATATTAATTAATTAAATTTTCACAAACATTTTCGAAATTAATCAAATAGAATTATCTGATAATATAAATAAAATATTTCGTTTATACGTCTTCGTCGAAATTCCAACATGAAAAATTACATTATTTGTACAAACATTTCAAACCTAATAAGTGTATTATCACTATGCTGTTAACGTCAAACATTGTCACGAAAGTATAATCTACATTTTTACACGCAACGTACGATAAATTGCACATGCAAGTATAAAGAACGACGCAAAGGGTATATATATATATATATATATATATATATATATATATATATATATATATATATATAACCATACTATAATATGCTTCCACTTTCCACTCTATCTGAACAACACCCGGAGAAAATATATTCATATATCATGGATAGCACTTTACGTTATACGATAGTGTGTTTAGAAATTGGCACTATATCGTACATACATTTGTGTACGAAGTGTTACAAAAGAAATTTCTAATATTGACTTCTTGTTATAGCAAATACGTTATTTTAAATCACACGTATAAAATTGGAAAGAAAATTATTATATGATTCCATAAGTATTACTATTTATCACTATTGAGAGAATATTTTTATTTGATTAAAAAAATATTCAAATGATTTTTCATAACCTTAACATTATAAAAAAGGTATTAAATTTTAATTTTTTAATATGTTTACAAAAATTTATCATTTCATGTACATCACAACTATATTATGGTTAATTGTATGAAATTCAGAGTTATTTATTTCCATGAATATAAACAAAGCACTAGTTCAAGGAATCAATTACAAATTCAAAGAATATACTGTTAATAGTTGTTATACAAGATCGGTTTGTAAAATTCTGGGCTGGAAAAACTGACCTTAAAAAAGAACCCTGTAAAAAACTAAAAGTGATATTGACAATTCCAGATAAATGACAATTGAAATTAACTTAAACGTAACTATGATATGTCTTTAAAAGACTTAGAAATATCTGAAGAAGCAAATAATAGTTATCTTATGTCTATATGAAAAAATGAAAAATTTGGAAAAAAATGCTTCTCAAATTAAATGAACGTTAAAAGACTCAATTTGTAGAAATTTGTTCGTTGTTGCTTTTGAAAAATAAAATAGATTATAATACAAAAATGGATATACAATAACAATTTCTGTAAATATTTATTTTGTTGTTAAAATTAAATTTAATTAAATTAAACTAATAAGAATTTTTTTTAACAAAAAATTTAATAAATTATATTATTTTTTATTCGAAAATATTAATTATATATTCTATCAATACAAATTATTGAATATACAATTTACATAAAGATTTATTCTTGTTATTGTTAATAAAATATTACATTAATCAAGAAAAAGAAAATGTACATAAATATATACATGAATTTACTCTTGAAAACCATCAATTTTTAATTTTTTTATAAAACAGACTTTTCAGTTAAAATAAACGATATGGACTTATTATTTAAATGTTTTTAAACTACATATTGCAATAATAAGAACTAGTTATAGTACATTTTCCATGCTCACATTGTATACACATATGTGGAAGATAGTGTTATGAAACATTACAGTCTCTTGGGTTATATACACCTTCATACATTGATACTACTGAAGGGTGTACAGCATAGCAGTAGTTCACTACTAGTATCGTGATGTGTAAATAACTTGGCATGTATACATACATATATACATAGTTATGTTGAGTTCTTATCTTTATTGTCTCGTTGATCTTCGGAGAAGCTTTTCCGTATCTGTACATTTTGATATACTGTTATTGTATTCCGTTATTATCGACATTACTTTCTTATTTTATAAATCATATATACATACGATAAATTTAATATTTATGTATTCGATTACAAATATATGATGAAAGAGATATATCATCTATCTGGAAATAAGTTATTGCATAGTTTGTAATCATACTATTAAATACGATTATTATACAGATAATTTTTCAGTAGTTAATTCTTATTTATCTTTCGATCGACTTCAAACTGTTTTAATATAGTTAAATATATTTAAATTATTAAGTGCTTTTAATTAGTTGTATTTGAAAACTAATATTATTGTATTTGATTTTTGTTTAAAAAATTGTCATTGATATTTATTACATTTTCAGGTAGTTCAATTAAATAAAGTGCTTTTTCGGTTCGAATGATTAAAAAATCTATTTAAAAAATTAATTGTAGAAATGTGTCTTGGCAAAAATATATATATACTAATAATTGCAAAAAAAAAAACAGTAAAATGTACATTAGTTCAATTTAGTTTCAATTATTTTAACTATATTTAACAGATTTTATGAACCTATTAAGGATAATAGCTCGTTAGAGGGAACAGACTAATCAAACATTTCAAACAGAACACATGTATCAACATTATTACGTACATTTAAATCGTTTCGTAAGTATCCCGCATGAGTGTTGTGATTTATACAAAGGTTCATGTGTCAGAGCTGATTGACAAAAACAATCATCCGTTTAAAATGAAAGAGGGTAATTTAGAAAAATCTGTTGGACTAAATTCAATTATTCACGGAGACACTGAAGCTTGTAATAATCTTTCATTGTCTAATTGAGTACTCCCCCTCATCAGTGTAACGTTCTTAAAAATAGAACGGAATGTGATTGATGAATCTTTGTACCGGTGTATATGACCTGTGTTAAAGAATGAACTCAATTCGTTCGGTCTACAACACACGTTGAATACGAATCTTAATTAAAATTCGTATTATTTGACTCTTTAAATAAAAATCAGCAGAATTAAAATGACAAACGGAACATTAATCACTGATTCATGAAAAGGTTTTACATGAATTAACCCAATAATTATATCTAAAACTCGTCGTGTTCAATTTATTTTCCACGTGATGTAACACTTTTATCAATTTATTAGGGTTGTTTCGCCAATAAAATGTCTATTTATGCAAACGGTTTTCTCGCTAAATTTATTTTTTACTCATTACGTTATTTACTTTTTATCTTTTATAATTAAGTAATATGTTTTCAAAGAAAATACATTACATTTTCATCATATACGCTGTAGATAAAAATATATTATTGATCTTTTTTAAACTAGTAATTTCATTTTTCATATTCCTTTCTTATATTCTATTTCCGTGGTAATACATTTTTCAATCATATTATTATTATTTAATTACCTTTACGTGATTCGATTTTCTAATAAAAAAATGTTTTTCAGTTCATATTTTTAATTTTTTCTCATTTCAAAAAATGAAAGTCTCTAACTTACATCTTCTTTAATAAATTTTTATTATATATTCCTCATTTACATATTAGAATGTTATTTATACAATAAATGTATTTTTTTATTTTAAATTACTTTATTTTATTGTTTTTAGTAATGCAACATTAATTTATTCATTTTTTATATTCATCTAACTTACCCCACATTAATTATGTGTTGAAAGAAAAATCAATAAATTCATATTGCTTTGTATTTTATTAAAATGACCAAATTAATATTCATTAATGTAATTGAAATAAATTACAATATTTTGGTAATTTATTTCACATTTAAATTACTGGACTAATATTTTAACAAATCATTTGAAAATAAATATAATTTCAAAAAAAATATTTTTTTTAAAAAAAGTTACAATTCAAATGAAAATTTTACTGTTTATTTCAATATATAAATGTGTATTTTTTGGATTGATATTTTAAAATTAAAAATAATTAACATAATAAATAATACCATATTTTGACAGTTAATAATAATTTAACTGCCTTTTATAGGAAATAATAATAAAAAAATAATTTATATAAAATTAAACATTGTTAAATGATCAATTTTTCATTATCATGACATTGATTATATTTTGATGAATTAAAACTTAACTGAATTTCCAATTTTCTGTATTATTCAAACTTAAATATCTATTTATTATTAAAGGAACAATTTTTATTTACATTCTTCCTATGTTCCATTTTTTACAATCAAATATGAATTCCTTATACTCAAAAGAAAGTTGTGTTTTTCTTTAACTCTAAAATTATCTCATTTAATTATTTTTATTATAAAATAATAAGAACGGTTAATATATAATATACAGACTCGTATAAGCTTTTTGTACAATTTGAAATAATATTTATATTCTACAATAATTATTATATTTTTTCAAAAAGAGATTTAATAAGTTATCTGAGAGTAGTCATTAAAACGAAATACCTTAATTATTCCAAAAGCATATAGTAAATCTATAGTTGTTCACTAATATCAGTAAGTGATGGCTATAAATCTTAAGAAACGTTGTGATAACAGAAGATCAGCTACCCCTAAAACCTACTTATATGCCTCATAATGGCAATACTGTTTTTTGAAAATACCAAAACAGGTACAGTGAAGGCGAGTATCTGGTGCTTTAAAACTATATTTGTGAACAAAAGAGTGAACCCTGATTAAAAATACTCATTATTATTAGGCTACAGCTCCTCTGGTGATATATTTATCTATTCAGATAACTAAAAAGAGCTTCAGTGATAAAAATGCACCAATGTTCGAACGAATATTAGGTAGAGTGAAAGAAAATTATGATTTACATTTGAAAAATTAGTTAATTCACACATTATTTATGTATATATATATATATATATGCTGTATGTATGTACATAATTTTGAACTAAACATCTGGTATTATCAAGTATCTTTGTTAAAAATATGAAACGTTACTCCTGTGCACTTCAAATCGTGACTTTAATAATATTCTCAACTGTACAATTAATCTCTAGAATACGAAATACGAAAAGTATATGTAATATTCTAATATCCACGACCGTTTAAATATGGAAAAGATATTTATAATACAACACAGGTGGTCTTCTCTTCTAAAAAAATCCGAGTATATAAGTACTAGTAAATGTTTTATATTTAAACAGGTCCATTCAAATGTCATACAATAAAATAATGTAAACAGGTAACTGAAATATTCTCAAGTATCAAACATACACCTGTCAACGTACCGGTAGGAAATAATTCTGCATTACTGAGCGGTACGCCGGACAGAAAAACGCTGCATGCGATATGTCGATTAATGTCACAACCGACATCGATTTACAACATATGACTCAATTATTTAAAGTCTTCGTTTGCAACAAATCATTTATAATATGCATATATTTATAAGAGAGTCAAAACACCGTCCTTTTAGTTGTATTTAATAAATCGGTTAAATTCATTACTATTCATAAGTCGTTATCTGTATATATGTGAATATTTTTTTCGTTTCTAAATGTATAGTCATATATTGTTCTGACATGAAGAAAATATGTAATATGTTTCGTTAATGGATAATTGAATATATAAAATGGAAATCAAAATATATGTACATATTGACAGAACGATCGTAAAATGAATTAACTGTGTAATATTTTTTTTTTAAGGTAGAGACATTTACAAATCGATATCGAAGACTGTTTAATAACCGGATAGATTTGTATTCGTTCATGTATTTACAAATATATATTGGAATCGTTTGGAAAATTACGACAATAACAGTCTTTTATTTCAAACAATGATAAATATTTATTAATTTTGAATTATTTTAGATATTCAAATCACATACAGATATACGACTTTACATTAGATATGATTCGAAATATTATAATAGCATTATAATTTATTTAATTATATTTCAATGTTTAATTGATTAATTAAATTTTAATCGATTAACAAAATTTTATCTAATAATCACTCTTTAATATTTTCTGATTTCTCCAAGTATAAATTTATTTAATTAAGATCTGTTATTAAAACAATATAATTAGAAAACTTAGTTCAACAATAAATTTATAATTTTTTATAATAAACATAGATGAATATTTCTAAAATGTTAAAAAAATATTATAGAGTACAATGGAAATTATTTTATTAATTAAATCAAATTTGCTTTTAATTAATGTAGTTTTTAATAAGGATAAATTGGATGATATTTTGATAATCATTTAAATTTAATACAAATCTTTAATAATCATTTATTGTTCATTTTTTAACCAATACACATTTCGATATTCATGCTATTATCATCAAAACTATGCATATAAAATTTAAGTTTCCTAAAAAATATATAAATTTATAGACATTTTAATTATTTTTTTATAATCTATACAGATTAAACATTTTATAATGTTGCTTTTTGGTGATGAAATAGCAATTGAAATACACATTGACGAATAAAGTAAACAATAAATGATTATTGAATAATTGTGTAAAATATTGTGAAAGTTGAAGTGAGTGATTAATTTTTTTAAAAAGACATTTTTTTTCATTTGAAATTATTTAATATTTACCCATAGTTTATTTTTAAAGGTGTTATTTTAAAACAGAATTAAGAAAAACACAAACAAGGAATGAATATTTTTTTAGTAAAAAAATCTAACTAGCGTTTTGTATAAAAATCACGTTGAAAATTTCGTCTGAATTTTGAACAAAAACCAGATTGTCTGTCCTTATATTCAAATTCACGTACGACTCCCATACCAATAAATAAAAGAATTTTTAAAGTCTCAGCTAAATCCATTTGATAAATCAAATTAAATACCCGGCCCTGTGATATCTGGCAGTAAGTCGTGTGTATTTTATATAAGAGAAAACAATTTTAAGATGATGAGATATAGTCTTGTGGTTGTCTCGTGAATGTAATCTCTGTGTTCACGGAGACTGAATTATGACCACAGCCGGACCAGTAAAAGCTGTACAGTCGACTGCCTCCCAAGCCTCTGCTATCTTTTTATAATGAACATACGGGACTATAAATATTCTTGTCTGTAATATATACAAACATTTATGGGATTATTATAGAGTTTATGTGTGTATCGTTAAGATAGTCTAATGTATTGACCTATCACTAATCTTTTGAAAGTGATTCATTAAGATAGTTTACTGAGACAGATTGTCTAGTCAGTAAATAATACTACTCGGCTAATATACTTTAGGCCAGAGTTCAACAGCTATAAAATAAATTGATTGTAATTGCTTAATATAAAATTAATTGTCTGAACAAATACTAAAAAATTAGATTTTAAAATCGTTAAAAGTATGTTTTTATTCAGTAATTAGCCGATTCGAGAAGAATGTAAGTAATTAAAAGAATAAAAAAATCAAATGGAAAGTGACTGTACTGAAACGACAAAAATAAAAATCAGGATATCTTAATTTATGTAAATACACAAAACTGACACATCGATCAATTAATAGTTTTAGTTAAATGCACCAGCTGTCTTTAAAATTACCTAGTTTATATTCGAAAATAAATGAGTCACAAATAAAATACTGAATTATATTAATGATGTATCATAGACGAGTCATGAATCATTCACGAATTTATCAACTTTGATCTTTTTTGAATTGTCAAAATGATATTAAAAATATCATAAATCGAATTAATTAATCAAAATATAAATTTATATTGAAATATCGTATGACCTTTTGGAAAATACATAAATGAAATAATTAAATTTTATTCATTTCATGCTACACCAATTTTAAATAGATATACATATTTTTTTAAATTAAAAATAATTTTAATACAGCTTAATTACAGAGGAAAATGCATTATTTTATATTAACTATTTTTAATGTGATATTATATCTTATTTTATGTATATAAATAAGTGTACATGGAATACAAATTACTAATTATAATGAATTAATTAATAATATACAAATTAATTGCTTCAGTAAGATATTTCAATATTAATAACATGAATAAGAATTATATTATTATATAAGTTTTTTTTAATATTCATTTTATGTAATAAAAACTCTCATATCATAAAATAAATCAAATTTATTTATAAATTAATTTTATTCCATATTATATACAATTTATTTATATTTTTATATGATTTATATTTAGACATTAAATTCATTTTCAATTATGTTAAGCAAGTAAATTATTTTTAATAAAAAAATAAATGATAATTTACCTCTTAAACTTAAACCAATAATTATTGTTAATGTAAAAAAATAATACAAACTTAAAAACGACGAGTTTAAAATAATATCCATTATAATAAAAAAAAATGTATAAAAGAACGTATGAAATTATCATCAAGATTAAAAATTAAATTATACAAAATTGCAACAGGGAATTATATAAAATTACAATGAAAATAATTTCGAATAAATGTTTAAATAAATATATGAAGAATTTAAAACAAATAGGTAGGAAATATTTTTTTAAAAAAATAACTACATGTAAAATAAAAATCACTAGCATTACATCGAATTAATTATAAAAGATAAGTCTAACTGATATAAATCGATTTAAGTTAACACTGAAATCAATTTTTAACACAAAAAGAAACGAAATAATCAACTCTAGAGTAAAATAAACTATATTAAATTTATAAATAATTGCTATCAAATTTATTTATCAATGTCTAAATATAAAAACTAATATGCTTGATTAATTTTCACAATTGATATTCTTCAATAACTTTTTTTTCATATATTAAAATAGTTTCGATAGGATTTTTTTAAAACTGGTATAGAACGTGGATATAAAATGACTGTTTTCAAAAATAATTTTTATTTAAAGTCGTTTATCTATTACATTGAAACTTGATTTTAAACATGATAACTATTTCTGCACTTCGTCAAGTAAATTAATTAAATTCAGTCATTTAGCATTGCCGTTTTGAAATGTGTTAGTGGTATTGATTTATTTACAACATTACAACACAAAATCTATTCCAACGTTCAAAAATAGAAACTAACATCGATTCATTGACAAATCGCATTAAAAAATATTATAACAAATGACAACATTACATTGATAATTGAACACATTCTTCAATACAATTATCCATATGAGGTTATATTCGCGAATATGTAATCAGATATCGTTTGATTCAAGCCTGAAGGCATCAACTCGAATCGGTGCTATTGAGTATAGTCGGCACCACAAAGACAACCCATACAAGTATAATCGAGTCAATGAAGTGCACAATCAACGATTGCCTTAAATGTCTTCGTCGGTTTGAAATTTGTATAATGGTTCTTCGACAAGAACCGGTAATGAAAATGTTGCCATCAATTCCGATGGGAACGTGTTTGATCTGTTGATAATGTATAACTATTTCGTTTCATTATTCTATTTTCTTTTTAAAATATGTGTTACGGTTTGTAATGACAGACAATTTTATGATTTCCGTTATTCTTTTAATTTAATAACACTTTACGTTTATACTTAATTATCGTAGCTGCAGGCTTATAATTATATTATATTCTTCTTATGAATTAGTTCGTTCAACATGCTATGAAATTATATTATGTACTTACATTTTTTTATGTAACATGTGTATTACATTAAATATAATTTAATACATTAATATAGAGTTGTTGTTTATTTGACATTGAATTATACATTAGAACATCATGTTGAATATATACTAACAATTTCTTTATTTTTATTTAATAATTTATATATAAAAATTTAAATACCAGATGGTTACAAAAGAATTGAGTAATTGTAATAATTTAATTCTTTGTAAGTAAAAATCTCAACATATACAAATAACATCATTCAAAAAACAACTCAAACAATTTTTATATAACCCTTAATATTAGAACTTAGTTATTATTAAATACTTCTGTGGTTATTTTTTAAAAAAACTCCATATCTTAACCTCTTCATTGTTCCAACCTAACTATAATAAACTTTGTTCAAAAAGATTTGTTAAAAACTTTACCTACTGCAATAAGTAAGAAAATAAATTATTCTATGTCAAAAATTAGAAGTTAAATGCTTCTTAATATATTATTAGAAATTAAATATTATTTCAATATCTATTAATTAATCGATAAAATTCATAATTTTTCAAAAAAAGTTACTTTTTTTGAACTATGTAATTATGTTGTGTAAATTTCAATTTTTCATTCCCCCTTTCACATTTTTTTTTAAATTGCTTAGTTCTTTCGATATAGATTTCAATTAATTTATAATTATTTTAAAAATTCAATATCGTTGCTTCAAAAATACAGTTATAATTAAATGTTCTAGAACTATAATAGTAACAAATAACATTTAAATTTACATAATATATTTATGAAATATAAACTTGTAATGAAAAATTCAGTGCTGTGTACATTGAAATATTTTATTTTAAAACCAGAATAAAATTTTGAAATTGTTTAGTTCGAGATTAACAGGCAAAATAATTATTTTAAAAATCCAACAAAGCTACCACAAAAAATACAATCATGTTATAATTTCATTTAAATTTCAATAATATACATCCATTAATTATCATCCCTAACACCATATTTGACTATATTTAAAAATTGTCACTTTTCAGTGAAGAGATGTTATTTATTGTCTTTTATAGAATGGTACGTACATTGGATTGGAAACGTATTGTATGTTGGAGGTGATAATTCATTTCTATAAAAATTAATTCATTCGAGTTTCAAAATAAATGATTAAATAATGTATTTATAGAGAATAAATACATAATCAAACAATTTAAGACATCATTGGTATATACTAGACTGTTTATATTTTAAATATAATATATTATTAATTGAAACAAATTCCAAGAAAATATATGGAAAATCCTTAATAGTTTTGATATGCAACAACAAAGAAAAATTTCTATTTTTCGATTAAACTTTCCCCATGTACAAGATTAATTAAAGTAAATAAATTCATGTTACTATACACCTTAAATTAATCAAGCTATATTATCTGTTTTAAATGACAGTAAATCACTCATATATTGGCGCATATATATATATATATATATATATATATATATATTTAATTATTTATATATGCATGTATATATCTTTATATATTCGTTGTATAAAGTGTTCATTAATATTACAGGTACGTATATAAACCTGACAAATACAAATGTTAATCTGTGATATATATATATATATATATATATATATATATATATATATATATATATATATATATTCTTTGATAATAAATTGAAATTATTTGCATGTCAACTAATACTTTCAAAAATGTTATATTATGTGCAATGTTCAAAATATTGTAACATAATTGCCTCGTGTCAAATATGAATATAAGATTACAAATGGGTAACATAAATTATGTCTTTTTCATTAGATGTGCACATAACTATGAATAAATATATACACATTCATACATAAACACTATGCATATGGAATATAATGCAAAATAACTATCTGACAAAAAAGACAGAGATTAGTTGCCTAGATAATATTATAAATTATTCACTTTCATGCTTTCGTAGAATCGACATTTAATAAATTAACAATTTAACATAAGTTAACTTGTTAATTTATTCGATTATTTATGTTGATTGTCGACTTCCCGCTGACAAGTAATTGATAATGTGTATACTACAGCCAATGTATTAAGTCCATGATCGTACATGTTATAGGTAAGAATGTAGATAGTAGGTGACTACAAACTGGTATTTCAATGCTAGATTGAGATTTTTGCTTTTTTATATAGAAAATGTAAAAAAAGTTCATGGATTATTTACAAGTATTAAATGCAAATCATTTTTAAATTATTTAAATCTCTTGTTTGACTTTTGTCTCGCGTAAATATATTAATATATCTTTTTGTTAAAAAGTTGTATGATCAAAAATCACTTTTTGCAATTATATATGATAATTGAAATAAAAAAAATAGTATTTTCAGATTAAAATTAATAACGAAATAAATGTTATATTACTAATTTAAAATCTTAAAAAATATATAAAAATAAATATATTAATACACAATTCTCTTTTAGTAACTAATTAAAAATATTGTAAATAAATGTTTTCAAAAAATTGAATTAGTAAAAAGTATATCAAACAACGATTTTTTAAATATACAAATATAATCATATTAGTAACTAGAAGTTCTCTAAATCGATTTCATGTTCAAAGTGTAAGAATTTCATATAAAATTTATATATAAAAATTGTTCTACATTTTGAATACTAATTATTGAAATTATTCAATCAAACAAAATTATGAATTAAAATAAAAAAATATTTCAAATCTATTAATTTTTAAATCTGAATTTATTAAATTATATAATATTTTATAATTCAAATTGCCTGTCGAAGAAATATCGATGGAAGTTAATGATTTGATTTAAGAAAGTTCTACTAAAAATAAATTATATTTTTAAATATTTTCATTCATTTTATTTAGCCTTATTACACTAGATAAATAGTATAAATTAAATTTATAAACCATTATTTAGAGACAGTAAATATTTAAGTTTGACATATTTAGCTGAAGGCTAAAACATATTTAAGAGAAGCATGAAAATACTTATTGTGCATGTGTATTATCAATAACAATCTCTTTCTGTATATTGCTGGATAAAGGTCTCTCTCAAAACTTGCCACTTGCCTTGATTCAATGTATTTGAATGGAAAAATGCAAGTTTTCCAAAATTAGAAACAATTTTTTTTTAACAAATTATTAAAATTCCAAATACTAACGATCCATTGTTGATGGTCATAAAAGACAACATTCTAGCAAGTATAATAATTTGAAATACATGTCTGTGGTCACGTTTGACGAGTGTTAGCCGCTTCGTAGGCCGCTGTATATGTTGATAGCCTCGTGTCACACTTAAGTAGTCCCTCAATTATAATTCTTGTCAAACATATACACAAGTGTTGCTAAATATATGCTCAAAACGTTCTAAACTATCTATTTTATTGACATTTTAATATAAATCGTTAATACTACTTTAATTTTATGTTGTTGTTATTGGTTATTTAGTAAATAAATTATCCAAGTATATGGTCAACATTACGGTATTATATGTTCAAGTGTGGGTATGGTTATTTATGTACACGACCATTAACTATCTACAATATGACTGTAATGGAAATACACAGCTTCACAAGACTACACCTTTAAACGATCTTTTATATCAGTGAAATGTCTTAATGATTATTATGCACGTCCATTTTACGAATTCAATGTGAATATTCAATGAACACATTTGTTTTATACGTGTTCTTTTTATATTATGCGATAAATATATGGAGTTTTTTTACGATCAATGTTTTCTGATATCTGTTTATGAAATAAAGTGGAAAAAGTAATCGAATAAAAGTAATTTCGAAAAAAAACGTCGGTAATTAAGATGTCATTTTAAACGTTCCAAACGTTACATCAAAAATCATTATATAAAAATATTTAAAACGAAATGGAAATAAAAAAAAATATTAAATATACTCACAGGTCATTGACACATGCCAGTTAAATTGAATAAAACAAATGTCCTAACTTTCTAGCGTCACGGGTGGTCCAACTAATATGTCAGAATCGAATAATTGCTTTAATATTTCAAATATGGTTATATCTATTTATCCTACGAATGTGGTCATTAGCATACGTGATTATAATTTTAGGGTTACTAATTTATTTTATTTCCTGCGGGCACTGTCACATCCTTGACAATTTATGAAATTGATGACTTTATCGAATATATTTTAATACATATTATTTTTTTGTTTCTGTCATAACTAATTAAAATTATTTATACGTAATATTTATTCATTTGATATGTGTGTTTACATTTCAATATTTTATACGTTATTAAGAACATAATTAAGAGAACTGGAAAAACACACACATACACAAATAGGTCTCATAAAAATTAATCGTTATGTTTGTGAATTTTATACATCGAATACCGGCTAGTTTTTTTTATGTAAATTTCTTAATTTATTTGATCTATTAAAATGAATTTACAAATGATACTTTGACTTTTTTAGGTTAGAGCCTTATTTTTAGCCAAAAAACTATGAATACTAATATATATTGAAAATCAATAAAGAATAAAATATTAACATAAACTGTAAATTTTTCAGACATAAAATATTTATATTAGGATATAATGAATAATTTAATAAAAATATATTCTGTTTTTCATACATATATATATATATATATATATATATATATATATATATATATGCAATAATTTATATCAAGTAGCAAATAAAACTCCTACGATTTTGATTTAAAAATAGTTTTAAATTAAATATTAATTTCTATTACTGGTCACTATAAAAAAGCATATAAAGTTATTGAAAAATAAAAAAAATATCAACTGATTTTTTTGAAAAATATATACAAAAAGAATTGTATGAAAAATAATTTTCAGTCGCTGACTAAATAAATACATATATAAAGATTTTCAAACAATTTTCAACCAATTAACAAATAAAATAAAGAAACAAAGAATGTGAAATTAGAATTTAGAGTAACATCAAAAAATAACGAAAAATAAAAATATAATTATTAATTTTTTAAAAATTCATTTTTAAATTATATTATTTAAATAAATTACACATTACCAATAAAAGATTATAATAAATTGTGTTGTTAAAATTGTTTTTTCTCAATCTTCTTTATTTACAACTATATGATATTCAATATAAAAATATTGATTTATATTATTTTAGAAAATAAAAATCATTATTTATCATTGTATTATGAAAAGAAAACTAATTTCATTTCAAATTCGATTTATGCACTCTTAATATAATCAGTAAATCTTATATGTCTGCTACTGAACTCACACCATCTATAGAAAATATATTAAGTTTGACATGTGTACATGTGTGTGTGTGTGTGTAAATATACTTATATATAAATATATATATATATATATATAAATATATATATATATATATATGTATGTATGTATGTATGTATGTATGTAATTGAACAGTTGGTTGTGTTTTTCTTTCGTCATATATCCGACAAGAATATCTGGGTGGTCTAAACGGATGACTGCCATTTTTTCAAGTCAGTTAAGAGCTACTTCACTAACGTGACAATCATATGTCGCGATTTTTAATTTATGCACGTTTTATTTTAATTCGTATTTTTAATTACAAATTAAAATTTATGTTGTAAACTTGTCGTAATCGCACATGTCCACTCATTTTTCATGTTTTTGCCTTAGATGTTTCACTACATAATATATTTAAATTCTTTCATGTAATAATACGTCGTTTTTATGACCATCGGCTAAATCTATTAATATATATATATATATATATATATATATATATATATATGCGTTCATATATTTTTAATCTGATCATTTGATCTACTAGTGTTAATCTAAATAAAAACATTAAAATTGTTCAGAGCTATTTACGTCGTGTAATTATAGATATTTTTGTATAGTTTATCAAATTACAATTTGCCTACATGACATCAAAAGTACATCTGCTTCGAATAAATTTCAATTTCGTTATTCTTAGCATACGGATTTCGGTAAACTTTAAAGTAGATATTTCAAGGATACTAAAAGTAATCTGTTATAGAAAATAATATATAAATTATTAAATAATAACAAGGGCGTATAAATATATATATATATATATATATATATATATATATATATATATATATATATATATATATATATATATATAAATTTTTTCACAAACCAATCTAATCAGCGTGATATGATAAAATACCAATAAATGGTAACATTCAATGATATTTTCGTCCAATAATGAGCTAAAATAACCTAATATTATAATACAAGATTTAATACAGTAATTGATTTCAAATATTATATTATAAAAAAATATTCACATTAAAATTGTTTTCAATACATCATAAAATATTTATTAAAAAAATATTATATATCATTTTTAAAAAAATCGAGTTCAATGTTCAATAAGATATTTGAAAAAATTGTAAAAATATTTTTTTGTATTTTTTTAAATGTAAAATTCTATTAATCCATTATTTGTTTTGACAGGGTAGTAAATTCACTTCCACAAAAATGAATTATCACCCCAACAGTGTACAGTACAGGGGTGATAATTCATTTGACTCTATTAATTCATTGTAAATTAAATAAAAGAGTGAATATCAAAAAATGTTTGAAAGGAAAAAGTAACAAATTATTTTTCTCTTTAATTATAAAAAAAAATAAATATTATATATATTTATATTTAATACATAAAGTAGTATTTATGTAGATAGTTAAGTTATAAGAATGTTCAGTGAATATTAAAAAATGTGATTAAAATCATTTATAAGATCTAACAACTATTAAATTTAAAGTCTTATGGAACTCTGTGTTGCCTACACACGAAAAAACAAATTAATCTCATTTATTTTATGTGAAGTGAATTTATACAGGTTACGTGAAAGTATTTCAGAAGTGATTTAAATATAGTACTTCGTAAACTGTATATGTACATTATATATATATATATATATATATATATATATATATATATATATAAAATTAAAAAATGGGATATATTTAAGATTAATTTCTTTAATCAATAATCGTTATTTCTTTAAATTATTTTTAATCATTTTTATCAAGTTCATAATTAGTATTAAAATAAATTACTAAATATGATTTTTTAAAAATTGTTATATATTCGTTTTTTTGGTTTTCACTAAAGTACTATTTCATTCTTTACAATTTTCAAATTAGATATAACCTACTTATAACTTAATAACATTAATTGAATTTTATTCTATAAATTTGAAATACAATGTTTTTCAAAGTAAATTTATATTTTCAATAAAGATTTTTTTAAAAAAATTTAATTATTGTTATCTAATTAATTTTTATGGTTTTTACTATTTTCAATAAAAAATCCACAATCGGTGGAAGATGGTTATATAAAATTTTTAGATTTTATACCATCAACTATTAAATATTTATATTTTAAAAACCAATGACAAGATAATAATGACATCCACATTAAATGTGTAAAAGTGATAAAATTTGAATAATAGTTCATTTATAAGATTTTATCATTTTGAGGCAGTGATTTTTTTGTAAAAATTGATTGGTTATTATGCCATTCTACATTATACGAACATATGTTTGTGTAAGTATTTTTATTAAAAATTATAATATTGCAAATATGTTAAAGAGGCATATTATATATATATATATATATATATATATATATATATATATATATATATATATAAATATATGTAATTTTAATGTGGTCTGTTTTACAAAATGTAAACATGTTGAGTAAAAAAGAACTAACTGAAACAAATTATTCGTCTCTTACATTCATAGCGATCATATTTCATGTGAAAACATGCATAGACTGAAGATACGGACAAAAGTATTCGACAACTGTCCAACATGGTATCAGATCCAATCAGTGTACCAACATTCCAAAATAACAGGATTGTTATAATAGGTACGTTTTGGTAGTAATAACTCAGTCAGTGACAGCAGATAAATAGGATACAACGAGTCTAACATTAATTCGGTTAATGGCGTGCACCGCTGCTCACGACTGATTTTCGTCGGACGAGCGGTCAAGAGGGGGAAAACATAACGAATTGTACACTGTCGCTGTTACGTGGGGTGCAAAGAGGGGGCGCCCCCTGAAACTGGCGGCGCACGGTTCGGACCTCAATCACCGCGCCCAGCAGGTGCTGATGACAGCGACATGAGTCAAACACGGCAACACGGTGTAGCCACACTATTTCTCATCATGACAATTAAGGTCAAGTTCGTGACAAGCACCTAAATTTAATGTTTGTTTGTAGATGTTTTAATTATAAATAATTTCTCTTATAATGTGTTGAATGTGAACAGAAACGTTTAATTAATTTTCGTATATCTGACAGTGGATACAACCGTGCAAGAACATTAATTACTTTACGTCACACCAGTGGCGGCTTGTCATAAAACATATAAGTGTGTACACACACACACACAACGCAGATTGATTGATCATTTTGTATTATTTACTTTATTAAATCAAATTTCTAACAACAATCCTGTTGCGGAAACATTACTAGAGTTGACGTGTTTCGTATACAAAATAACTTTCAGGATAACACAATGAAAACTCTGACATTTTATCAAATTTAAACATATTATCTTCTACGGACGAATTGTATTTTAATGTAATTACGAAAATATTAAACAGGAGTATATTTATTTTAATGAAAATTTTACGCACATACACACACGCATATATAACAATAATCATCTTCAGCCTCTTTCTAGATAAAGACCTTTTTCAAAATTTTCTATTTCGATCAACTCAATTACTTTTTCTTTCACTCCATTTTAACGATTTTTCTTATTTCTTTGTCTCATCTATCCATGAGTCTTTTTCTGAACCTATTTACATCTCTAAATTCATATATAATCACCATAAAAGGCTATATCAGCCTATTACTAAATGAAAACCTCATGGAATATCACTATTTTTGTAAATGTTTTCCCAAGCTTTTTCCATTATTTCCTGTTCACAGTTAATCTAATCTAATATTCATCTCTACCACACATCACAATTTCATATCTCTATTTTTGATAGGGTTTCTTCCTTAATATCTCCTTGTCTCTTGATCACTATTCCATATTAATTTTGTCCATCTATTATCTTTTATTGTTGCTAAAATATTCTATTATATCAATTAGTCTTTTATTATATTATTCATTTACAAATTTTCTGATCATATTTAAAAATTACCAATGTTATTTTTCCATGCTTTGCTGGATTGTCAAAAGTTTTTGTTTCATTTTTATATTTGGGGTTCAAGTTTCTAACTCGTAAGAACAAATAGGTAATAAAAATTGATTATAGGCTTTCTATTTCAGATGAAATGATATTTTATATTTTATTATATAAATATAAACATTTAAATAAAATCGTCCTCATAGCAATTCCTCAATAAATATTAATTTCTAACTTTTACTTCACTCACATAATTATAGATATTTTTGTATAATATTTCACTAACTATTTACTAATAACATCTTTAAAAAATCTCTTACAGAATTTATAATTAAAAATGAAAAATGTATATTATTATGTATAATGATTATAATAAATAAAATTTAAACAGAAAATCCTTATAAAATGAACAAAACTATAAATTAAACTTGGAAAATTTCGCAAATATTAAACATTATAAAAAAATCAATGTGTATATGTATTGGTAATGTTTTGTATTCGAATACAATTTAGAAAGTTGAAATTTAAATGATTCCCATTTTTAACAGCACATAAAATTTGTATTTAATGACTACATTATTCGCAGATACTTGAAGAACGTGTGTTTCATTGGAATATCAAATAAATACTACGTAATATTTTATACATAACAGAGAAGTAAAAAAATAAGACACGATAAGTGATAACGTGTACATTTTAAAACATAAAACTTTCCAACTGGAACGACTTATTGACCAATAAAAGCAGATTTTGTATTCCACTAAATGTATATGATGACATAAAATTTGCGATGTTTTCTTAATAACGTATATTTCTTTTTATTTAATTCACACACACGAGTATAATATATACGCATATGAATCGTAGAATAATATTTAGATAATTCGTTTTTAAAATATAAACAAATTTTAATTTGCAATAATATTTCAAGGGTAAGTATAAATATTTTTCAAGAAATTTATCATTCTATTGTTGCAATAATTTAATTTACACAATATATATACGATGGGAAATTTTTGGGAGAGATCATCCAGTAGTGGATAGAAAAAACTGATGGTATGTTTATGAGTGTATAAATATATTAAATTGAACTATTTGAATGACTCGTCGATTCATTTAATAATTAATTATCATAAAATTCCTTAATGATATGAAAACCTTGAAAAAATATTTTAATTATAAAATTTTAATGATTTCTATGTGATTAATCTATATATGATTTCTTGACAAGATGATGTTAAATAATTATTAATTTTCTTTATTTCAATATAACAAAAACGAATTTTAAAATATTTGCTAATTTTATTAAACAAAACTCGATTAATAAAGTAAATTTAAAATAAATAATTCTGTATAGTCAACTTAATGTAATATATTCTAAAAGTACTAATTTCTTTGAAATGGTATTGAATTAAAATCAAGATTGTTTCATTTACATTGCAAAAAAAAAAACATTTTTTTTATTAACATACGAGCCGTCACTGTACTATACCATAAAACATTTTTACTCAACTTCAAGAAAAAATTCTTGAAAATGTCTGATTGCACGTTCAGTTGATATATGGTTTTAGATGTTTTAGTGAACGTGTGATTAAGTAATTTGATTGACATGTTTGTATATTCATTTAAACAAGCGGAAAAAATCTTAAAAGAATGCGTGAACGGAATACATACTGCTGTTTCTACAAAAAAAGAAACGAGAAAAAAAATTAAAAAAATAATTAAATATTCTCGTTTAATTTATTTTATTTTTTATATACACCGTATCCTGTCATTATATTAATAAATAGAAAATTATGCTGTAATAAATTATTGAATTAGCATTTGAATAAGTCAATAATCATTTATAATGTTTTACGACACAATCGCTAAAATATCTGGTTTCTGTTGTCATTCGAAACATTTTATTGATATTAAGAAAATATCTGCATATAAATTGCTATGAATATTTATTAATCGTTTTAAAATAAGAATTTCATAAGTAGTAAAACAACACGAGGTTGGTAATAAAATATGTCTTTTACATTAACGCTGCTTAAATTATACTCACAAACGTATGAAAAAATTATGTATATATAAACATATATATGTACGAGTATATATATAAAGATAAAATAGTCGTGTTTAATTTTGATGTATTACAAGAATTTAAATAAGTAAAATATTTCGAAAGTCATATTTCTAGTATTTTTTTTTAGATATTTCAATAATTGTTTTTAGACTTTCAATGTATTTCAAAGAATGCGTTAGACATTTTTCTGTGTAATTATATCTAGAAAAGATTATAAATTATGTATTAAAAAATAATTACGTGGCATTATACCTGCATTCTTTTCACATCTGATTGAATAAAAAAGTGATCGATCTATCGATCATTAATTACGATATAAAAAGGTCACTCGATAAAAGTGTAACATTAATAAAAGAACGAGTACGTAAGAACTGCACCTACATCAATCATTAGACCATTAGATCCCGATCTGCGCTAACATTATAATGTTAACAGGCAGAGTTACGTATTTCAACAGATATATCAGACCTGCCCTTCCTGTATCTGTCATCGAATAGTCAGTCATCGACATCCTTTAATGTGCATTATATCATCAAGCTGTCAACCACATCCACATGTCATATTATATTTTATGGAAAACGTATGTATATGTGTTAAGCGTAAGCCATCGACACCACATCAGCATATGTACACGTCTGCACATTACAAGCCACCAGCATAATATATACACAAGTGTAAATAAACATCGGAGCAGTTATTGGAAATATGGCGTTTTATAAGTAAACGATGCATCAAGTCGCCGACGAACACAAAGCTTTGACAACTTCCATATGTTGGGTGGCGCGGTCGATGTTTAGGCAAGCCGACAGCTGGCTTACGTCAGCGACGACTTAGTGCCCGTGACAGAAATGTGACGATAGACGTCGCATTTCACGAGATGCAACCTCTTCGGAACAACATGTTCACCTATTTTTATACATCAACAAATATTAAACATCTACAAGTACAGATTCCACATTCTTACAAACGATCAATCTTAGAAATCACTTATCTATTGATTACAAGTGAAATAACAACTACATTGTTCACAAACAAGTCAGCCATAAATCTCGAATACTCTATCAAAAGTTTCATACTTTTTTATTACTTTTTTCTTTTTGAGTATTTCGATCGTTTATAAAGTGAAGTCATATGAAATTTATTGTACAAACACTTAACATTGTTATTTAACACTAGATATTCCAACCGGTCGAAATGACCGGTTTCAAAATTGCGCTAAGTAAGAGGAATATTTTTACTACCATTTATCATATCATGTAATTTCAATATTTAAGTGAAAAATATAATTTGTTTTATTAAAAGCACGTTTATATTACTGTTTGCACTAATTGATTAAAAATTACATTTTTTTCAGCTAAATACCAACCAGTCAAAATGTAGAGATAAGTTTATATTAATTCTTGGTATATTTAGTGTTAATAATTGTTTATAATCATTATTTATATAAAGAATAAAGAAAGTATATAGTACAATTAAAGAAAACTTTTAAATTTCACACTATTAAATATAACAATATTAAAAAAAATATTCAACTAAAAAATTAATTTTACAAACTACAAATAAAATGAGAAAAAAATTTAACTGGTAATTATTATTATCAAAAATTGTTTAATTAAGTAAATACAAATTTTAAAGTTATTATTATATTTTTTTCTATCAAAAGAACAGTAAAGTACGTATATATATATATATATATATATATATATATATATATATATATATATATATATATATATATATATATATATATTTAATGAAATGTTAAATTATTGTTAATATTAATTGTATAAATTAACATACTAACAAAAAATGTGCGCATGAGAATATGTATGTGTATGTACAATTATATTTATGTTCATATATATATATATATATATATATATATATATATATATATATATATATATATATATATATATACATACGTACACACATACACACAATGTATATTTAAAGTTAATATGCGTATATAAAACATCTTGTATTATAAATTATTCGTATTTGAATTTTATTCTTTCCATTAATGTTATTGTTTACGGCTACCGAATTAACATTCGTTTCGTATAACTTTAGATGTAATAATTTACATTTATTACGTTCTTGTAAGAATTTAATTAACTGAAAAAACTGATAATGATAATAATTACGTAAAAAAATTAATATATATATGTAGCTGGTTTATAAATTTCGTTATTAGCATATAAAATACAATTAGAAATTAAACTATAAACGCAAATTATATATATATATATATATATATATATATATATATATATATATATTCTATATTTATAATGAATATACTAATTTGCTTATTAATTAAATAAATAATTACTTATTATGTACCTAATATTACATATAATTATCTTTAATCAACAATTGCGATAGTAAAAATCTTATTTTAATAATAAATTAACGTACTTACAACTAATCTCGATTAGCATATATGAATATTAAAAAAAAAACTCTTAGAATTACATTTACGTAAAAAAAATACAAAATTCAATATTTAATTGTATTTCTCTTATTAGTCGTAAAATTATTTTAAAAATATTAATTATTTTGATGAATAAATTAAATCACACTTTGTTTTGCTTTTCAAGCAAATCCTCTTCTCCAGAAATCTGTCTTTCACACTTAACAACAGAAACTTTTATAAAGGTGTTCAATAGTCAATTATTATTCTTTTTATTCGATGATGTGAATTTCGATGACTATGCTATTATCATCAGATCGCTGCATTATTAAATATAAATTTATGAAGAAAATTATTCATAAATTATTATTGAACACTTTTATAAAATTTTTTAATATTTGAAGTGAGTGATTTATTTGTTTTAAAATTATATTAGATATAAAAATGTGAAGTAAAAATAAATCATTTTATATACATATATCATTTTATATATTTGTATAAATCATTTATATCATTTATATTATTATCATTTTATATATTTGTATAAAAAAAATATATTTTCAAAACTAAACGATAATAATATGTTAAATCTCAAAATGTAAATTTTGTTGAACAGTGAAACCACAAAATTCCATTAAAATTATATAAAATTTAAAAACACAATCGATGTTTGTCGACTGGGTAAACCCATAAACCGACCGAATTGCGAATAACATTCAGACAAATAAAATCTGTGAGGAATTTTAATCCACAGATTCGTCAAACGATCGTAAAAAAATCGTTTAGCAAGTTGACGTTCTTTGAAGATGACTTCCCCGAATAAATTGAAACACTACTGCTCTGTTTACACAATCAACATGCCAATTCTCCGTCTCTGACAAACGAGACGTCAGTATTTATATATACTGAATCCGTGTCGTGTTTATGTGGCACTGAGTGAAGTGGAGCTAATGTGGGTTCTGTTGGGTGTCCCCTCATGTCCCGCTGGGCATGTATATTTGTGTGTATATATTATGTATAGTCGCGGGAACAGAGCTTTGATCTCGTCAAATGAGGCGATCTCATGTCGCGCAGTGTTAATGTTATGTCTTCCTTCGACCAGCCGTGCAGCGACCGGCCCCCACGCTGTGGACCTCCGCAGCCGTCGTACAACCCAATTACACACGTCTTCCATACACTATTTCAAAACACAGGTTTGCTACTGTACTTCACATAAGTCAATCGAATCATATCTCTTCAATTTTTTTTCAATTTAATAGATTTTTTGAAAAATAATATAAATAAGCAGACATAAATATTTAAACTATATAAAAATTACTGATGGATTTAAATTGAAAATTTATATAAATATAAAAAAAATATTCGTATTGAAATGATTGAATTAATAAAAACATTTTAATATATATTTCAAAGTCAGGAATACGATGAGATAAATTAGGCAAAATTTAAGGAGGTATCAAAATATTCAGAAATAAAAATAAGTAATAAAAGTTTCATTACTTAGTATAATTATCAAAATTTGTACGTCACATCAAGCATTTTTTAACAAATATCAGTAAAATAGTATCTTATGAAAGAAAATTCAGTGAGCTGAAGTTAATTGAAAATTATTTAAGATTTATAATAATTTCTATTGGTTAAGAAAAAATTGAACAGGGCAATTCTTTCAATTGAATACAAAATGAGTAATAAAGTAGTTTTTGAAAATATTTTTGATAAGTTACCTTCCATTAGAATCAAAAAAGTAAAATTATAATGATTTCTATTGTTGATATAAAAATATATTTGAACTTTAAATAATTTTCTGAGTGTTAATACAATTAAATTCAATTTTTCGATATTGAAAAAAATAAATCATTAAAAAATATATAAATACACACAAATATATATTTTTTATACTGTAAAAAAAACACAAAAATACATTTGTAATTACATTGTCGTATTTATGTTAGCATAAAAGTAACAGTAATAAAATATTTAATTAAAAATAGCTATATTGATTTAATTTGAATGTTTTTCTTGTATTAAAATTCAATATTTACACATTTTGAAATTTCGAAGAATCCAAATATTAACATATTTTAGTAATATATGTTGTATATATTACAACAACTTTACATTTCATGCATTTCATTTACTTTGTTGATAATAATTTTGAGTGCATTCGTACATGAGTAGAACACAACAATCGTACAGCCTACAGGCACATTGATCAAACAGCTTTTTGACAAATTACCGTGTCAGTGTTGCCGCACACGTTATTAGATGTGGGATGTTAAAATTAATAACAGTCAGTGGATTCTGTCCGCGATGAATGTCAGAACCGCTGCTCATCTTCTATCGCAACGTCGACCAAACTGTAGAAACGAAACGAAAACGTTTCATGCTAGATTTTTCGTATTTTTCGCCGAGGACGCCAATAAATCACATTATTTTTAACAGTATACGAAATTTCGTATTTGTCTACGGTGCCAACATACAAACATATATTAATAAATCATAAGATATATCAAACTGTTATAAAACGACATCCTGCCAAGTAGTATTTATTGTATTAATATGTATCTATGCACATATTCGTGTATAATATTACATATTAAAATAAATTTAAATAGAATTTTAAAATATTATATCGAAATATACAAACATGTGTTCGTTGATAATTCCTATATCATGAACAAACGTTTTTATTTTAAGTATTTTAAAAAAAAATTCTCCGGAAAAGAGAAACGTCATGGGGGTTCTGACAATTAAGAAATAAAACGAAAACATAGATCACAGAATCAATTTAAATGTTAATAAAACATATTAAATAGTTATAATATGTTATTAAGAACCAGTGAATAGTTTTCAGAGTCTTAGTTAATTGACACACGATCGTATATTTCTTAAAATATGTCAACATTATGTAAAAATATAAATATTTTTTACACGTTTTTTAATGACAGATTCTAGCATCATAATATTTCAAATAAAGTAATAAAATTTTATGCGATTTTAATATACGTGAAAAAATTCTAAATTGTTAATATTTACATAAGATTTTTTTATCTCGACTGTACGGTTCTTTATAAATGTCAAAAGTTTAATAACAAACAACGTACATAGGTGAAAGTATTTATTATACACAAAAATTAAAACATGTATAATTAATTTTAGTCAATTTGTATTAAAGGTAAATGTTCGACATAATTTGCACAAATCACGTACAGTTCCGCGTGACTCATCTACAAAAAGGTTACTAAACTTTTATTTAACGTGAAAATTGAGGCAAATAATAGAAATATTTTTAATGTTCGTATAGATTAATATTAATCTTTCTGTGGAATATACTGTGAACATAATTTTAAGTTTAATTTTGTATAAAGTGTTACATATCAACTCTAATTTAAAATTTCATTTTCAAACAATTTTAAATTCTAATACATCTAATAATTTTATTTTTAAACCAATGAAGTGTTTATATTTCCACAAATAACTAACAGAAAACTTAATTAAAATTATTTTCTTAATTAAAATTTATAAACTCAATTTTAAAACATACATATATTTTAAATTTAAATATTTAGAAAGTACAGAATCTAGAAATATTTTAATATTCTTGACTTGAAAAAAGTATCTCAAAAAATCAATCTGACTCTATAACCTAACCTATCATATAATCTCGACAATTTTAAACATCTTAATATTTATTTGTTATGCAAAATAAATAATTTCGAAACAAAGTATTTTACATAAAATTAATCTATTTTTATATTCTTAACATCACTTGTATAAATTTTAATACGACAAGTTTTTGAACGATATTTCAGATATTTTATCACTTACATATATTATATTTTACTAATTAATTTCCAATTAAAAATCATGTTTTTATTTTTAATGATCTATAATTTATATAATTTCGAATTCCACTAATTTTTCAATCGAGTTCAACGTTTTATAATCATATTTAAATATTGACAAAACTTGAATGTTTTTTTAAACAAATAAAATGACACATTTATTACTATAAATGCTAATATTCTGTTATAAAAACCAATATTGGTCGTTTTATTATTCATCGTTATTTATTTTTGAATTGCTTTCTGACTAAACTTGATTAATCTTTGAATGAAAATTATTTTGTTCTTAAAATACTTTACATGAAATTTTATCGATTCAAATAAAGAAATTTAATTTTTGTGTTTTGTATTTAAAATTGTTTGATTAATTATTCTGTCTCGTTAGACTGAATATGAAAGAAAACATTTTTTTCTATATACATTAAATATCAAAAAAATATTGCTTAATTGAAAAAAATGGCAAGATAATGAAAACGTCTGATAAAAGTATCGTTGACATAGAAGTTAATGAGTTCTATGAGTCAATTGTAAGCGTAAAGATACGACAAAGCAGTAGCAACTTACATCGAAGACGTCATCGTAGAACCGTTTATTATCTACCCAACATCCTCGGCCATAATTTAACGTCGCGAATAAGTGCACCAACACTCTGTAAATGGCAAGAGGTGCGTTGTGCTGAATGCAGATGAGTTGTGTGGGCCGTGCTTACATGGCGACGTAAACTTTATTGCTTGTTTCTCATGCATCTTTTTGCAGCCACTTCGGGCAGGTCCTGAGGTAAAATGTAACACCTAAAAGAACACTTTGGTTCGAAGGAACTGAAAATTTGTTTATTTATTTGAAAAGGTTTCGTAGTCGAAATTCTCAATTTTTTAGAAACAACACATTTTTTAACTTTACTATATATATATATGTGTGTGTGTGTGTGTGTATGTATGTGTATAACTAATAACTTAATAAATTTTATTATTAAATACACGAATAAATTTTAATAATTGTACAATAATATTTCTTCTCCAATAATTAAAGGAATATTTTTATCATGCATATATTAGGATCAAAATGGCATTGTTATAAAAAATTGTATTTACTAAAAACTGTAAATAGTAAGTAATTATTAATATTTTTATACTATCAAACAGATTCCTTTGTAAAGAAAGGAAATTTTATGTTAATTACTAAGTGGGCAATATTTCTATTATAACTGTTACTGATTTCACCATACAAGTAAACACTGAAAAAATATATACAGAATGGTCCAAATAAGGCTGATAATGTAACCTTCAATCCCGATTGATATTCTTCAATCTCATTTGGAACATCCTACAGTTTTACTTGTTGATATCTAAAAATCATATAAAAATGAAATAAATGTCAAAGACGATTGTAGTAAAATACAGTAAAAATATAATCATGGACTTTATAAAGACAAGAACCATTGTTCATTTTTATGAATTATTACATACTATAAAAATATTTATTTCAAAAATAAAAATTACAAATGTAGTAATAAAAAACACACATATAATAGGTCAAAAGAAAAAACTCATAACTGTATATTTTTAATTAATGAATATAGCATTACTATTGATAAAAAAAACTATTGGATTCGAAACTTTCGTAACATTTTTTAATTAACATCTATTTTATTATCATATGTAAATGTGATTTTAAGATATACAACGTTTTCTATCAACAAATCACTTTCAATTTTCTAGAGAGTCATAAATAAAAACCTTCATTTATAAAACATAAATTTAATTTAATTAGAATTATAAAATTATCGAAATTAATGATAGGACGTAATAATATATCATTAAATCGTAGTATCAGGCCAGACTTTTAATTACATCTATATATATATATATATATATATATATATATATATATATATATACATATATATATATATATATATATATATATATTAAAACCTTTGCTTGTAAATCTTTGAACTGTTATCAGATACGCACGCGAAATAATTACCTTCAGACATCTTTCTCGTGCATCAAGAGTTCACCGTGTAACACAACATGGCGTAGAGATGCCAATAAATATTCATTAAACGCAATTATAGTACCACGCAGTGAACGCTTTATTGCACCGTATATTTTATTACGATTTTACGAGTTACACATCAATTTTATTCGGAATAAGGTAGGATCTAAAAGACGCTTTACTGCTTTAGCTTATATTTAAAAAGTCTGGTCAGGTAGACTCTATGTAGAAAGCAGAGGTCTGAATAAATGTACAGCAAAGATTAGAAATAGACTCTATAAAAAAAATTGTAATACTAACTGAATTTGTCAAAAATAGTTATTATACATTGAGATCTAGAAATTAATATTTAAAAATATTCTTAATGAATTTTATATAGATTTTTGGCTACAAATAAATTTATTTATAAATAATTTGAGTAAATTTCAATTATTTCATAAAAAAACTAATATTAGGAGTATATTTTTAAATAAACTATTTTTATTCTATTTCTTAGAGACACAAAATATTCTAAATATTATTTTTTTAAATTTAATATGATATTTTAAATTATCTTTTATTTTTAATTTAATTAATGTAACACTATTACAAAACACAAATATTATATATTATTCAAAAATAATATTTCTAATTTCAGTTAAAAAATTATTTTAAAATCATTTTTTACTAAATTCATAAAAATGAACTACATCAAATAATTTACATTTTTGGCACATGGTGTTATTCAAATTTTGGAACGGATCAAATATTTCCACACTTAGAGAAAACGATTTATAACGAATATAGAGAAAACATACTGATGATTCTTAAAATTCTTAGCATTTCCAATTTAATTTTCTCGTAAATCATATTTTAGCTATTTTGGCCAATTTGATGAAGTTGTCATTTGACATTTACTAGAAATATACACTTGAATATAAATCAAGGAAATTGTCGACATATTAAAAATGAATGTTACTCTAAAATTTTTATATGTTTTAAAATTTGGAAAAGTTTCAAAATTTAATGTTTGAATACTGATTTAACTAATCAAAAATATTTTTTTACTGAATATCTATATACAATTATTTTGTCTGAAAATAAAATAAGACTATATTTTGAGTTTGATTTATCATTGTTTAAGAATAATATACGAAAAAATAAAGTTATTTATAGAACTGATAGAATGATGTAAAAACTGATATATGTCCTCAACAACTAATTCTTTAAATTTGACTTTAAGTATATTTTTTGTGTATTTTTAACAACCAATAAAATAATGAAAACAGCAAATAGATCAAGTGAAACAGGCAATATAAAAACAATCTTTAATTTTTATTTAATCGATTCTAAAATATTCTACATCTTATCTATTCTTCATGTAATCTTCAGAATATATCAGGTTTTAATAAACTAATATCTGTTTTAAGAAACAAAGTATTAATAACTTAAAAATTTTTTTTCGAAAATAATTAATTTAAAAACTAAAAATCTATTATATTTTTTGAAAAGGGTGTATAATTTTTTTCAAATGAAATATCAAATTTGAAAGTATTAAAGAATATACAAATAAATAATGAAAAACTGAACAAGACTCTTTAATAAAAAAATATTCTTATTAATTATGCAATTCGAAATGTGTAAATTAATATAAAAAAATTAAATGAATAATTTCAAATATTCATAAATAATTTTATATTGAAATATAAATTTTCCAGCAAACCATTTCAGTACGCTCGAATAGAATTTTATTAGTCGTAGACGTCTAGTAAATGGTAATTTTTAGAGAGAGCATAAAGCAAACTATAAAATACACACAAATGAGTATTAGTGTATGATTACAAATTTTACTTCTTTTCCATTCCATCTAGATATTTTATAAAAAAAAATAAAATAAAGAACAATCACATTAAAAAGTAATAATTCTTACCAGTTCTATTTAAACAAGAAATCCGTATTTTAAAACGTTTTTTTTATACACATAGATATTCAAAAGCGAGAAACATTATGTTTCGTCTTTTACAGTTATTTTTAATGTATTCCTTGTTTTTACGACTAGTAGTAAAATTTTAACAGCCTGAATTAAATTGTACTTTAATAGACATTTATACAAATTAATTCGAATGGTGTTTGGGTACAAAACAAACAAATTTTGAAAACAAATTAAATTCGTTTCAAGTATTCATGCAAATGGTAATTGTAAACATTTAAAACTTCGCCATTCTTGTTGGTGTTGAGTGTATTCTAAGAAAATTTTCACTTAATAAATTACCGAGATGCAATCATACTAAACAAAATTAAACGTGTGCTGGGAAATTCAAACATAATAATTACTTTAATCAATTCTATGAAATATTGGCTTGTATTCGTCTTGTATGTTCAGATTGTTTGATAAAATTTCGTTATTTTTTTGTATCAATTTCAATTAAATCATATTTTAATAATTTATCAACATTGTTTAACTTTTATAACATATATACAAAAATCAAAATGATAAAAAAAAACAATTTTAAAAATGAAAAATTATTAAATATTACATTTTTGTGATTTAGATAATAAGAATTTCTGTTAAATTGATATTTACGAGGGTCGTTCGATAAATATGGTAAAAAAGAAAGAAAAACCAAATTGAAAAATTTAATTAAATTAGACAATAAATAAATTTACCATACTTATCAAACGACACTCCTATTACTTTAATTAATATAAATCATGAATACTGCTTATAATAAGTTGAAAAAAAATATAAACTTATGATCAAAAATTAAGTTGAGAATCAAATTTTTACGAGCAACATTTAAAAAGATAAATAATATAATAAAGAACAAAATACAATTGAGCCTGAAACAGAAATAATATAACCAACATATGCTACCTGGTTGTATCTGTAGATCAAAAACTTTAACAGTGAATATAAAAATGAAGAAAAAAAAATGAAATTTTGACAAAACATGAAATTGATCAGGGATTTCTAAAAATTATTATAAAAGTTGCCAAATGAAAACAAGAATGGACAAAATAAATTGATGGAATAAGTAAAATTACTGAAATTGTCATGGACAAGGCATATAGTAAAAAAAAGAAAACAATAAGTAAACAAAGATCATTGTAGAATGAAGATCAAGAGAAAAAGAAACAATATTAAATATGGGGAGATGAAATTGTGAAATATTTTATATGCAGACGTGAGTTGAAAGAAATTGACAACGGATAGGAGAAAGTGAAAGTGACTCGAGAAAACATTAAAGAAGAGATAGTAACATTTTATAAGGGGTTCAACCCACAGTGAGTAGATGTGAATTTATATATATATATATATATATATATATATATATATATATATATATATATATATATAATCCTAAAATTCATATATATAATCTATGTGCGAAATAATAGAAAGACAAAAAAAGAAAGAATAGTTAATAGTATATAAATTATAAAAGGATGCTTTAAAATATTGATTTATTTTTGATTTCAATCGTAATTACTATTATTATTCTCCAATCAGAACATAAAACATCGGAGAACGAATGATAAATGTTCATTTTTTCATCGAAGACTAGTAAATTGCGATTTGCATAGCAATAAAATAAATTGTTAGTAGAAACAGCGTTGATAATTTATCTTCGGATATTCTTATATAATACATGTAGTATAGATTTTTTTCCGATGGTGTAAGTAGCGGTTCCCATCCGTACATAACGTTTTATCTTCAGATATCCTTTTAATAAATCAAATTGAATTTAAATGTCGATAAAAAACACGATCGCATTAATAATTCCAAACACGATATTATATACATCACTACTGTATCATGCTATAGTTGTTCCGAGAGATACCGTACATAAATTAAATTGAAAATCAAATTCTAAACTAGCAGGTACAAGTAAAACACGTATGTTTGTTAATCAACTGACTGTTTGGTGTAACGTAGGTGCTGCGTGCGCAAAACGTCTGGTGCTCTCACCTTGGCCCATACATCACAACCGCTGCCGTGGCCGCGACCGCCCCGCCAGAGGGGGTGGATCGACCCTAATCAAGGTTTTTACACGGCGGGGAACACTTGTGTGTTGGTTTATAACCGCTCGCAAGAACCTGATGAATAAATAAAGCTATCTCGAGAGCAATTTATCATACCCCCCGTATCTGAGGCGTCGTAATAAATTTTACTCGAGAGTCGATAAGAGGCGTGTATAAGCGGCATGTGCTGCCGCCACAGTTTAACCCTTATAACAAGCTTTAACGATACGACTTGTGTCTCTGAGTGAACGTTGTATATATGTGTATACAAGTGTGTATATTCAGGACCGGATTTATTCGAATAAGCAATGGGTGCAAATTCAAATAATTCATTTTTCAATTATTACGATTAACAACATACACGAGCTTCAAAAAGTATCTTACTCCACCACGATTAAAAAAATAAGACTAAAAGAATTTGACAGATATACGACTATAAAATAAGCTCGGCTGTAGTACTTGTGCTTTTTTATGACTACAACATATCTCCAACACATCAGACAATGAAATAAATTACAAAATTGGTATCTAAATTCGAACAAGAATATAAAGAAAAATAAACAAAATTAAAAAGAAGTTTGCAACAATAAATATAAGAAAATTATTATATAAGTTGATCCAAATGACATTGAAGAATATTAATGAATAGTAAGGAAGCAAATGTATATCTAAACCCTTCAATCTCATCAATAATATAAACAAATAAGAGCTTAATATTTTAAGAAGTTTAAATCATTATCAAAATGAAAATGTGGGCTTTTATTATAACAAAGAATAAAAAAACATACAAGTATTACAAAAATTTAAAGATAAAAATAACATTTATAGTAGAAACTAAAAATATTAGGCATAATTCAAATGTTGAACACGAAATATACTGTAACTATAAAAAGTTAGATGGATTTATTCAACATAAATAGATATGTAGGCAAGTATACTCGTAGTTGTTGATTGGAAAACCTCAATTACAAAAATTAATACCGAATCTATATAAAATTTCCATTATAGAAATATTCAACAGAAACTTGATGTCAATTCTGTGGAAAATTCTTTAGTACTGTTTTCATGTTTTGATCTTTTTAATAATAATATAGTGAAAGTCACAAATATTTCCAAAACTAAAGAAGTAAACGATTTTTTTAAAATTTAAAACCATGTTGATTGTTTTTTTTGATATTAGAGCTATTTTGAAGAGTCTCTAGCAAATAGACAATAATTTAATATTACTGTATTAAATTAAAATATAAATTTTGCATATTTATTAAAAGAAATATATTTTTCAGTCACTCATAAAAACTGATTTTCTTACTAAACCAGAATTTGATAAATAAAAATGTTATATAAGTCACTCTATTTTTTAATTAAAATAAATATAGAATAAATCAAAAAAGTGTTAATTTCAAGCAACATTTGATTTTATATCATCTTTGGATCCTATTCAGGCACTGTACATATATGCGTACAGGCAATATGAGTTAGAACACTGGTGTTACTGAAAGCGGTGGTCAGCAGCGGTTGAAAAGACACACCGTCACATGATGTACGATCAGACGATATATCAAATGCCATCGGCGAAAGAGAAATAATAACACGTGAAACAGTGTGCGTTCGTGTGTGTATCTATGTGATCAATAGCGAAACGAAATGTTACTGCCACAGAACAAATAAGTCTCAAAATAGATCTCAGCATTGGTCGTCAGTCGTAATAATCTTTTTCGTTCGGTTTGTCAACGAGTTCGTGATGTTTGTTACACAATTTTTTCATAGTATTTACTTCATACACATTTATATATATATATATATATATATATATATATATATATATAGAGAGAGAGAGAGAGAGAGAGAGAGAGAGAATAATTTAATTGCAAAATTAAAAAAAATGTATAATACGCATGATAAAATGTTAATTACAAGAAAAAACTATTCATTATTTTATACTATCTGATAATAAATTCAAAATTGCACTTCCAATTAAATATTTATGTAAATTAATGATGAGTGAATAAGAAATTAGATATTGGCAAGATTTGATTCAATCAACTGTGTTAATGAAAAGTATATTATTTTTATTTTTCAAATTATTAATTTTATAAACCGTTGAAGCTAATTCTATTTGACATTTTGGTTACTATGAAAAAAAATACTATTAAATAATATTCTATCAAATATTACTAAAACAAAAAAAGTTATAAAGATTAAATTACAAAGAAATTCTTTTAAAATAAATAAGTATCTCGATTTTATAAACGTTTTTTTTTTTATTCACCAATGTACATTTTGATATCCATAAATCATCTCCAAAGCACTGAGTTATAAAATTACTTTTAATACAAAAAAATAATTCTATACTTTTTATTTTGAAATTTAAATATATTGTAAAAATAAGTATAGGATCATCGAAATGTGACAGCTAGATTTGTGTTTTATTAAAAAGAAACATGTGTATAGTTTTCTTTTGCTTCTTTTGAATAAAACACAAATCTAGACGTCACATTTGGATGAAACTATATAATATGAATAAGGTTATTAAAATGTAAATATCAATATAATGAAATCCATTTACTCTTATAGTATAAAATAATTGTTTGGTTTAATTGAAAATTAATAAATAGAAAATATTTAACACTATAGAGTAATGTTTCTCTTAAGTAACTTATTCTGTTGGAGAAATTTGTCAAGCATAAAACAAAATTAATAATATAATAGCTGTTTCAATTCAAAAGATACTAATTTCTAATAAAATAAAAAAATATTTCATTAAGTGAAAATGAAAAATGAATCCAAATAATGTGAAATTTATTCACTGCTTAAATATGTATATATAGGCACGTGTGTATGTTTTACTTAATTTATTTTTATAAAATTAAATAAAATACGATTGTAACATCAGAAAATAACATCAAAAATGCCAACAACTTGTTTCCAAAAAGTTGTTTTTTGAAAAATATACTAAGTAACACATTTAAAATTATTACACTATCCGAACCGATAATTTTCAGCGAACACTTCCTTTCGCCATGTCTTATACCGAACATTTATCTGTTCTGTGAATCTCGAAAACATTATTACACGCCATCGCAACCCTAACGAAGTATCTATCTTGTCAGTTTTCAGTTACTGATGTACCCTGTCTTCTGTTATCCTATATCAAGATCTTTGCAAAGATTTAACAAAATAAATATATCGAAACGTCCCAGTCTACGTGAGCCCAAACTTAATATCGTTGGTGGTGACACGGAGCACACATGTTTTGGCCATAATTCACGACCGCCAAGAGACGGTGCTCTGTGACATCGACACGGACATAGCAGAGAAGTGTGCGACAGCTGCAGGCCCGTCGAATAACTTTCAACACGCCACCATATTTATGTTGATTTGGACGGCTAGCGCCTTTACGTTTACAAGTAACAACGAATAATAATCATTCGGAAGATTTCGCTGAGAATTTATAATAAATTGTTGGTTCTTTTTAAATTAAAGAAATCAAAAGTGATCAATTGCAAGTCGGTGCTTTTTTTCTTCATATAGAATAAAATTAATAACAAACGATTTATATTTAACATGACAGTTCTTTCTATAAACAAATACTAAAATACACTATCTTCTATAAACAACAAAAATAAGTAAAAAAGACGTCTTAAAAATTTATTTCAGCAATTATTAAAATTCTTATTTTTTTCTAAAGATAAACGTCTATAATAAAACTTTCATTACTGTAAAATTCATTACAAAACATTTATTAAACTTTTAAAAAAATACTACTTTATCATGTTTATTCAAACTTTACATACATATATACATAATCACAAATATATATATATATATATATATATATATATATGTCTAAAAATATATATATATATATATATATATATATATGTCTAAAAAAGGTGTCTATACTTTAAGAAAAATTTTCATTACAAGAATGTTATCCAAAAAAAATTAAAATAAGGATTTACAAAATAATGAAATATTTTTTATTATATAGAGCTAGAATATGGTTGTCCAGCAAGAAAATTAATAATAAACCGTTAGTTTTTGAAAATAAAGTATTAAAAAATATATTTGTGTTTTTCTAGAAAAATGAAAAACAGAGTAAAAAATATAAAGATTCAAGAACTTTTATAATTGATATAAAAATCAAAAAAAGTAGAATGACAAAATAATGTGCTACAAAAAAAGTTAAGATAATTAAAAATATATATAAATGGAAATCTGAAGGAATGTAATTTATGAAGAGACACTAGAGTATGAAGAAACTTGTTGGTGTGAGAGAGATTGAGAATCTGGTATATGATAGCAAAACATGGGAAAAGCTCATAAGTGGGGTAAGTTAACAATCAAGAAATAAATTTTAATAGAAGATAACAAAAATTACAAAAAAACTTTCAATGTCATATTTAAAAATCATTTAAACAGTTCTTGTTTTCTTGCTTAAGTAATAAATGCATGTTTGTTGGAATTTTGTTGGCAAATTTTTATGTGAATATTAAAATTACCATATCTAAAAAAAAATTCAAAAACTGCATATTATTTCTATTATTTTATGCATTTTTATTATAGTCGTAAATTGACTTTCGTGTAATACATATATTTATATATACAGAATGTGGATATATAAACATGTTTTGTGAATATAAAATATGTAAGTAATAAAATATAATAGACAATATAAAGTAAGATATATTTTGAAAATGAAAATCTAGTAATAATAAAACACAATATTTACTTCTCAACTATATATATTTTTCGTATTTTTATTCTTAAGCGACAACTAATCTATTTACTTGTCTCATTTGACGATAAGCTATGAAAAGTATTACCTAGTTCATTTTTCATGTTTAATTGGTGAGACGTGTTCTATCAGTACAATATATTTTTCAATAGAATTATAAACAAGCTGCTGATAATATAATTTCAAGAATGTCGCGACGTCATTCCGTATAATCTACGTTCTACTATTTAAATTATGAATATTCTTCAATGTTTTGACTAACTCACGAAAATTTAGTATTGATATATAAGTAAATATAACGTGTTTGAAATAAAACACATTGTTTTGTGAATATTTTTTTATTATCTTCTTTATCTGATTAATTCAATAAAAATAAACATGTGGAAATTTATTTACTACAAATAATCTTTTAGTCTTATATATGTGTTTTTTTAAACGTGATAAAACTTTAAATTGAATTCCTAACGAAAGTGTTATCTAACCTAAAAAAAATCTTTATATATATATATGTAAATACATACATACACAAATAAATCATCATCATAAAAGTCTATATCACCTCATTGCTGGGTGAAAACCCAAAAAAATTCAGTATACGTATACAGCCTTCACTGTTCAAATATTAACTAATACAAATAATGATTCTATACAATGTAATTATGAACAGAATTCGACGAATTTTGTCAAATAACAATAAAACAGCACGAACTTTTTGTATGACATATATATATGTCAGAATCTATATGATAAAAATTGAATATAAAAATAAATAGCAAATAATTTTAATGAATTATAACTGACTATTATTAAAAATTATAGCTAATAAATTAATTAATTCTCTTTTACATTGAAATATAATTAAAAAACTCCTTTAATTGTTTATACCGCAAATAATATGAATATTAAATATATTAATAGAAACATTCGTAAATATATAAAAATAGTTTCTTTATTAATATTCAGTAATTTTTATTAGACATTTTAATGTGTGTAACATTAAAACGTTGAGTTTTCGTTATAAACAGCCCGTGTAGGCTGCGATGAAAAATGTGTTTATTTTACAGCAATTAATATTCAAATAACCACGTGGCTTTTGGAGCGCGGATCATCGGTTTCATTTTTAAGTCAGTATTTCCGGACTGCTATAGTGTAAACTTCTAGTTACTGTCATGTTATATTAAATATAGAGATAAATGAGACACGTTTGTGTTTCAAACATTTCTAGAATAGAAAAAATTACCGTTTCAAATGAATTAACTAGACAAACGCACTCAGTGTATCATTTTAATCAAAATTAAGTAATCGTTTGAAGTATAATCATATGTTGTTTTCAATAGAATTTTTATTTCAATTTATTATTAAAATTATATTTGTGTTTCTTTTTACTAAATTCACTTAAAGAAACTAATTCAGTACAGATATTCTATTTAAATTAAATTTATTTTTATTTAAAAATATGAAATGGACAATTACATTTATACATTGATTTATTAACATTTCATGAAATAACTTATATCAAATTAATAGTGAAAATAATTTTACGTTTATTTTAAATTCAAATTTCGAACCATTGAATGTAAACTCTGGAATGTTTTTATTTAATTGAAAATAATTCATGTATATGAAATAAAATAAATTTTATTAATATATTTGTATTTTCAGTTTAAAATATCCAATAATAGCAATTGAAATTACAACGTGAAAAAAATAAAAAAATCCCGACGAAAAATAAAATTTAGAAAAAAACAAACGCGTCTAATAATTTTTCCTGTTATTAGTATAAAAATTTATTCTCGAAAAAAAAGTGTTCGCTGACACGAAGATTACTGAAAATAAATGTACGTCCGCAGAAGTAAAATACAAAAAACTGACACAGAATAACTAGTCGCAAGTAATCGACGACAAGATGTATGTTATATGTATCCTTTGAGGAACATTCACACAATGAAATATACGCGGTTATCAAATTTCAGCTTTGTGGAGATTTACGTTCAGCAGTGGAGTGTATGAATGCGGTCGGTAGGGATGACGTGACGGTGGAACTTGATACGCGGCGATGTGCTAAGATTCATTCTCGAATCTCCGTGGCGGCTGCAGACATTTTACGGCTGGACAAGCAAACAAGTAATGTCAGCAAACCAGGGAGTCACAGCCGTGTATTCGGACGTGTCTCGGGACGACACTCGTTCATTTCAAACAGACATGGGTTCATGGGAACATGATCCACATTCATTTAATTCAATCTCACCGACAATTATTATTATTGTAATATATCTACACATACATGAACAAATAATAGTTAAATTAAGAATTGTGGATATGTAACGCGCAGTTTTTAATATAATAATAATTAGCATGCTAAATAAATATAATTTTATTTTATAATTATTTCAAATAGAAATCGACTAAAAAAAAAATCAAAATCGAATAAAAGCAATAACACAAAAATTATTAATAAAATAAAATATTAAAAAAAATATTTCCAACAATTTTTCTTATTTTCTAAATATGTATCGTCAAGCATTATTTATAATAATGGGGATCACATCATTGATTAAAAAATAAAGGCTTTTTATACAAACTTGCTTATGTATTTCATTTCAAATAAGTCATTACCTATATAGTGACTTCTCTCTCTATATTATTTTATAGTTTTTGATCAAAAACTCAACTAATATTGTTTCACAAGCTACGTATTCACCCGATATAACTCCGTGCGATTGTTTGCTATTCCCAAATTTTAAATTGCCACTAAGAGGGCATCGTTTTGATTAAATCCATAATAGAAAATTCGTTGCGTGAACTAAAGGATATATCACAAAATGCGTTCACGGGGGCATTCGCGGACTAGAAGAAGCGTTGGAATATGTATATTGGTTCCAATGGGAAGTACTTTGAAAATGACAAAATAAATATTGATGAATAAATAACTTCTTATGTGTTTTATTTTAAAAATTACGTTTGATTCTGAACTGAAAGTATATATTTATAAAAATTATTTTTTTGAGAAATTTAATCTTACTTTATTTGTAATATAAACACGAAGAAGATTGAAGATTTTATTGCAAAGAAATGGATATGAAAACAATCGTGAATATTTTTTATTGAAAATTGAACTTGAATATTTTGAAAAAAATCCCATCTTGTGAATATCATTTCCCTGATTAGATCACACGTTAAGCTAACGTAACAGATCTCATTCTGGCGAGTGCGAGTTGGTATTCCGTCAAAAAACATCGCCTGTCGACTCGCAGAGATTCCAATGCGAGGCGACGTGCGCGCCCAGCGTCTTTCCTCGCGGCAAATTTATTCATCTCGCCTCATCTTACACAGTACATACTTTCTTGCTTCCCAACTGACGTCTGAGACGGATATTATGTAACCATGGTAACTGAAATATCGTGCCATTTGATATCTTACTCGTTGTTATAAAATATTGTACAGTTGGAATATTTATCAAAAAGATAAGTGCATAATTTACATACACGTATATATAATATGCGAAATAATATTATAAAGCTTGCGACATACGTTGGATATAATTTTTTCTATATTTCACAAGAACTTTTCATAAATACATGATTGGCATGCATAAACAAATGTGTATTTAATAAATTGAATGTAGAACTAGACTTGATTGAAATCTGAATAATAGAAATATCAATTCTAGTTTTTTCTTCTTGAATACACGAATATTGTTTTGTTCATATTGCACAATAATATTTTATATAGAGTTTATTTTATATTTAATAAACTATTCACTCGTTGTATTGATTCAAAATAGGAATCACATTTAAGTAGGAAAAAAATTCGATTTTAACTACCACCTTAACATTAACAGATTACGAAAAATCATTCAACTCAATCAATACATAACCATTATTGAATATATTAAAAAAATAAGGAATGTAAGAAACCTACAGTGAACTTTTAAAAAACATTTATAGAAATATTCTACATCCTTCTACAAAAAACTAGAAAGTTTAAAATTATGAAAAGAGTAAGACAGAACAATGGGATGTTAATAAAAATATTTATAGGAACACTAAATATATTTTATATCTCCAATATATTTTATAATCGCCAATTTGCAAAAAATGTTATTATTTTCTTGGTAAGCCCTAGTGAATTCGATAAAAATCAAATGATAGACAAAAAAGTCCAAAAATGATTTTGTAATAAATTATAGTATAAAAAAGGTATTTAATAAATGTGTAGATGCAAAAATATTGTATTAAAAAGAAATTAAATCAAAGATATTGAAAACAATCTGAGAAATTAGTCCAAAAACATTTATGGTCATAGTAAAAAGAAAATATCAGTTTCAAGTAAATTTTTACATTATAAATAAATATTTAATAAAAATATTTTTTCCATGCATAGAGAGAAAATTAATGGAGAAATTCTATTTAATTTTATTTATGTTACTGAAACATAGGTCTTAAATTCCAGAATAATTCAACGATATTACAAATATCTCCAGATGTCACAGAAAAATATGGATCTGTAATTGCCATAATACTAAATCGAATAATGATTAATTGAATACTTTAACTATTAAGAATAATTAGAAAAAAATAATTATCACGCTTTATTATATTATTTTTTGTTGATAATATGATAGTTTTGTATATATAAGTAATTTAAATATTTTATAAAAATCATTAGTTACTATAATTAATGTTTGTTTTGGTTATACTGAAATGAAACTATTTTTTCTATTAAATATATATGTTAAAAAATGTGTGATAAAAAGTAAACTATATACATATGTATATAATATACAATAGAACACACAGTGATATATAATTTTCAATTTTTGCACGACAAGAATAAACAAAAACCGGGTAAATATTGTATATAGTCTGTGCCACTGGGGACATCGTAAAGGTAAATAGGCGAGACGTAGTCGAGAGATTTAAAAATGCACGAGTGCGGCCCGCACACTATGTCACTGTCACCGTATAATTACCCGTCACAGTATAAGACAGACACGACATCCAACTGCCAGCTCGACAGCCGGGCTGCTTGATTCGAAACCAGTGGTGAAGATGCTCTTCGTATCGTCGTTGCCACCACCGTCGCCGCCAAACCAAACGAGCCGCGACAGGTGAGTAGTCTTCTTAATAAAATATGCAGCCAAGTCACATTCGTCAACACGCATTTTAGGGACGTTCTTTGAAATGTTTCGCATGTTTGATTTGCAATGATCTCGAAACGATTTAGTGTACAAAGATACGGTTATAAAATAAACATTTTTTTTTTTGGAATATTTTAAAAGTGTACAAGACAGAAGAATTCTTATTTTTTACTCATGATTCGAGTGTCTGTTATAATTAATTTCAAAACTAAAATAGCTTATAACAATCTTCTATTTTGATTCACTCTATAACAAACTGATTTTCAGTAATTTTCCATTCAGGTCACATGGATCTTATACGTCCGCATTGTTCAAGCTAATAATTTCATTAAAAAACTAAAGTTGAGGAATAAAAGAGAATTTCAATAATAGTTCACTACGCCATGTGAATCACCGGAAATCCACAGTATAATAATTGCAGTATACATGATATTTATGCATCAGTTAACGACGTTATAAAACGTTTTATGATAATATTACATTTAAAAGCGAAAATATCAAATGGCTTGAGTGAAATATCTAATGAGAAACATATGCGACCTATGTACGTAACACGAAAAATGTTAATATCTTGAAAAATACTTAAAAAACAATTAAATATATACTTTTTAAACAATACTGTCTTTCATAAAAGTGCTATGTAAAAAGTAAATATAAAGTAAGAGGAAAAAATCACTACTGCTACAGATTTGTTCATAAAATTTTTTTTCAAAGAATTATTTAAAGCAAAAAATCCACACACATATGTATATAAATAATCATTAACCTCTTTCTATCTAATGCTGGATGAAAATCTTTTTCAAAACTTTCCATATTCAATAATTTCCCTCCATTATATATCCAAGAATTGTCTTATATTCAACCCATCTTTCCATAAATCCTTTTTAAAATGAATTAGAGAAATTATTGATTTCTAATCAATAATGGAATGATCTTCTCTTCTTATTATTTTACAAACTCAATTACAATATTTTTTTTTATTTGTTATAAAGTCTATTTTTTTTTAAAATCTACTCGTTTCTTTTTATATCTACTTTCTACTCTTGACATATATTTTTTAATACTTCTTAATATTTCCTAAAATTTCTAAATTATCCTAGTGTTTAAAACCCATATTTAAATTCCATAAATGAGAACATGTAGTTTGATTATATTTTATGATATTAGATTGAGTGATTGATTTATGTAAAAACATTATAAAACTTTTTTGAAAAAAATACTATTCTATACTAGTTTTTATACATTATTTCATATAAATGCAATTTAACTAATGATATATTAATTAATTACTTGTCAACAAATTGATTACAATTTTAAATCATTTCATAATTTCATTTTGAAATAAATATTTATAATAACTGTCAAGTAATTAAATACGGAACGAAAAAAAACATAATTGATTAATATAAATATTCACCTTTCTGAAATCAATTTTAAGTATAAATAAATTATAATACAAAGTTAAATAATTGAATAGATTATACAGTACGTTTTTCATAAACAATTTTATATTAAAATTCTCTTTTTATTTATATTACAATACTTTTTTCAAGAGGAAACCTAATTTTAAGAACAATAAAAAATATTTTACTAAATTTGTTCTGGAATATAGAACAGGATAAATAGAAATATTTAGTAAAAAAAATATAATCTTGTTTAAAATAAAAGATGTTATTTAAAATAAATCACAATTAATAAATATTATATTAAAATATATACATAAAAGTGGATATATAATACCATGCCATTTGAATATAAATTCAATCTATTTATCAAAATATTACCATGACGTATTTAATACACAATATATAAAATATTTCAGCAATAACATTCTTCAAATTTCAATTTATAATTCTGTACAGATTTGTATATTTATATACATTATATATTATTTGTCTAAACATTAAAAATATCAAATTAATTAATATAAGCAAAAGAAGTAGACAAGAGTTATTATTATATCAATAAATGATTAATCATGAAAAATATATACAATCAACGGTGAGCAAGCGAATGAAATACAATTTTGACATATTTGCAAATACACTTCAAAATTAAATTAGAACCAAATTAATTTTGATATGTGTTTGACTACATATATGATTTTAATTAATATTTCTGACAGTAAATATTCATCACGTATAAAAACAAACTGTGAAAGTTTTGTATAAAATTACGTAACATTTAAATTTTACACACACACAATATATATATATATATATGTGTGTGTGTGTGTGTGTGTACAAAAAATACACATAATTATATATTGCTTTTATATACATATGTTCAATTAAATTTACAAAACAGACAGTTTATAATTTAAAATTATTTATGCAATAATGATGAATAAAGGTAATAATGTTGTGTTAAAAACCGTAATTTGTATTTTCAGAATGTTGCAATTCGTCATATGGTAAAAATTCTGATTGATATTATGTTTAACTACAGTCAATCAAATTGAAAATATATGTTATTTTTTTAATTTATTTAATATCAAAAGTCGTGGGAATTCTATTGAGCATTGAAAATAAATATGTAGATATGATTAACGAAAATTAATATTCGTACTTGAATAAGACGAAATTACATTTGTAAATATTTAATTTAAAAGTAAATTGTGTGCAATTTAAAAAATCGTTATATAATGTCTGAAACGCTATTTGAATAACTGTTGGTTTGATGACAGTCATTAAAATCGACGAAAATTAATTAGAAATGATTAAACGTTAAATAATTTTTTAAAATAGATTGATAGTAATTATTTTTATTAGATAATGAATATAAGAAATTAATTCTGAAAAATAATTTGTATAACAAAGTCACACGCTTAAATTAATACGTTAAGTAATTTAAATTAAATGTATTTATAACTGTTTAATAATTATTTTAATAGAAACTGATTAGGATTTTTAAATAAAATATATTTTCAATATATTGCAAATTTTTAATGTAAATTTTTTTTATTACAATTATTAAATTTAAGATTTTAATATCAAAAATGTATATATTTTCATTTTCAATATGGCCTTAGAAAAATATTGATACTAAAAAAACAGAAATTAGTATTGAAATATAAATCATTGTCATAAAAATTAGAACTCAGGAGTTCAGGTCTTACTGACAAAATCAAAGCCATGAGACAGTTACATGTTTTTTTACGAAATGAACTTGTAAACTCGATGACCAAACCACAATTTTAAAACTTGAAGGACTTATTTTTGGAAATATTTTTTGAAAATAATTTTCAACTCGAATATTTTTTAATATTTTTTTAAAAATTTTGAATTGAATATTAATTAACAAAAAAAAAGATTTTATTAAATTATTTTCAATATACATATGTGTGTATATGTTATTTAAATAATAATTTCAAATTAGTAATATAACGTGACAATAGTTTCAGTGAAACATAATTGATTTTCCGAAGCATACACGATTCAATGTGAATAATGTCAAGGGTAGTGACTTATTTACCACAAACACATATATACACTTATATACATAGGTCATTCGTAAAGTAGATATACACTCAAAAGCGAATAGAGTTCTCCATTAGATCCACAAAAACCGTGTCGAGTCAAGAACAGAACCACTTTTCTCCAACAAACTACAGCCATGCCACACATTATCTGAACTTAATGGTTTCCGCTACATATATAAAGAGAAGAATTCCTAAAATTATCTATGACGACGTCATTGCTACATGTTTTTAATTCTTTTGTACAGTAAACGACATTATATATATATATATATATATATATATATATATATATATATATATATAGCGAATAAAAAAGTTATTTATTGAACGCGTTTAACGCATAAAAATCTCATGTAATAAATTGGAACAGTTTATAAACACCTGCTCGTATATGTCGATCTCTTTGATATCTTTTACATATTACGAAAGATTTATTTTATGTTCAAACAACGTCAGATCGTAACGTGCTTAATTATAGTGTCAGTAAAAATAATTATAAATATCACTCAATTATCAATAACTTGATTTGTGTGTAAGTTAAACGTTAATGTGGCAGTTAAACATGTATAATTTTTGAATAATGTTCATTGAAATGCGAAATAGTGAAAGGTACTAATCAAATACAACGGTAAAACTTTGTATGATTACAGTTATTACAAATAAAATATGATTATTGTACCAGTCCCACGAGAAAACAATATTCATTAATAAATAAATTGACTTTAAACATATTTCATTGACTTAGAGGATATGCATATTTTTAGCATTACAGTGTAATTTTTAATTTATAGTAGTTTTATCTAAAAACATTTTTAATAATAGATTGATGTTATTATTTCCAAAAGATTCATATTCAAAAACTATTTATTTATTTATTCTAATCATTAGAAAATAATAATGATAAAAAAGAATTTTTAAATCGTAAAATTTGAAGATTTTTTATCTTTGAACTTTTATCATAAAACTATAAATACTACAAGTAACAGTATTATAAAAAAATATACATATGTATATAAAATATCAAATTATTTTACTGATTTAGTAAATAAATTTGTTTATAGATAAACTAGTTAGTTTTACAAGGAAAAAAAACAGAATTTTGATAATCGTTAAAAAATGTATGTTATACAGAATTTTTTCGATTACAAAAACATATAAATTACACTAATTTAATCACTTTGTGCAATAACAAGGAAAGATATTAATTTTTCTAACCAAACGCATATATTTTAACAAATTATTGTATTATGTAAGGTGAAAGGATGATGAACTAAAAATGAAATTTGCATAAAATAAATAATACATATATTAAATTATCTAAAATCAAGTTTCAAAATTGGATTATTAATTTATGTGTTTATGTATAAATATAAAAGTGTGTGTGTATAATTATGTACATACATATATGTATAATTAAGTAATCAATGATGTTCATTATAAATATGTTCACAAAAATATATGCAGATAATTTATATACCAATTATTTTGTACAAACATTAACCTAAATATAAACAGTAACGTTAGTGATCAAAGACTTTGGCAAAATTGAATTTAAGTGCATAATAAATCTGACAGAGTTGTCAGATTTATACGTAACATAAAAAAGTACATCGGCAAAATAAATGAAACATCTTTTTAAAACTGTCATAAATATAACGGAGGATCGAATCGAAACGCAAATGAACACGTTTCGTTTAAATATTATTTTCGCGCTAAATCTCATTTAAAATGATTAAAATCGACACCGATTTATCATGAAATACAACTACAACTTGGGCGATAGTTGAAATAAAAGTGATGAAACACAACATAAGGAAGTAATAAATTTCGTTAGGATTTTGTGAGTAGCTTTATTAAAAGATTAGACGAAACGCGGACATACACAAACACAATCGTTAAACGCTGCGGCCTATAAAAACAATCGTGAGTGATATACGACTTTTAAAATTAAGTATCATTAATACAAACATAAATTCACAGAGGCATTTACATAAAAATCTATAAGTGATGGCCGCTGTAGACACCGTAGGGGTCTTCTGTTTATAGAGACGTTCATAAAAAAAAACTTTCATCGCTTATAATTCCATATGTATTTTTATGAAAACGTGTTTCATGTGCGTACTCACAAAACCGAATATGTTTATTGTACGTAAGGGTGAACTGCCAAAATATTGATAACCGGTTCGATTAAAAATACTTTTTATGCGACCAGTTTAAAAATACATAAATACTTCATTATAAAAGTCTCTTTGTTGAATTTTATATACTACATATGTTTGTATAAGTAAACAAATTACAAAAAGTAAAAATACCAATTGTATTTTTTATACTAACTGGTTCTAAATGATACTGACTCTAAACACAGTAACATTTGCTTTATCAAAATATTCAATGATCCATTCTACAATATATGATAGAGAAATTGTAAATAAATATTTATAAAATTCAAAATTGATAATACTAGGCAATTAATATCAAGAACTATTTATTGCAACCATTAAATTTTACCATGAAAAAATTTAAGCAATTAAAAAATATTATTTAGAATATCTAAATAACTCTAAAAACTAATATAACAACTTTTATGGATTTTAGATTTTTTCACAACTATAAATTTTTCATCTATAAAAAAAATGATCAAACCAATAGATCAGTTATTACAAAAGAGTAAGTGTCTTTGGTCTTCAAAACAGTTTTAAAATAATAATAATCACTCAAATAAATTATATCCCAACAAAAAAGTAAAGAATTTATATTTTTTTAATAATAAATTATTTCTTTTATTCGAAAATACACATTAATACCTCACTTTGAAAATAATGACTTGGGTATTGCAATGCATATTATTGGATGAAATGTACAATAGGTTATTACTGAACTGATTGATTGATTTATAAAATAATGAATTAGATATTTGAGAAATTAATTTCATATAATACACACAATTATTTAATATTTTACAAAATATTAAATAATTAATGTTCTAATTAAAAAGATAATTATTTCAAAAAATATTATATTTCTATAACTATTAAATTGATATCAATTTAATAGCAATATTTCCTTTTTTGTCAAATGATGTATCCTTGAGTTATTATAAAAAATTAAAATATACATTAAAACAAACGTTAAAATAACTAAACATAAATTACATATTTTTCACAGTTAAAGTTGTAAATAATAAATGACGATAATTTAACATAAAACTAATTTTATACAAGTTGCGACGTATTATGTTGAAAATAATAATTTATACATCATTCTTTATAATAAATTTTATGTAAATAATTAATATTCTTGTAACATCCATATATTTTCTACAACATAGCATGTTATTAAATCAACTCTTTCTGATTTTGTCAAAATAATATATATATATATATATATATATATATATATATATATATATATATTGAAATCTTAAATAACGTTAATCGTATTTGTGGTACAAGATTTTAGAACCTCTTTATTCTCAACTTGTTTTTCTTTACAAGTGTGTAGTAAACCATCGACTGACGGCACTTAATCTTGTGTTGTCAGAGAGGCTCACAGTTGGGGGTCGCGCTGTAATGGCTACCACTAGACGGCGGGGAGCTGTCACGCAGCCCCCCTGCAAGGCTGTGGACACGTCACGGGGCGCAGCGCCCGCCAAGCGCGTCTCGTTGCCCACGCGTTACAAATTATTTTTTTGCTGATTGACATAGTACCCCTAATTTCTCTTATAAAATGTTACTCTCGTATTATGATCACACATTTACTATGTACATTAATACTATTATTCTTTATAATTTATAATAGAAGATATCTGAATTCATATTTTTGAATATAATTAATAACTTCATGAAAAGAATAAAAATTATCCCCACGTACATCAATGCAAAAAATGTAAGAAAAATGCATACAGAAACTATTTAAATAAATATACAGTACTACTACTTATTATCCACTTTTTTATTATTTATAAGTATTTAGATACTTATCTTCTATGTGCAACAAAAGTAAAATCATTCTTACATAAATAATCCTCATGTTTTATTTATATTTTTGTATTTTTCTTGCTTAAAAAACAATCTAATTTGTACTCATTATGGAGTTAAGTTACTAAGATTAATAAAGAAAATATTTGATTAGATAAACTATAGATAATGACAAATTATTAAACACTTAATCAAGTTTTATGATTTTAGAATAATAAATTCTTTGTGAATTGCCCTCGAATTAAATTATTTATAATCATTTTAATAAATAAAATAGAATCAGAGAAATTGCTTTACTTCAGCACAAAGTAAAAATTTTAACATTTTTATTTATTATCTCTAGTAAAACAATAATTTATACAATTATAAATAGTTAAGTCATGTTTAGATTCTTTTTAATCGTATGGACGTTATTATAAATTTTTGAAGATTTTTTGAAACGCTCAGTATTATTTTTTTTAACAGTTTTAAAATGAAAACAAATCGTAAAGAAATGTAAAAATAAGGATGCAATTTTGAATAAGAAAAAATACTAGATTAAGTTTTAAAAATAAATCATTTGAATTTATAAAGCATCTTGATTTGAGATAAGACAGTTATTTATATTCAAATTTAAAATAATCATAGACTTTTTAAAAATTCGATTTTAAAAAAAATATTTAAATTTCCCTAAATATTTCTTTATATTAAAGTACAACATTTAAAGTAGAATAAAAAATAAATGAATTTAAATATAATTAATTTACATATTTAAACTAATAACATAAAAACAGTAAAAAAGTGAAAATATTTTTATCATCTTTTGAAGAAAGTCGTAGATTCACGCAATAGTTATTACATAAAATATATTAACATATTTCTTTACATACCTCTTATGAAACACTGTTTTGCTGATGAGATGTCCCTTTGGATACTGGAAAAAAAGAAAAATATAAGTACTTTTTTATTGCAAAGGTTATAAAAAAAATCCTTTAAAATTCACTCGAAACCCTTATATATATTTTATTGTAGTCCAGTTTTTCTCTGTGAATATTTTATAATGTTAATTATATAAATATATATATATATATATATATATATATATATATATATATATATATATATATATAAAATATGCTAATATCTGTTTATATATGAAAACCGAACGTATAAACATTCCTGTCGAGTAACGTTACCGTTCTTGTGACACAGGAAAATATTTAAGATTTATACATTACCACCGCTGTGTAAATAAAGTGTTACACCGCAGGGAGTGTGTAATGTATAACATAGTGGCTATGCATCAAGTCTGTGTATGCATACCTGAGGCGTGAACAAAGACTAATGAATAAGAACTACGGGTGCTTATTTTCAAACATACGTGTAAATAATGTATGCACTGTTTAGTTGAGCGCAACATGTAATATATTTAATAGTACAAAGTAACAATATGAGCGTCGAGTATAGTCTCTTGTGCTTTTATTCTTGCAGAATATATTGTTATACATCATACAGTGCACATCAATTGTCGTAGATGTACAGTTTTGGAAATGTAGTAACTGAACAGTTGAAATAATATAGTTAAATGATTTTGGGGGTACTAATTACGATAATTACATTGAAATCGTGATTTTTTAAAAATATTAAATCTAAAATAAAATATAAATAATCTAAGTCATACTTTTTTGTTACAAAATTTCACTTATTATAAAATTACTCTTAAGATACTTTCCAGATAAAATATGTACTCAGCAAATATTATTTAAAAAAATTCTAACTAAGAAATTGAAAACCATGTGTGCATATATATTTAATTATGTGTTTATATGTAGAATAACTTACTAGCACTGAAATAATATTTGAGAATAAAGTGAATAGAAAAATACAAATGAGATCAATTCAGAAGATATTTTTTTATTACGAAGTCGTATATTGTTTAAAGAAAAATGTTTTGATTAAAGCATCCTCTTTATCCTGGCTTATATATAAAATAGATTTTAATAATGCTGTTACTCTGTATATAAAATGTATTAATATCTCTTAAGTTCTTAGTACAGCTGATCTCAAGTTAGACATTTACGTTCAAACTTTTCATATATACAGAATAATATTATAAGTCACCTGTGTGCATTAAATTAAGTAGTATAGAAAAAGTAATAACGAATTGATGACACTTAAGTGCTTTTACAGTGCATTTTAAGGAGATGAAATGCATTAAATTTGTTATTAAATAATTCATTTATTCAATTTTTAGTCTAAGTAAAATTTATTTAATGAAATTAGTGTTTACTTTGTATTTATTCATTAACTTATACTTTTTATTACTTTTTTATTTTTTACAGATTTTGTATATAAACCGAAATATAATAATAAAAATATAAAATGATTTTATTGTAAGCAATATGTAAATAATAATTATTTCTTAAATTTTTCTGTTTTTATAAAATAGCTCAAATAAGATTGAAGGATATTAAAGAATAGTAAATGATAATAAAAAATAAATGTATGTCTAAACCCTTCAATTTCCTTTAGGCCAATTGATGAAAAATGTTTTTAATATTGAAAACATATCGAGAGATCATAATTATGTAATTTAAAATATTTTACTGATTTTTATTCTCAGACATTTTAAAAAAATTTGAAAATAAAAATCAGTAATTTAATTTATTTGCCTAGGATTTTTATTTTCAAAAATCAACAAGTTACAAATAAATGTCTTTCTTAAACCTACTCTCAATATTTCCTTTTTGAATAATTTATTTACCAACACAAATTTTAATCAATTTTTTGTAGACAGTTCAATAAAAAAATTCTAGTTTTTTTTTACCTTCAACCATTCTTATTACTCATATACTATTTACTAATTTTTTTTTAACATTTTTAAAGTCTCTAATAGAAGAAAAGTTTCAATAGTGCCTCTCAATATGACCTTTTTGAATAATTTATTTACTTAAAATTTTTTTAGTAAATAATGTTCATTAAAAAAATCGTAGTATTTTACTTTTTCGTACAGTCTGTATTTTTTTCACTTATATATTCTTTATTAAAAGAACACTTACATTAATATTCTCACGTCAAACTATATAATTTCATACAAATATTTGTAATGAAAATATATGAACAATAATCTCTATTTAATCTTTTTACAAGTAAATTTTATAAAAAATCAAAAATATTAACATTATATGAGAAGTACATAAATAAATCTCTTTAAAAGTGTATAATACAAAAATGCTTTACTAGTTTTTGCAGTTAACCTTAACCGAATTTTTTTAATTATAAAAAACAATTCAACAACATTAAAAATACTGTTAAAAATTTTAAGTTAACTCCATATTAAAAAAAACATTATGCAAGTTATTTAATACAGTGGTTATTGAAAACAAATTTACATCGTAAAATCAGAATAACCTTTACACAAAATTACAATAAATTTATAATTGTAATAGGGAAATAACTTGTAATGGGTAATAAAACACATGAGCACATATTACAAAATCAACTGATGACATAAATGACATGTATGCAGTTATATACACTGATATAAAAATACCTGTGGTAAACAAATATTTCATCTTGTGTATATATATATATATATATATATATATATATATATATATATATATATATAAATGTACACATATATTTTTTAATGTCGAGGATCTCTTAATTAAGTATACACATCAATACATAAATCGACATCTGCGTACAATAAAAAGATATAAATTATGATTATGGCTTTAAGTAGGATATAATACTTGTAAATATATAAAATGATACTTCAGTTCTTTCATCAGAGTTTAACACCTGCGTGCTATCAACAACATTGTTGCTTTTTTAGATTGTGTATTACTTTATCACGTTTAATTCCAGTTCTAGAAAACATTTAAATTATAAAGTATCTTATAAATTCTATTTACTTTATCGTTATATTTGAATAATACGTAATTAAATGAGTACAATTTAATATTATAGTTTCGACAGTTATCTAAATTACTTTATCTACTTTTACTAAAATGTATAAAAAATTAATATAAATATTTGACAAAATATTTTATACTTTTGAAAATTAATTATTATTATTATTATGTTTTTTTCAGATAAACTACCAAGAATACCTTATAACTAGGTTTAATTAATTTGATTTATGACAGGAAATCTATTTCCTTCTACGAATGATAACTGATTATATGTTTTACGAAATTTAATTCATCTCTGGAGGAAAACAAAACATCCATTTCAAACTCTCTTCAATTTCCGAGTCAGTTTAAACTATCGAAAATATTTATTTATGTTTAAAAACAACATTTAAAAAGAATTACTCTATAAGAGGATATCGACATATTATTTTTTTATTTTAATACACAATTTCATCAATAAATATTTTTTGTTGTTTTATTATTATGCAAAACATTATTTCCATTTTCATACTTTGGAAATGCACAATTTTCACAAAGAAATACCATACACCATAATAATAATTTAAATTATTCAATAATAACAATTGTGTACATTTTAAGTATTTAAATATTCTTTTATTGTCAATTATCAAAGGTACATTCAATTTTCAACTTCTTCTATTTCTATTCACTTTATTTAATTTTTTCTTTGATCAAAAACTTCATTGAATGTTTTACTGTAATATATCATAAGACCAATTATTTGACTTGCTTCATCTTATTCTTTCATTCTTTTTTCATGTTTATCTGGGTTTGTCAAAAAAAAAATATATCGTCTGGAAATCTTAAGTGACTAAAAATTTTTTCCTTTTTATTCATTTTTTTCCCAATTTTGTATCTTAAATATTTCTTTTAAAGCATATATAAATAATTTTAGTAATTGTGAAAAGAGTACCCTTAACTCACTCTTTTGACAATTTTAAACTTTTCTCTTTCTTCGTGTCTTATAACACTTCTATAAATATTTCTTAAAAATTTATTACTTCTTCAATTCACTGATTCTTCAATGTATTTAATATTGCTGATATTTTAACTGAGTCTAAGGCTTTGTTATAATTTATAAAATTAAGACAGAGTAGTATTTGATATTAATTTTATTAACTTCCCTTACTACTTGACTTTCATCCATTGTGCTATATATATATATATATATATATATATATATATATATATATATATATATATACTATACTATACATACATACATAAAGAACATACTTACACATTTGTGTGGGTGACAACATTATCTTATTTTATGCGAACATGTAATCACAGTCAGTTTAAAAATACAAGATTGGCAAAATTTTTCTACGTCATTTTTATCTCTTAATTTTTTTATAAAAATAAGAATTTAAATATATATATATATATATATATATATATATATATATATGTATATATATACAAATAAATAATTTACATATTAGTTTCATCTGAATCAAATTCCAGCGAATCAACTAATCGCCCACATGTATGTCTGACATAAGGTGTAATATGTGTTCCCTGACATTTATGAAACGGACGTATATTATACCCGCATAATATATTACTAAAGATAATTCATCGTTACAGCGCAATGTAATTAATGGCTTAAAAATTAATAACACGATATAATTTACCAAGAAGTTCTTCGTATGGTTTGATATGCAAATTAGTTGGTCATTGAATTGATCATACAATCTCTCTATCATAATCACTTGCATGACGTGAGAATACCAGTTTACTTAATATGTATGCAATACACATTTTAAAATGCAATGCTTGAAAATTGTACACATCATTGATTAGCACAACGTATTTTCACAGAAAATTTGCTTGGATTTTTTCCAAGTTGTTAATAGGACAAGGTTTTTAAACAATTTGATTTTAATTCTAATTTTAAATTAATTCAGTTTTTACTTATATATATATATTAATCATTTTTTACTATTTATATTAAGAGAAACATTCAAATGAATAACAATCACTTTTTTATATTTTATAACATTTAAAAAAATTGATTATATTTTTTTCAATAATAAACTTTTATATAAATTATTAAATTCAAAATGAATAAAACTAAAAAATTAACTTGATCAATAAATTAATATAATTTATAAAAAAACAATAAACAGATATTAAATTTCAAAATTTATTCTATAATCATAAGAGATAAATATTAATTATACCTAATCAAATATTAATTCAATTCTGTGTTTTATCAAAATTTCAAATGTTCCATCTCTGTGCTAATGTAAATTTTTGATTATCAATATGTCAAAAATTCAATAGTGACTATTAATTTCTGATATTTACTGCTAGATATATTTATGCAATGTTTTAAAATGATTAAAATTGTATACAATCAAAGATTTTAAAATAATTTATATTATTATACATTGTAGTATTAAATATTATAATTATTTAATTTTTTTTTTATCAGTCTATGATGAATAAACTTACACACATATGTATGTTTATATCAATGATAAATTACATGAGTTTTATTATACACAAGCCTGTGGTAATAAATAAAATTTCCTTGTGAGTAAAATATGTTTATTTTAAATTGAATTCGTTTTATTCATTCAAGTATAAAATTAAATAATAAGAGTAGCGATACGATATAAAAAATATATAATATACGTGTGCTGTGTTCTCTATCAGAGCGCAATGACGTTATCGTAAACGAATATGGCGAAATTCTGAAAGCGTATTATTTATATCTTTAACGTTAAATGCGATTTGTATTTTATTAAGAGAATTCCATTACTTGGACACGTACAATAAATAACGTTTTTAATAAATGTTGTCCAAAACGAGCCACCATAAATCTTTGATAGTGGTGCGTTAATGGCGTACTAGTGTTAATTGGTGTTCAGTGAATGTAGGTTAGAAGAAAGAGCGATGAAGGACTTGCACAGCTGTAATTTACTTTATGTATTTCTATATAAAGCTCGCTGTTAAGACTTCCTTCTCGCGGTTAACTTATGATTTATGGTTAATGTTATTCTATGAAGTTGTACCAACACTACACCTGGCCCTGTTATCCGGGACTTGCCGGTAAGAATCATTGTGTTTCATACACAGTGGTGGAACTGGTGTGTGGGAAATGGCGTAAGACAATACGGGCGGGCTCAGTTCACACCCAGCTCACGCCGTACCTCCGTTGTCTGTCTGTATTACCAAACAATAGTACACTCAAGTCATAAACAATAAATCAAAATACATATACCTACATACTAAATCGTAAATTATACACGTTATGTCTAATAATCACAGCATTTCAAAATGATGAAGTATCCAATTAACGTTTCTTTATAAATTATATTCATAAAGGTCTCTTTATGCAAAATCGAACCATGTTCATATTATACATTTAATTTCTAGATCTACCTACTGGAATAGACGAACCTTTTTATAAAGGTGAGCAAGTACATGATTCATGTTGTTACGTGTAATAGAAGTAGCAAGAGACAAATGAGATAACACTGATAGAGTTAGAACAAGTCGATGCTTTTAAAAAATATGAATTATATTAGATAGCTACTACAGTACAATATACATTACAATACAGTCAGGTTTAAACGATTTCAATATTTCAAACAATACACCTTTCCTAATATGAAATGATTTTTATTTTCTTGAAGACATTTCATTAAATCGATCATTTCTTTTAGATTATACATATATACAATATATAAAGATTTCTATCTAATGTAATAACTATGTAGTTATTTATGTAATTTCATTTTTTTAAATTTTAATACAAGACGAGTTCTGTTTACATATCTTATTTTTAATATTAACATCCACTATTTGTTACTGTACAAGCTTCTTAATTTTATTTAATACTACACCCTACTATAAAATATGCACACAGACGTACAATATCTCTCCACTTGCAACCGTCGATAATATTATTGGATTTTTAACAACGTTCTACCATTAGATTTATCTTGAACGATCGTGTTTCCCGACGTGTCCGCTGTCTTAGCCGGACAACACCGCAAGATCAAGCTCTTATCTGTGTCGAGCTTTTTTATATACAAGCACTCTATGTCGACGGTTTTATTTATGTTATCCATTTACCACGTGTTCGCTGTAGGGAACAACAAAATGTTGTTAATATCTTAAATCTTGTCTCTTAAAAGGCGATACCTGTCGTTGCTTCTTATATAGTACAGTAAAGTAGACAAGAGCAACATTGTACGTGTGATACAATTGATACGTAATGTTTGTAATAAAAGGAAATATCGACATGATTTAATAAAAAAAACTAACAAGTGCAAATGTCTAATTATTTGTTTATATTATAAAAACTGGATATTTTTAATAGAAGAAAATGTTCGTATCGTATGTTTTAATTTGTAACTTGTTTAATTTCTTCATTTTAAACATGGAAATGTTACAAAAAGAAATATCGAACCTGGAATGTAATTTCATTAAATCCAGTTGTTCAAAATGTTTAATGTACAATAGTAACCCTAAATGTATCGTCGTATCGATCAGACACGCATCTGATTTATTCTATCAATTTACAACGTATTCGCCGAAGGCAACAAACGCAACGTTGTTAAATATCTTTAAATCGTGTCTCTTAAAAGGTGATAGCCCCCCGTCACTGCTCTTTAAACGACGTACTAAACTTTTCAACTATATCGCCGTGCTAAAGAAAAGTTGCCTATGAATTTGGCGTTATCACTTTACAGCGGCGTACCCCTTATCTGTGCTCATATAAATCACATTTAACTATCTTAGCTTCCTACAGACGAAAAATGCGGCGTGCGATCTCTGAAACTACGGACTTGTAAAAACACGCTTGGCTGAGAAAGAGTCGGACGGCCAACTTCAGATTCTGCGGCAGAATTATTGCGCGGGTCGCCTCCGACCCTCTCTTCTCTTTTGCCTTGCCTGCTTTCTCGCCGAGCCGCGCTCCGCTAGAGAAATTTATGACACTGTCATATTTCGCAAGTTGCAAGCCGGTAATTCCTGGGTGGGAATTTATTACAGCGCTGTCCCGCTTGGACCATTAATCCTTGTTTTTCCCGGCCGTTGCGGCCGACTCGTCACCGCGCCGCGACCCACACTTTTTCTATGTTGTCGCTTTCGCGTGCCAACTGACGTGGTTATTTTACACCGTGAACTATACGCGTGCAATATTAATAAACTAATATTGATCATAGATAACGTGTTTTTTATAGCATGGGTCCAATATTTTAATACCAACAGACAAAGCAAAGAATGAAAATAAATGGAAAACTATCCATATTCTTTCATATAAAAATATTTTTTCAAAAATATCCAAAACTCAAACAACGCATTTGAATTAAAATTATAAATATTTATATAACACTAAATTATTTTATCAGATTAAATTATGACAAATAGTTTCATTCAATTATAAAAAACTTTACAAATAATAAACTATGATTTTTTTATCTACTATTTATAAAATGTTAGAATTTAATTAATTTTTTGTGGATAAATTACTACCCAACATAAGATTTTTTCATAAAACTAAAATATTTAATAATTATTTACTTCTCACGCTTCGACACTAAAAGATTTCGATGAAATTGTTAAAAATACAAAAACACAATTTCTGAGATTGATAAAAATTTGACAATAAATATATAAACAATATCTGCAGAATTGAGAGAGTGACTTTTTATGAAAAATTCTTATGTAAAAAGTATATAGCAATAAATTTCTAATAGTAACTTTTCTTTATAAATATAGAATTAAAATAAATATAAAAAAATTATTGTATATTAAATGTACATTTATGATGAATGAATATTGCTAATATAAGTATTACAGTTTCATATTTACATATCGTTAAGTGTATGAATGCAACTAGTTTGTCAATGAACTAGATCTTATATATGCATGCACATGAGATGAAATTAAATATGCAAATAATTTGATTTAAAATATGCGGCCCTTTAGTTTGCAAAAGAACTATATAATACATACTAACAATGAAATATCAAAGCAAAGAAGCAGAAGAATCACTGACATATGACCAATATAAATTGTGTATGTATAATAGCCAACAATTACGATGAAATCTAGAAGTTGTTCCCTTTGTTAAAGATACAATGGTTTAATCGTCGTAAATCACATATGCATTCATTTGCATATCTATAATATGTTATAAATAAACCTCACATAAAGTACCTTAAATAATGGGGTTCGGTTCTGTAAAAGTTACCTCACGGTTATTGTATGTAATCAGTAATCTCCTAATAAGAGGTAACCTGAGTAGTAGCCGGTTCCGATGAATAGACGAGGTTCTTGAAAGTTTCACACATGTTCTTTCTAAAAACTTGTTAAACCAGCCAGGTGAGATAATACAAAAGAACTGTATTTAAAGTTCTCAAAATATATATCATAGCGAAACGCATACGTCTTATCAATAGCTTCATTAGTTTATTTAATACTATTTAATTCAAATTTAAACAGTTTACAATACGAAAACAGTGTAATAAATAAATAACGTGGACGTTATGCTAATACAAGAAATTTTAATTAGTTGATTACACGCAAATGAGCAGTTAAGATTTGTTTTTTGTCACGATGTGCATTCTTTCTTATTCAATAAAATGTTTAATAATAAAACTGTTTGGACAACATTTAATTATACTCGGCATAAATTATTTTCAATACACATGCACAGCTCTTGAAATAATTTATCTTTTTTATAATAATTTATAATTTCAATACTTGTAAAAAATTGTACATTGATTTCAACAAAAATTATTTTATTAATATATATGTATAATAAAAATAATAGTCATAATTAATATACAAAAACTTTCTAAAATTATACAAGAAAATTAATATCCAAAAATTACTGTCTATACATTACACTTAAGTATCGAGCAATTATTGTAAATATCTATTTATCAATTTATCATTAAATGTGAATACTTAAGGTCGTGCTTAGTTATTACTTTGTATAGAAAACATTATTTCAATATTTCAAATAAATATACAGCTATTATGTAGTAATGGATCTATTTTATTATCGACATATGTTGTATTGAACGTTAATTAGTTTCAAGATACATTTTATATGTATTATTAACTTTTTGTTAACCCATAATTTAATATTTTTCATATATGTATACATAATTTTAAATATATTTGAATATATCATACATCAATCATTTTACGACGTTTCTATTACTTAAACATAAGAATTAGCATTAATTTAAGATAAAGAAAAAAATAGTCGAAATATTTTCTTAGACAAAAGGTTCAGATTACTACGTATATTTAATATTTTAAGGAGATTTTAATTATTATATTTCATTTAAAAATATAATAAAATAATTATATAAATTCAACTATAAAAATTGATATATATATATATATATATATATATATATATATATATATATATATTACTATAGACACTTCTATAAAAAAATAGCAAATTGAAAATTCAATTTTCAAATATAATAATTCTGCAAAACATATTTATTTTTTTAAAAAATACATTTTTGTATATGTACATTCTTCAAACATACTTATAAAGTTATTAATGTGGCCACATTTTATATTTTGTTCTCTGTACAGTTTTTTTTTTAACAACCAGAGTCTAAATAAGTAACAAAAAAAGTAACAACAGCTACAAACGCCCTGTTAAATTATGAAAATTTACTTCGGTTTATGTATGACCCGAGTAAAAGTCATAAAATGCATCGCGTTGCACGCAACCGAAACGCTAAAACGACTGCAACGCCAATACGAATCTACCGTTCGCGTCTGCAAATGGATGGATTTAATTATTTTTAAACATTATGTCGGTCGTACATCCTATGGACATTTTATGGTCGATAAATCACAAATTACGTGGCCATAGCCCTGATGAAATATGATTTAAGAATGCAATTAAATTTGAAAGGCGATTTTACCAACACAAACATTTATACATGACAAGGACTATTAATGTAATGGTTCGATCAGTGGCGGGTCGTTGAATTGTCTCTTATAAATTTATTCAAATCATCTCGTATAATATTACTCAAATATAGTTTATATTATTTTAATTAAAATGAAAAATTAAAAAAAATATTTGAAATTAAATTAAAAAAAATATAAAAAATTTCAGTTGCATTTAAAAAAAGAATTATAAAAATATGTTATTGTAGTAAAAAAATATTGATAAGAGATTTTTCAATAAAAATATTTATAATCTTAAATAACTAATTTAATTTAATATAAGCAAAATAATTTAAAATAGGTTTATATTTAAATATTATATAATATATTACAACAAACAATATCTATCATAAATGTCTATATATATATATATATATATATATGTAATAAATGGTTTCCTTACAAGACTAACTAAAAGCGTACATTTCATTTCTTGAAGGCTTTTAAATCCACAGTAGCGTTTGAGGCAAAACGACATGCAAAATAATAATTATTTCACATGCATTCATAAAAAAAATCCAATCTTCAGAAGCATGCGTGTCTAATAATACAATTCGAGTAGAATAATAAAAAAAAAGAATCAAAAGATATAAATAATACATTCTGATAATACAGTATTTTATCGAACGTATGATGAACCACCACTGCACTATTGCGATCAGTCTTTTCAAGCTACAAAACCATAAAAGTCACAGTAATGATTTATTCAATACGGGCGATTTATGTTACAAAAACACGATCGCCATTACAAAGCCGTAACAAATGTGAAAATATCTACATACATACACGAGTCAAACAGCGGCTCTGTGTTTGCCGTAAATCACTGTGTGGTTTCGATTTGTTAAACGATACCGTGCGTGTTTTTGTATACCTAGTTCGCCACCCACGCCATCGCATTGTTGTGATCCTGATGCTGCAACTGCAACGATCCGCCTCCACGTACCAATTACATGTTCTATGCGAGCCGCGTGCACGTGCCTCACGAGAAGAATACCTTTTTATCATATATCTCGTCTATAATTATGAATCTATTAAATGATAAATCCTAGAAATATCCTATATGTTCACTTAATACAAATTGAAAAAATAACAAAGTCCTTTTTTAACATTTCTATTTCGAACTCTCAAAAATCAATCTTCCATTTAAATAATTAACTGTAGTATCTTAGAAATTTTATTATATATTTAATCATATACGTACTTTCCTAACATAGTTACGATTAATATTCATTAGAAATATAGATATAAATATTTTTTAATACAAATATAAAAAACAAGGGCGTCCTACTTGAAAGTAATAAAAAAATATGTTGATCTGTCATACTTTCATTGATCTCAGATAATTGAGAATAATCTCATACATCTAAAGCATATACCGACAACAATTTTAAATTAATGAAAGGAAATATATAAATACACATATTAAGATAATAAATGAATTACGTGATCATTGATAATTTAGAACGGAAAATAAATACAGTATATAATGTGATTTATAGATTGAAAACTAAATAGTATTTTTTTCAATCCTCGACAAGCTAATAATTGAGAAATATTTTAATTAAAGTCATGTAGTCGGAAAGACAGAATAAATTGATAAATAAATTATAGTAATTACTGATACAACAGAATTATGTTTTAGTCGATGAAATAAAAAAAATATATTGTACAACTGTAAATATTTTAATATATCAAATACAAATGACTTAAAATAATAAAAGTATTTATCATTCTTTATATACTGTTGAATAGTTATTTTTTATATTTTTTTCTTCCTCTTTCTCTCTCTTGTGCTCTTATATATATATATATATATATATATATATATATATATATATATATATATATATATATATATATATATATATATATATATATATATAATATATATATACTATATATATATATATATATATATATATATATATATTAATGGAAATAATAAACTTTTTGATCTATTAGAAATATATTAAAAAATAATTTGAACAAAGACTATATTAAGTTTCTAATACAAATTTCATTTTTTTTATATTATGAAGATGATTACGAGAATTTAGAAAGAGTAGAAAATAAATGGTAACAAATAATCCATATCAGAAACAAACTAAATTAAAAACAATATGAGAGTAAATGAAATCAATTTTTCAATAACATATGTAGGTTGTTATTGAAGACAATAAAATCTTATAGTCAAAGAGAATGATTCCTTTGTTAAAAACATATAATATATTTTATTACAATTTAAAAATTAAATTTAATAACTGATTAATTTTTCCACATTGAAAATAATTTTGATTTTTTTTTAAATATAACAAAATCATTTTTCACATAAAATATCACTTTAATTTCTATTTATTTCCATTAAAATGTTATTTACGGAAAAAATCTTATAATTAAAAAAACGTGTTAATATTTATAAAGTGTAATTTTATAGTTTATAAAATATTCTTTCTTCGTTAAATACTTTTCGAAAAGGAATTGAAATTTTGTGCAAATTAGAAAAAAAACGTATTAAAAAAAACCTTCCTTCTTCGAAAAGCCATGTATAATTTTATTTGTTTATTATTCATTTATTCAGAATGTATTCAGGTGTATCGTGACTTCTCAAATTCCACCAGTAATCTAATCATTTCAAAGCACACATACACACACACATATACTTAAATCGTATTATCGTTTAAAGTTTAACATTACAATATTTCCTTTCCGTGACATTACCATATTGACATAATCTCTCTGGCCCGATCATAATACACCGAATCATTATTTCAACATCAAACATGCTATAAATCAAACACTAAAAAGTTGTCTTCTCGGCTCTTCGCAATTGCGTTGACAACGCGTCTACTGAAGACCGGTGGCCTCGAGATGTCCATCAAATCAACGGACATCAGTCGACTCTTTACTGCCAGAGTTTAACCGGTCCGCCACTCTCACATTGTTCATCTGTCAGTCGTTACTCAATCAAGTGAAACAAAGTCGCCGGCAGCGTTCAGAAGAACACATGCCGGTCATTCTTTGTTCTTCGACTCAGACGTGATCGCGTTTACGGCCTATCTTCTACACAAATTGGACAGAGATCATGTGATGGATACAAATTTATAAAACCACATTAATATTATTATAAAACCACACTAATAGAATAGTCACATTACAATACGAACGAATGATCGAAAAATTTATCTATCTATACACACATACATACATACATACATACATACATACATATATATATATATATATATATATATATATATATATATAAACACTTGCGTCTATATGTTTCATCTCTTCGATTCGATAGCGCATGTGAATGAACTCTATAAAATCGAGCGTGAGTGAAATAAATCAATAAAAACGGAAAGTAATAACTGTTATCCTGTGATGGATTTATAGTTCCGGCAATTCACATTAAAAATGTTATTAACTTGTACTGAGTATATACCAGTTGCTCATGTACCGTAACTTACTAATACTCACTTAGTATCTTACTGCACTATAAACACATACACAGTTTATCTGTAATAAAATATTAAGTTTTCTCTTTTTTTAATTCGATACTACTTACGTCTTGAATGTTTTACGAGAAGAAAATATTTGAATTGTTAGAAGAAATATAGCCATGAATTTATGAACTAATATTAACAATCGATGTTAGATTATTTATGAACTTTGCTGGGATTCAGACTGAAATAATTTATTTTCAAACATAATATAAAATGATTTACGAATCGTTAAATGATTTTTTTATTTAATAGATTTTATGATTTGATTGCTAAGAAAACAATAGATTATTTAACAAGGTTACTATATATCCTCAGCTGGTAATTTCAATCATAATTTCAATACTAAAACCAACAGAAATAAATATAATTTCGAAATAATTTTTTTAATTTAAATATACATTTTAAAATTTATATGATAAATGAAAAATTGAAATGTTTGAATTTTCAAAAGAAGATAAAATGTTCGCATTAAAAACGTTTTCAAAATTGTTATTTAATTTTTAATATATTTTTTGTATTCTCAAATTAAAAAGATAAAATTTGCTTTCGTAATTAAAAAAAACTTGAATTTCTATGAAAACTCTATGGATACTGTTTTGAAAGTTATTTTTTGCATATATATGTATTTATAACAATTAATAAAGAGAAGCTGATGATGATGATAAACTCACATTCATATATGCATATTATTTCAATATTTTCAAAATAATGATTCTATACAAAAAATATAAATATTTTTCATATATTACTCGATGAATAATAAAAAATAATATTTTTTCTTATAATAGAAAACTGATAAAGAAAATTGCATATAAGAGCTAGTGGAGTTAAAATAATGTATTAGTTTATTTATCTGATATTACATCAAATAAATAAACGAGATATAATTACTTGATATAAAATTATATTCAACAACTATAATTAGTCGAGAAATAATCATAAACGCTTCATTAAAACTTTTCACCAATTCCTCCTAATAACTCTGTACATTCTGTACAGAATGAAACAAAAATACGAACATGTAATATGAATCGTAGCAAATCTAGCCAAACGACATATTGCAAAACGTGTGCACGAAATTTTTACCACATATGTGATTCGTTACAAAGAGAAATACAATACGAATGTTTCCTCCACGATAGACTGGACACACGAGCCAAACAGAAAAGATGCCCGCTGTCGTCCGGTTCTTTGTATTAACCATCGGCTCACACAAAACACGTGCTTTGGAAGGCAGTCACGTACAACCACGATTCGTATTGTATGTAAACGCGGGCGATGATTGCTTATACCAAAAGGCTTGGTCGGTCAGAACGCCTCCCAACACGTTCAAATTGCGGTAGGGATCGCCCACGGAAGAACTGTTGAAGTAGGAGTTACCATTTATTTTTTTTTTTTTGAAATTTATTCATACTCGCCGTGGAGTCCACACTGTCATTCATTTATTGAAATATTGTCGATAGGAAGTACCATCGTGCATTGTGCGTGATCCACTGCCGAAATTTTGATTAATTTTCACACTTACTGCTGAGTCTTTGTTTTCAATACAAAAGATTTACGAGCTCGTTTGTTGTTATCAATTCATAAATAAATATTAAAAAATCATAGAAAATAAATATACGATGAAGATTTTTGCTAGTATAGGAAGATAAAGTACAGAGCTGTCAAATACACGAAATATTTATAAAAAAAATATAGACTTCAAAAACGTGTAATTATTATTCATAAAAAGATTTATAAATTTCAAACGAGACCAATAATAATAACATAAAAACAACTATTACACAATACAATATTATATTAATTATTTGGTTTGTAATAAAAAATATGAATTATAGTCGAAATTGTATTATTAAAAGTAAATTAAACGAATATATATTCAAGGATATATTTTATGAAAACGAGCATAAAAACGAAAATAAAATTTAAAAATATACACATGTATAAACATTTAAAACTTAAAAAAAATATTAATTTATGGCTTTAATAAAACCAATATTTACATTCACAAATTTATTTGTATACTGATACATATTGATCGATATGTTGAATTAGCAATTCAATAAAATATCCAAATATATTTTTACATGTTTTTTTAGAATATCTAAATGTTATTTGAAAAATTCTCTATAGAACATATCGGTTAGTTATCGTAAACCAATAATAAAAATGAAATATTTCCTTATTCCGTCAAAAACAAATATCGTGATATATAGTACACAATAATGTACGATTTTATTCCGAATGATTTACGATATGGTTTCGATAATCGATTACGACGACGATAAAATTATAACTGTCTAACAATATCGCAAAATGTTCATATTTTTAACAGGAAATGACGTCATCTTAATCCTCATGCCAATATAAGTATCGCAAAATAGATACAAGTACACATACACTATCCGTCACGATAATTTCACTTTGACAGTTAAAATATGACTAATTTATCAAAAAGGTTCAGCTATGACATCTCCAACGACCGACTCTCAGCATATTGATAGCAAATGACAGCAATACATATTGATGACTGATAAGTTATGTGTGTTGAGTGATTATTAATATCAATCCAAACAAACACAAGGATTTAAGTCACTTGCGGATGTCTTCATTAAATGATGTATCGACGTGGCAATAAATATAATATTTCACTGGTATTAAAATTGATTATTATTTATATTACAGCTGATATAGTTTAAAACCAAGTGAATTGTTTGGTGATTATTTTTTTAAATTAATCATACTAGGAATATTTATTTTTTAAATTAAAATTTATTACGAACATACATACATACATACATACATACAAATATATATATGTATATATATATATATATATATGTATATATATATATATATATAAACAGACTTTTTCTATCCATTACTGGATGAAAGTTTCTCCCAAAAATTTCAACTTCGATCGATCCAATGATTTTTTCTTTTAGTTCATTCCTATAAATTTTCTTCTTTCTCTGTCCCATCAATCCATAGATTTTTCTTAATTTTTTTATATATCTAGATTCTAATTTCTTTTGTCCATTGGTGATCTCTTCTTGATAAATAATCCATCAATTTTTACTATAAATTTCTCACTTTTACTCTAATATCTATAATTTTTGTTTTTTTTTTCTGATTTACTCGGACCTCTCTATTTCTACATAATTTTGCCAACATCCATCTTCCCATGCTTTTTTGTGTTATTTGGAACTTCGAAATTATTCTAGTGTTTAAACCCCATATTTCACTGTCATAAGTGAAAACAGATAGGATGCATTAACAAAAATATTTTCTCTTTAAACATAGAGGAATATTCTACTTCAAAATGTAAGTTTCGTTCGATTTGATATCATTCCAATTTTTTCTCATGTTAAGAGCATCTATAAATATTTTCTTGCATTAATAAATTGTATCCTAAATATACAGTTTTCTAACTTCTATATATATTTTTTTCATTCAAAATTTTTGTAACTTGCAAATTCAATGGTCATTATTTTTGTCTTGCTTTATTTTATCAGAAAACTAAATTTTGACTTGCTATGTCTAATTTTTCTATCCTTTTTTAAATTTATCTAAATTTGTTCAGAAAACAATGTCAAAAAATCATTGGTAATTAAGTACCTCATCTTTTCCTTTTTTTATTTAGATGTCCAAATTAGTGTCTTAAACACTTCTATTATAACTGTAAATAGTTTTGGTAATATTGTACCACTCTATACAAATATTTCTAATGAAATTAAATGTTTAAATAATATTTTAATCATATTGTTTATCCTGACTTTCTATATATTTTTACAATGTTATTATTTTACAATAGATATTTTTGCAATCAAATAATAAATCAATTTATAAACAATTAATAAAATCGAGAAAGTGAATATATTAGAGACAATAAAACTAATTAGTTAGTTTCTATTCGTAAGTGAGAAATAAAAACGACAAACATTTTTTGTCCCAACTACAAAGCTGTCATAATCATTAAATATAATTTATATCTATAATGGCGCGCAATTAACTTCTAACATTCAACTACTATTTCGAGATATCTCTTTTTACAGTGGGCGTCGAAAGATCCAATGACATACTTGACGCGTGAATAAAACGAAATCCTGAAGTAATAAAACGTGTTATATTTCATCCACTAATTTGAACCAACAATCCATACAACACATTAAAACGGAAGTCGCCTGTCAGCCCGTTTTATTCTTTTAATGGTTCGCCGGATTAGCTACTTAACATGTACATCAACAAAAATTTCATGAATCAAAACACAACTTATGCATGACAGCTACAAAGAGAGCTGACAGCTGGAGTCGGTTCGTCGCCTGCATAACTAAACGAACATGACAATAAAATTATATATGTCGACTGGCACGATAAAAGGGGCTTATTCATGAAATCACTTTTGTCATTTAGCCGATGCTGAAAGTGTTAATACAGTAAATCTATTTTCTGTCGTTTTTTTCCAATAGCATACATAATGACGATAATTTGATTAGAAACATTTTAGTCACATCCGAACAAAATCAACATCGAAATGAGTGAAATATTTTAACGTGATTTCAATAAAGAGTTGCACATTGCATAATGTTAGTGTAGTTTCGAAAAAAATATTAATTATTTTTTTCAAATCCAAACATTGTTAACAGATTAATTTAACTTTAAAAAAATATCCATAAAATACTTTAATTATCACTGAAATAAAATCTAAATACCAATCTAATACATTCTTCAGGCGATTTAAGACTAGACAATTTTATTAAACTTCAAATTAGTAATAATAATAAATTAATTTATTTTCTATTCTAATTTTAAAATTTATATGTTCTAACGTACTTTAAATATGATCATAATATTAATTTATATTAATGTTACCACTCACTAGTACTTAATCATACATTGTTGACTAAGCGAGATGGTCAAAGTTGATTTTTTATTCAAGGTTTACTCCCTTAGGAATATTTCCTTCAATTTGGCTAAAAAATCCTGTCTATCCAGAGATTAAATATATTTTTCTACAATACTCTTCAGTTATATATATATATATATATATATATATATATATATATATATATATATAGAGAGAGAGAGAGAGAGAGAGAGAGAGAGATTTATGGAAAAAGCTACGAGTTTTCTTATTTGTAAAACAGTGAAAAATTTTCAAATTTTCCTATACTTTTTCTGGCTTCAACAAACACAGAGGGTAATAAAATGAAATAATCAGAATATAAACATCACATAATATAAATATTAATAGAAGAATATCTATTTTACGAATAATACAAATCAGATAATGATATTGAGAAAAAAGGGAAAAAAATACATAAATAAATATTGTAAATTGTTTTGCAAAATAAAACTTTACAATTATATTTTAATATAACAAATTACATTATTTATGAATTTAAATATAAAGATGAACTAATCAATATTATATTGAATTAGAAAGCAAGTTAGTTTAAAAGTCAAATGAATGAACAAGGTTAAACTCAATTGTGTTTGAATAGTAATTCTTAGTAAAATGATTTATGAGAAAAAGGACTACTTAGAAACAATTTATGTATGCATATATATATATATATATATATATATATATATATATATATATATATATATATATATATATATATACAGGTGCGAAATATTACTACAAAGGTACATAATAGATCTCATAATTATTAAAAATGGATTCTTAATAATTATATTCATAAAAGTTTACAGACAACTGTATAAAATTAAGATAAATAATCTATATGTGTAAGTTACAACCTTTTCATCAATTATTTGTACAATTACAAAATGCTCACTATGAAACTTTTGGTTTATTTTTTTTAAATTTAAGAAGATTTTTTTTCATATCTTGTACAAAAATATGTCGAATAACACAAAATGTTGAATCAGGATAAGAAAAAAATATAAATCAATAAACATTAGTTTATCTTTTACATTAAAAGTGGTTGAAAATATGAGAAAATCGAATTAACTATTTGAAAAAATTAAATAAAATAAATATCTGATTGATAATTTATTTAATTAGATTAATAAATAAATATATATGGTAATTAAGAACACGTCTGTAAATTAACGACATCGAATTAAAAATAAATTTAAGTTTAATTTTTCAAATTAGTTAGAAAAAACAATCTCAAATAGATTTCCGATATATTTTCATGAACAGTCACATATTAAAAATTCGAATAATTTTTTTACGATAAGAAAATTGCTTAATACTTTTAAAAACTAAAAATAAACTGACACCTATTTGAGATTTATATGATATAAGTAAGACTTAATCTCTTCAAATATTACTTGCTAAATGATAATATCATTTTTAAGTAGTAAATAGTTTCATTTTGAGGTCAAGTATCTATATTAATACACAAAAGATTAAACTATAAGTACATATTAAACATAAATAACGATATAACGAAAATAAATTTTATTTGCTGTAAAAGTCATTCTTTATACATTACTATACGGTAGTTTTAGAAATTTAAACTTACTATTTTAAATAATAAAATTGTCTAGTAGCTCGATTTTTTATTATTCAACATTTATAAAAATATTACACTACTTTTAATCCAAGGTTTCAATATTAAACAGATGGTTTTATCTAGTTTAAATTTTTATATATTTAAATCAATATTCTCGTTACGTTCTGATTAACTTAGACTTACATAACTATACAGCTATTGTATGTGTTTTATTTCAAATAAGTTGAAAACTAATGCATTAATCGTATTTAATTGCATATAAAAAGGATATAAAATTCTTAAAACATTCATATTAGAGAAAGAAAATTTGTTGTAAAAGTAAAGCCCTTGAACTAATATATTAGTATTAATAATAATAGTTTTAATATTAGTAATAGAATTTTCCATTATGTAGAATTTATAATATTTCTAAAGAATATTTAATAAGCACGCAAATGAAAAAAAATAGCAAAAAAATCATAATAAATGACATCAAATTAATTTTTACAAATTTCATAACTACAAATCATACATATCGTTATTTACGTATATTATGCATAGCTGTCAAAAGGAACAGTTATTTCATATTTATCAAAACCTATACAAATACATACGTTATCCTTCTGCCTTTGTATCGTATAAAATATGCATCACGAACGTATTGAATTATAAATGTAACTGCTTATAAAAAGTACTCTGCGTGTGTGTGTGTGTGTGTGTGTATATATATATATATATATATATATATATATATATATATATATATATATATATATATATATATACATAAACGCAATTTCTATTGTCATAGGTTCATCTTTATTCAACTATACAAACATAGTCATTTAATAGAAAAGAATAAGTATTTGTCCATTACTGTTGATATAGTGTATACAGTTTTAACTATCAGTCGTAAACGAGAATAGAGTCAAACAACCACCCTAGTTCAAACGTTATGTTTTAAAGACTTTATTAAATTGGCGTGCATATGGCGTGTGTCGTAAATAATGTCCGTGAGAGATTAAATGTTATTTAGAACATGTAGCACCACCAATCTGAAATTGACATGTCAACTAGTAGAGCACGCACGCTTTCAGTTTGAAACTAGACGGAGCACTTAATAATCAAGATTATTATCGTTTTTGATCATTTTTAGAAGTGATAACATCAAATACAAACGATTTTTGATAACATGTGTACTGTACCGTGTGCATGATATTAAATGATACAGTATACAACTAATTAAAAAGTAATATCAACTAAAAAGGAACGAAGTCACGTGAAATGTTTCGATTCTTGTACAATACTAATCTGAAATACAGATCGGAATATATTTTTTTCACAATTATATTAGATCAATATTTGTTTAAATTTAATATCGTTTAATATTCAATATTTGTATCAACGAGAAAGTTTTATTTTTAATATGAACATAATTTGTTTAAATTACTAGTAAACGATTTTTAAAAATACTAACTATAAAAAAATTAATAAGAAAATGCTTTTATTACAAGATTTATAATTTCATTATGCAGGCAAAATTATATAATAAATTGTTAAATGTATCAAAACTTAATACTCAGAACATATTTCTAAATTGGAAATATATTAAATATTTTTTAACACGTAATCCTGTTGTACGGATTTCTTAGTGACTTTTCGTCGTTTATTTTTTACTTTTTCATTTCGCTATAATCGATTTCATTACTAAATCGTTTAAGTGAATATTCCAAACAGTAAACTATTTTAAAGTGAATTTCTAAATTATGAACTCTTTTTTGACTTGTTAGCAAAATTGTTAATATATAAAGAAATAATTTAGATTGCATAAATGAACCGTGATATTATGAACAATCTAACGATAATTAATGAATATGGAAAGTTATTAAATGTAATTTTAAATTTAAAAATCGTTGAATATTTTAAAACAATTATTTTTAGAGATAATTACAAAAAACTCGAATTCGACCATTTATTGGTCAATCTAAATAAAATTTATATTTTGAGACAAAGGCTTTTTGTAAAAAAATACATTAATAAAAAACTGACTGTATAAAATCATAAATTTTATTTTTTAAACAAAATTATATTTTAAATAAAAAGTTAACTACTAAAAAATGTTAAGTAACAACTGTAAGAATTAAAACACTACTTTGAATCTGACTTATGAAAAAATACTACATTAAACTAATAGCAATATTATGTTAATAAAAGTGTAAATTTAGAGATAATTAGAGATAAAAAAATAAAATTAGAGACTTAAATTAAAGAAACAAATTTGTTGTTTAAATAAAATTTATTTATATATATATATATATATATATATATATATATATATACACGTGTGTGTGTGTATGTGTGTGTGAAATATGGATCTTGAATGCCAAAATAATTTGGTATTTTCAAACAACACAAAAAGATGAAAAAATGTATGTTATGAATAACACTAAAAGATAAAAAGATAACCTAATGAATCAGAAAGAAAACAAAAGTACAAATTTTTTGACAAAAATGGGAAGTTCGACATAGGACAAGACAGGGTCATCGATAGACAAGGAAAGTTATTGATTGAAAATCTAGATATAAATGAAAATCTAAAAAGAGACACATAGTTAGATGTGACAACGATATAAAGAAAATTGTCAGAATAGACTAGAACAGAAAGATGTTGGATTAGTCTAAGTGGAAAATTTTGAGGTAGGCTTCATCCATAATAGATAAAAAGGATATTATATTAATAATATTATTCAATAAATTGTTTAAAAAGATTGGACATTACTACAAATCATACATCTTGATTAATTTGAAATAAATCAATTAATTTAAAATTATCCAAATATACTAAATACAAATTTATAAATGACAATTTCTATATTTGAAAATAAAATTTTAAATGGAAATAAAATATCAAATACATACTCAAATGTACTTACAGGATAACTCAAATGAAATTGAAGGATAGTAAAGAACAGTAAATTATAGTAAGCAAGTAAATGTATGTCCAAACCCTTGAGTCTTATTTTGGTTAATTTATATGAACTGTAGTATAAAAAAATAACCTAAATAATATTTCAAGAATGCATAAAAACACTACAATTCGTTTCTAATTATCATAAATCAATTAAAAATAATTAAATATAAAGTACAATAGCCATCTTTACACCATGTCTATTATAAATAAATACTTGAATGTATCTACATATAAACTAGATTGAAGTCAAATACAAAAGAAATAATGTGAATAATTATTCTTTTAAAATTATTATAAATCAGAATTATTTGATAATTTTCTTACCTTTTTTTATCACGAATGAATATTTTATTTCAAATAAACAAAAAACACTTTTATTTACACAAAAAACACATCATTAAAGTACAAAATAAATTTTAACCACATAAAATAACTAATACTCTCACTGTACGTGTATTGTCGTTAACCGTTTACATGCATATAAGTCCCCCCCACTATTTCAGTTATCGACCAATAATTTACATAAGTCTTTACATATTTATAAGAAAACGCATCGAATATTTTACAGAAAATAAACGTTAATACATCTTTATATAACATCTCATGAATTTAAAATAGAATAAATGTGTTTGATTTAATCAACAACGGACGTATTTACTAAATAGACAATGTATTTGGATGTGTAGGTTGGAAAATAGATTATAGAATAACAGTATATTAATATTATAAATCTTTGTACTCGTATCAGATTATTTTTGTATTCATACGTATAGGTCATTGCTTATTTATAATGTTGATAGATTAAATAGTTAATATAAAAAATACAATTAATAAGAATAAATATTGTGTTTATTTTTTTAATAAACGAAAACAATAGCGCTTTTTTCGAGGTTAAAATTCATGTTTAAATATGCAAATGTCTAAATAATTGTCGAGTTAACTGAAGTTTTCTTTCCTGATCATTATCAATGCCATGATAAATGTTGGTTTTAATTCCTCTACATGAACTAGTACAAAAAACATTTCAGCTTTTATTTAACAATAAATAAACATTGATATTACTTATACACATGCCATACTGTGTGTAAAAAAGTAATTGGCACGAAAAGGTGAATTTGAATAGATCACAAGTTCGAATTTTATTTTATGATTTTTTAACATAAAATTGTTAAATATATTTGATCTAAAATAGAATTATTTTAATAAAAACATTCACATGATGGTATTTTGAATATAAATTAAATGTGAATATTTTCATAATGAAATTAATATTTATAAACAAATATTTATTTTATTAACATCATTTTATCCATCTATGCTGCATAAAATAATTTTCTAAATTTTTCCAGATATATTACTCCTCTTTTTAAAAAAATACCATAAAATTTCTATTAACATTATTTTACTCATTAATCAATACTTTCAGTTATCTATATATTCCTTAATTACCAATAAATACCATTTTGTTTATCAAGTATATTCTCTTTTTTTAAATATAGCTCTTTCATTTTCATCTGATTCTTTGTTATTCCAATTTTATTTATGACTCATATTATTTCCTAATCCATTATATTATCTTCTTTTCTATATTTAATATGAGGTTTTTTTTAATTTTCAAAAGTGTAATATATTTTAAAATTCTCTTCTTCTATAGACCTCAATTGTTAAATTAGTTAGAACTACAGCTTTGCAAAGTTTCAGATTTTTCTAAACATGAAATGTATTTATTTTTAGAATAATTTACATTCAGTGAATTACCTACATTTAATCTAACCTTAATTATTAGTTTATTTGGAAGAATTCATGAGGATCTTTAATACAGTGATCTTCTATTTCCTTCTGCATTCTAAACTGTTGGCCATTTGATATAGTCCATATATTTTTAATGGAAATTTCTCTCCACGATAATAAAAATGTTTGTTTTACACAATTACACCAATAAAAATAAAATTAAAAATAGCAATCTTTCACTTTTTATTTATATTTTTTTCTAAATAAAGCAATTTTAATTCTTGTTCTAATATTATTATAAAAATTTGTTGAAATTACAACTCCATATCTCACATTTTTTGAAAATGTATTTTTTTTTATTTATTCGAGTAACATTATTGTCAATGTTTATTTATTTATTTAATTTTTAAAGCAGCAATTATTAAAATCTGAACTTTATAATATTTTTCATTTTTTAATTATTTATTTATTATTAAAGGATTTTTTTATTAAACATGAATACAAATACACTTGATTTATAATAATTTCAAGGTAAATCTAATAAAAGCAAACATTCATATAAAAATAGTATAAAAAAACTTGCGGCTTCAAATTGAATATATATTAAAAACTGACAAATAAATTATACTTTGTCCAATGTTACGAACATTACAAGGAAAAACACAGCCATATATTATTGTTATTTTCGAGAAACTAATTAACAGTAGTTATATGAATCAAATGTTGATTCATATATGTTATTATACATTATTTCAGCGTCCAATTTAAACAATTTATTTAGAATGGTGATTATTACATCATTTTCGACACAATGTTCGTGACTGGCGAACAAAAACCCCGAAGCTTAAATATCTTATAAATAAGTCCATATCAACAGATCTTAAAAGTACTGTTTTAAAGTGTTTATAATAATAGTAATTACACATACTTAATGTATTTCGTAAGAATCGTTGGTCAGATATTTATTACAAATACATTACTTGAAAAAATATATGACCTTTCAATTTTCATTTTTATTATGTGTAAGTTAATGAATCATAAAAAATCATATTTAATGTGATAAACAAATAATATAATTGCATTTATATTCTTCATTTATTCTATTAACGAAATCTGAAAAAATTATTATATACAATATAAATGTAAGTATTTATATAGGAAATATAGATGTAAAGATAAATTTATATTTTGAATACAAACAAAAATTATTAAAATAGTTAAATAGAAAAGTATTGATCCCTGGTTAGCTAAAAAATATCCCACGTTGGCCGAAAATTATCCCACGTTGGCCGAAAAATATCCCTCGTTGGCCTAAAAATATCCCTCGTTGGCCTAAAAATATCCCTCGTTGATCGAAAAATATCCCTGGTTGACCGAAAAATATCCTCGGTTGGCCGAAAAATATCCTCGCTTTCTTCATTATTTCAAACGTATCGAGTTCCAGCATCGTGGTAGTCCGCATGTCCATATACTATTGTGGTTGGCAAATGCTCCCTGCGATCCACTTGATAATGACAAATTTGATGCTATCACATTAATTGATCACTTGATTTCTGTTTCATCTCAAGAAGCTTCTGGTAATATTAAATTACAAACACATAAACACACTTTTACATGCTATAAAATAATAATCCTCAGCAGTGCAGATTTGAAGCACCTTTTATGCCTTGCCCATCTACAACTATATTATCCCCCATGCAAAAAGACGATTCTAATTTCCAAAATTATGCTCAGCGTTATAAAAATATTAGGGTTAATCTTGAAAACAATGATTACTCTGATATTGATTCTTTTTACAAAAATAACAATATTACCTCAGATGAAGATTATTTTTAAAACATTGATCTAATTGTATTTTATATATTATACAATAGTAATATAATAGTAATTAAAAAAATGTTTTTTACAGGCTTTAAGATGGTAATGTCTATTGCGCAAAAATTTTTCTTATCAAAAACTGAGTAGGTATAAACGATACAATTAGTCATCACCAGAGGAAGCAATGGGAATCGAAGAAATTCCAAACGAAGAAATAAATTTTCATAATTTTATAAAAGTTTTAATTTGAAAATAAATATTAATCTTACTTAACACATTGTATGCGGGCAACATCTCGACGACGTCTTCGCATACTATTACTCGAGACGTGTTGTCCGCTTACGATGTGTTAATATGAAATAATTGTAAAAATTTATTTAAAACATTGATCATTTTCTACTTAAATTTTTATCTCGTGTATTTACCGCTTCTCTCCCTACTGCATTTCTTCATTTTGTTACTTGCTTTATCCTGAAGAATTTGTTCATCTACGAATTTTAGGAATACGTTTATCCGTGTACCTTTTTATTACTTTATTGAAAAGAAGTTTCACTTCTGGCATGTGTACATAAGTACGCATACCCTTTTTTTAAAAAAAAATACTTTTTCATTTATATTATTTTCTTATTTAATTTATTAGTTGTTAATAATTTGTCAAGTCTTAAAATTGGTGGAATAAAAAAGTAATTTGAGAAATGAAAATATTTTGTCTGAGTAAATCCAATAATCATTTTTGTATTGTCATCTTGAATAACAATTTAATAATTGAACTTCATTATTATATATAAGTAAAGAAACTGAAAAAAAATATTTATTTAATTTCAGAAACGAAATACACAATTATAACAATAAGCAAAGAACTTTTTCACAAATTACAATACGTCAATGAGACCATAATAGAGCAAACAAAGAAATACAAATCCAATGGTTGAGTAGCCAACAGAAAAGCATGGGTCAGGTACACACGTTACCGCTTCTCTTCGTCACGTCAAAAGAGAGGGGTCAGGTCTCCGCTATCCATAATAACATGCTGTCAGGCACGGGGTGGGCCACGGCTTGTCGTACAGATTGAATTCCCTTTTCATCCGGGATATAATAGACAGCCACAGGGTACAAACCACGACAGGCACGAACACAAAAGACATCACCGCATGATGATTTTTTTTTCATACGTTATAATCATGCATACGATGACGATGTTTTGATGATAATGATAATGACTCGCTACAGACAGAGAATTTCTGTTGTACAGGATAAACGGTAGTTAGTGTCTGTCTATTTAGATTTTTTTCTTGAATATGACGTATTTGTATTTTGATAGATACGTCTCTTTTTATATATAATTTTATATATGTATATATATATATATATATATATATATATATATATATATATATGTATATATATAATATATATGTACATATTCCAAGATACCAGTATTTAACCAAAGAGTTCTTGTTTAATATAGATTTAACTTTTACAAGTATATACATATTAATTTAATTTTGAATTTTATATTAAAATAAATACGTTATTAACGAACATCCTTATTACTTGTATATTTCTTTAAAAAAATGAAAATAAATTAGATTAATCTATAATCGATTTTTACAGTCTTTCTTAAAAATTATTATATTATTGAAAATAAAAATATTCATTTCAAAATAAATTGCAATATTTAAAATATATCATATTTTCAAACTTTTATATTTTGTAAATCAACAAAGACAAATTTAATTCATATAACTCTTAAATCATTTATTTGCTTAAAAAGTATAAATTTCCTCTTAATCTTACTAATTTATATATATATATAGAGAGAGAGAGAGAAAGAGAGAGAGAAATAAATTTATTTTTTCCTTATCAAAAAATCAATTTCAATATATTAAAAATAATTTTAGTCTAATAACTAAGATTAATTACAACATTTTTAAATTATAAATTTCAAATCAATTATATCTACACTGGCTGTCAATTCTGTTTTTCCTTTAAGGAAAAATAAAGTAGATAATAATTACTGAATTATTATTAAAGTAATTTCTAAGAATAAATAATTGTTCATATTATTTTCCTCATTGCACGAAACAAATATTTATCAACGTGCTACATGTTTATTTTTTTAATAAAAACATTCGTAATTGACTTATCCTACTTACTATTAAATTATTATTATTATATTATTTTAATCCATTTCTATTTCAGTTAAATATTTATGCAATAAATGAAAAAAATTGTACTTTTAATTCGTTTTATTAACTGAAACGATATATCAACGTCAAACATAATTATTTATTACTTAGTACTAAAAGCTATAGTACATTAAGAATATTATATTTCTATATTTTTCCTTTTAGTTATTTTAACTACTTAAGATAAATGTATGAATTAATCATCAATGTTATTTATAAATAAATAATTATTATCATTTTTATAAATATACAGATTAAAGTATATTTTTGATTAGGATATTATTTATTTAATATTTTTATATAAAATATCAGAAAATAAAAATACTTTATTTTTTCATTTCTTTCAATTGTAGCAAATATTTAATAGCAATTTGTATGCAAAATTTTCTCATTATTATACACGAACATTAAACAAGATTGAATATACTATTTTTTACTATTAATTCGTTCTCCTTTAGACAATAATACGAAATTGATTGGGTTCGAGTTCAAATGATCAATAAATAACGTGTACATTTATAAACTGACATACAATGGACCATGTAATAATATTAATGATGTTTGATTAGGATACAACAGTCAAAACACACGTTTCATTTTAATGGTGGATATAAAGCATTGCATTGAAATCTCTTTATTTTCTTTTTCTTTTTAATTTATTATATTCAATTATGTAGATGTAATAAATTATAAATAATTGATTAGACTTTTACTAATACGAACCAAGTTATTAAATTTGAATAGATATTTATTGATTTATTGTAATGACTTTGGATTTAATCACACGTATGTAAAATTATTATTAAAATTTTATTTATCAACAAATAATAATCATACCAAATCCAATTATTATTTTTTTATATAATTATACATCAAATCAATGTCAACAAATAATTTATACAAATAGTTACCAACAATTATGACTTTTCTCATCAGAAAATACATATAATTGGTATGTATTTGTATAATTAATAACTTACAGACAACAATAATTTCTTGATATGCTTATAGATTTATGATATGATTGTTTGGAAAGTGAGAGAATTGAAGAAAAGAGTGGTATACAAATTAAGGAATTACTAAAAAAATAGTTAGCAGACAATAGTTTTAATATTGAAAATTTAAAATAGAAAAGAATAACAATGAATCGAAATTTAATTTTCTATTATGACTAATGATGGTTAAATTTTGGAACAAATATTAAAAAAAATAATTATGTACTTTGTATCTAACTGAAAAAATACTATAGAATTATAATATCTATACATTCAATTTATGTATCGAATTAATCAACAAATATTAAGAGCTAATTAAAAATAAGGATTTATTTTAATATACGACGTCATAACTGCATGTCTTACACCATTGCAGTAAAATTAAGAGAATCAGATTATGATATGTTATTCTATTCACTTACTCATAAAATTATCACTAATAGATTAATATCTTTTTCATTACTTCTTGATAAAATCATTTTTTTGATATAAAATATTTTAGGGGCAGACGAATGTAATTATTTTTTTTTAATAAATTATCAATTTTAAAATATGATATTTTATAAAAAGAGTACATTTTTAAATTGATTCATTTAAAAAACTACTAAATACAATATATATTTTGAATAGCGTTTAAATTTTTATCTATCAAATTGATAATTTTGATTCACACACACACACACATATATATATATATATATATATATATATAATTATGATAATTTGTTGTATGTAAACTAAATTTATGGCATACACTTCCGTCAATAATTTAAATCATTTACTCGTTTTGTGGTTACGTTTGCCATTAGATGATTATAAACATTTATATGCAGAGATTCAATAACTCGTTAAACCAGTGTTAATATCTTAAGAAAAACATTAAATTAAATATTGTTGACAATAACATCTGTGTGTGGTCTTAGGAGAAGAAACATACGATAAAATAATTTTTATGTACACAAATTAAAATATGTACTAAAGAGCAATTAAAGATAATGTCCAAATTTTATTATGCTGAAAGATATTCATATATTATTTTTATTAACAAGAACGTATTTCATATATTTCTTGTTTCTTTCGAGATTTTGGAATATATTTTGAGAAAGTTTTCAATATGTGTGTATATGCTGTATCTTGCAATAAAAATATTTGCATTCCAAAAATATTACTGCTTTAAATATATATATATATATATATATATATATATATATATATATATATATATACAAAAATAAAATTCGATATCAGTTTTTTGTAATAAAAATGTAAAACTTATATGACGTTCATAAATGCATTTATAATACACAAATGATAAAACTCTTATCAGTAAATATATTTACGAAATGCATAACAGATGTAAATTCGATCAATTAACGTAAAAATATTTGTATATATAAGGATTATTACAGACGCCAATGTAAACATTTCCTATGAAATTCATATTATCTCTGAATATGTCAATATAAAAAAATATTAACCATTCGAATTTCAAATTGAAGTTTATAAGTCATTTATCATATTAAAAATATTTGACATATATACAATAGGTGTCACTCAAAATCATACAATAGAAAATTCTTAGAAATTATAACTAGAAATTTTAATTATTATATGAATATTTATTTTTTTAAAAAAATAATAATAACTTGGAATATAAAGCAACTTAAGCGTTAATTTTTTGAATATGCTTGGATAATTTCACCTCTTTTTAACAATTTATTGTTGTTTGAATAAGGAAATTAGTAACTTTTCCCAAAACTCATTTATTATATTTAATTATTCTTCTTGTAAGACATTTCTAAAATCGTGAATATTGAAAATGGAATACAATCGTATTTTTTTTCTATTTTAATTCACATAAGTCTGATAAAAAATTTATCTATTGATTTTGCAGAAGGTTGTATATCTTCTATAAGTCCATATTCTTAAAATAACTTTATTTTGAATTATTGTCAGTGTATTTCTTCCAACTCTAAATTTTGTTTTCCGAGCAACGGTGCGAACGTTTGCGAGCGAAATTTTTTGTTATATTCGTATTGTTTATGGTCCGTACGTACGTGTATAAGCATTAGAAAAGAGCGCCGACGCTTATTAAGCTCACAAACGGGTTTTGAAATTTTGGATTTTTGACGTTTTGAAAATGTCCAAAACTGTAAAACTTCAAAACGGTGCTGCGACGCCATTATGCGTATTAGAGTGAAACACCGACGCCAGATCGCAAACACCCCGGCCCTACACTATACAAATCCAGTGTAAGATTTACGGATTTCGAATAAATATTTTTTGGCAAAAAACGCAAACACTTCAAGGGGGGGGGTGTTATGTAAATTTCAGGAAAATTTCGAATTTTTTTTTTGGTAATTTTTTGTTATATTCGTATTGTTTACGGTCCGTACGTACGGTTATAAGCATTAGAAAAGGACGCCGACGCTTTATAAGTAAAATCTAAAAAAAATCAATTTTGAACATTTTTTTAAAAAAACAAACTATTTATAAAAACATATTTAGATTATAAATAATTATTTTAGCGTGGTACAAAATTAAATGGTTTATTTATTAATGAATTAAAGTTATTTTTTTAAACGAAAATAAAATAATTGCTATTTATATTCTGTATTAAACTAATGTTCGAAATAAAACAGATTTTTTTATACAAAAAAAAGTCAGTAAATTGTACTTGAAATAGTCGGTGAAAGGTCATCAAGTTTTTGATAAGGCTGCTATAGTGGAATGAAGAATAATTCACATTCGTGTATATATGTATTTTTATGAAAAAAATCTTTTTGCATGGTGACACAAAAGCGGATATTCTAAAAAAAGATCCATTGTCATGTAAGCGTAAAGCTGTGTCTAGTAAGGTAGCCGTAGCGCACGTTTCCTCATTTCAAACAACACAGTGTGTCGTTCTTCAGTGTTAGCGCGATGTTTCTCGCTCGTTTATCTCAACGTCCAAATGATACATGACAGTCGTCGCAGAGGCAACTGACTAATGTTGTAATTAGAGCTCGCGCACAGATTGAAACAAATGGTCTCGACGACGTCGAGGACGTTCAGGGAACTGTCACTCGTATCCCTTCACACGCCACAAGAGCCACATCAATATCTCTATTTGTATGCAACCTGTCTTCATTAAACTGACATTATAATTGTGGTGGTGGTCCTACCACGCCACAAGTTAACTTGTTGTTATTGCGTCGTTCAATGTAAATTTCCATGTTGTGTTGATTTTTTATGATTGAAATAAATGTACGTATTTTACATATGAATGGTTTTTAAGTTTTATTTCTTTTTATATCTTGAAATATTATGACAGATAGTGTACGTAGCGTGTTGTCACGAAACGTAAAAGAAACGTATCTTGACATGTTCAGTAAAACAATATAATCATAAAAATATGTTTTGTTCGAGTTGGTGCTTTTTTAAAACTCTTATTGAAATAATGTATGTTGCATATATATCTATTTATTAAAAAAATCTGTTGTTTCAAAGATGAATGACATGTAATGATGATATATTTACTTTTTTTTAATACATGTATACAGTTTCATTAAAATGAACAATCAACTTTTATTATCTCAAATAAAGTTTAAACGTTCCTATTTAATCATAATTACAATTTTATATAATCTTTTTTAAACTCTTTTTTTCGTTTTATTTATAAACACAAACTTAATGAGTTATATTGATTTTTCTTAACAAAACATTAACATTCTATTATTTTTACTAGCAATTAAAAATCATAATTTATTCACTTATTCATACACACACACACAAGCAATAAAATGTTTAAAGATTTATTTAATAAAAAAATATTTCTTCTTTTATAATTCGTAAAAAAATCGTTACATTTAGTCAAAAAGACCTCTATGATATTTTCAAACATAAATCTTTTAATAATTACACTTAACAGTAAAAATAAAACAGTTTTGTTTGAATTCTAAATGAATCACAACAGAATAATAATGAAATGTGTACATACATTATTTGACAGATATAATGTGCACATATTAGTTAACATGAAGATTAATATATTTAAATAAGGTTATCGAAAAAATCTTGCATGAAATTTAATTACTCACAGAAGCAACGGAGCGTAGAATAATATTCCATTGTCTATTTGGAAAACATGTCCCGTATCAGTTCGTAATCTTGCAAATAAAATTATATACGAACGTTAAATTTCAACGAACATTTGATACATGTTTCAGAGAAAATATTTTTGAGTAAGTGAACATTCATGTTATTTCGTAATATTTATTTATTTATTTCGTTATATTTATTTAATTCCTTGTTTCATTTTCTCTTAACACGCATATATATATATATATATTTATAAATGGTTATGTAGAACTATATATGGTTCTCAGGCCAAGTGATTAACACCACTTTTTGATTTTTTTTAAATTTTAATGCCAAAACACTTGATTGATGCTTAACTTTTTATATATGAAATAAATTTTCTTAGTATTTAAGCTTAACACCATCAAATGACAATTTTTTTGAACCGTGGAATAATAAATAATTGAATATGATTAACTCCATATATCGTTATAATAATGCAATTCAAACATACGAATTTAGTTAAGTAATTTTTAAATGCAACAGTATATATTAAACAATAACAATAAACTGTCTACCGTTATACTATCATAAAAAAGTACAATTTTATAAGAATATATACAACATTTAATACGTTAAAAGCCAAAACCACTTTGTTTACTTTTTCGTTTACTCTCTACAGATTTTTATTTACAAGATAAAAGAGGAGAAATATAATTGACTTGTTAAAATTCATTTTTCCTACTAAATATGGTTATTATGAAAATTTAAGAATAAATCGACCTAACAGGTCCCTGAATACGTCTGACGAAGAAAAATATGAATACTTAAATCTTAAATAATAAACAATGTATAAAAATTATTTTTTGTAATAAAAAACTTTTTTGAAAGTGAATTCAGTGGTATTAAATATTTTCATTTTATTTTCACTCGCCAAATCGATTAATTCCTTTAATTATGTGAAAATTATTAAAATAATAACCATTATTTTAAGCATATACTATTTTATGTGTTATTTATATAAAAGTTAGGTCTGTAATAATACATTCTTCAATTTTTATTTGAATTTAAATTTTAAAAATAAAATGTATATCATTTTATCAATTTTTCTACTCTTTTTTTTTGTAGAGTTATCGATTTTGCTAATGAGTGACTCATATATAATTAAAATATAATTACTTAAAAGTTAACATTAATTGTTTTCATCACTTTTAGAAATATTCTGAAGTTTTTAAACGAAAAAACCTTGAAATGTACTATATTTCTCACATTATAATGAATCATTAAGAAGTAATTAATTAATAGAGATAATTATTGTTTGTTTAAAATTAATATAACTATCAAATATTAGAAAAATGAAATATTTCATTACTAATTTTTAAAATTATACGTGTTTTATGTTTCAAAATATATATAATTCATATTTTTTTTAATAAAATAGTAATATAATGTAATTATTGAATCAATGATAAAATATTTTTCTGATAATATTTTTTTCGTAATAAATAAATAAATAAAAAAAATATTATTTATCTTGTTACAAATTTCATACATGTACCCGACAAACGTGATAAGTATACATAAATAATTTAATTTATTTTATACAATAAAGCAATCTACTCAATAATCGTCTATATGCACTTACTTTTTTATATTATTTTAAAAAAAAATCCGAGTATGTGCATATGATATTTCTGTAAGTAGGCAATAAACTTAAAGAATTATGATTAATAAACAAGACAGGTACGGCACGACGCGTTTAAAATCGTCGAAGCTGGTTAAGTATTTACTAAGAGTTAATTATCACATGTGTATATGCACACGCTATGTTACCTTAGCACTTAAGAGTTCTGTTTGGTCAGGCAATTATTACAGGCTACCTGTGTTGAGTACTTAATTGTGGCCGCGTAGTGTATGTCTATAGACCGGTCATCGACATGCCCTCCCGCTCTTTTACCCATCAGAGACGTATGCAGATGCCGGCCCAAAGTGGCCCTACCTTTAAGACCGACGTAATAAATCACGGTACGTGTTTTCGGCGCCGTTTCCTTTCACTGAACATGGACCAGGGACTGACTCAGGAACATATTTTAAATAAGACATCATCGTTATTATTTTGGGAGAGATCTTCATCCAACAGAAGATAAAAAAGCCTGTGTTACTACTTATATATACATATATATAAAACTGAATTTGTTAGATTTCAATATAAAGACATTTTATGAAAAAAAAATTGTTTAGAATTGGATAAACAAATATAAGCAATGTACTGCATTATATAAAAAAATAAAATATTTCATATTTCCAAATATCATTTTTTTTACTTTAATAACAATAAATAAATCGTATTATATATGTGTGTGTATCGAATCATATTTTTAAAAAATATATTGATTTATACATTTAACAAATAAATTTATACCAGCTTTATCATCAGCAGACAAAAAAAAATTCATCGAGAATAATTATTACTTGTCACAGTGAATTAAATATTTATTCGTTACATCCCTAATTTAATAATACAACCCTTATTGTCACTGTACATTTCAACAATACAAATAACAGACAATACCCATCACAATACATTACTGATTACACATCGCTGGACTTGCAATGGTTATGCGGTTAGATTTGTGGTGATTGCAAGGGTCGTGTTCATCTTGCTGTTCACTATTAAGATAATGCGTTCCTTTTCAGCCTCTTGTACATTATCTTTCAGTTGGAGTGAAATGGAAACGTCCCGTTTCAATCTGTTACTTGATTGATCGTTTATGTTTAGCTGTCACGTCCATGTCAGGGTTGATTTCAATTTACACGGTAGTACAAATCTATTTTAACATAAACGAAGAGAAATTTCCTGCGGTTGTTGGAATTTGATAGTATCTGATAATAGATATTGTAAATTCGAAAAAGTATTATTTCATTACCTTATTTTTAGAAACATCACCTATGTGAATTTTAACTGTAGAACTTTTTAACCAATAGCATTCGACCATATCGTATTTTCTTTTTTGAAAATTACAATATTTTTGATTTCAAATAAGTATAATTTAATATAAAGTGTATATTCAATATAGATATGATTCATTTTTATTTAATCACTGATTTTAAATGATTTGAAAAATAATTTTCAATTTATTTCTCACCAGTCAATTTTTTGTACAGCTAAATCATTACTTTTATTCTTTTATTGACAGCTTTCGAACATTATTTGTCCGTAAATAGAATCACAACACGATCGTCAACTCGCACAGACAGCTTCGAAATATATTATTTGTGTACCTTGAATCCCTTTTCATACATCATTCAAAATAAATAATCGTCGAAGAGTGTCAAGATGACGCAGACACGTGAATAAAGAGGCAGGATCGAGTAAGTGAGTGAACGGTGGCTGCGGCGGTGGCCAGGGTGGTGGATCTCGCCACCCCCGAAACGGTAATGCGATTTAGATTAGCCCCTTGATGGGCTGTGACATACTTGACGGCTTATCGCACATCAACGTCAGTGATGGTGGATGTAGCCATCCAAAGAGACACGAGGTGTTGTCGTCAGCAATGTTCATGGCAAAGAAGTTTTTTTTGTAAGCCTTCAACATGTTTGAGTGATCGATGAAATAGTAAATGTCTGCGAAAAACATCTAGGACACTGATACTCTATATGCAGTGTATATTATATTGGCTTTCTAAAGAAACATATTACCTAAACACGAGATTTTAGATAATATGTAATAACTGTTTACCACATTTTTTTAAAGAAGTTAAACGAAAATGAATACATTATTTTTTACTCATTTCTTTTCACTTTATTCCTCTCTAACTGTATAAATAAATATATATGATATTTCATGATTTAAAAGTAATAAAATAAATGTTTCATATATCAAAATAAAATTTAATAATATAATTCTGTCACTGATGATAAGAAAAGGTTTAAATATTATATATTTCAAGGGATTTTAAATTTTTATTTAATATTTTGATAACAATTTAAAATAATGTTTCCATACACTTTGATATTTTTTATATTTTATCACTAATGTACATATATAGATAGACATAAATACACACACACACAGATATATATATATATATATATATATATATATATATATATATATATATATATATATATAGTTTTTATGACCATGTTATTCTGAAGTATTATACGGTAACTTAAAGCCTAACAAACTAACGATTATTAAAATATAACCACATAAATAATAATTATAAAACTATCGAGGAACTAGAAAATAAGAGAATATTAAAATGAATTGTTTACTGTAACATTTTATGATGTCGTGGCTGATGGAATCACTTAATTATGGCTGTAAATTATTTTTATTGCGTGCAAATATCCATACATGTGAGATTTAAATAGTGAAACGTTAGTTTCGAAAACAAAGGAAAATATTCAGTCACGTACATGTACCTGGTTTATATGCAGAATTCATTTTACGTTATAAAAAAATATAATTAATATTTTAATTGCCATCATTACCGAGCAATTTACTGAAAGCAACGAAATGTGAAACGTGTACGTATTTGTATTTAATAAAATAATCAGTTTATTATTGAAAAGTCAGACTAGGTTAACATTATTGAATTTTTTTAATAGTTTATAATAATATATAGATAATATATATACAAGATAGATAATATATATAATTAGAAACCTAGATATATAAGAAAATTCAAGAACAGGTCCTTCAATAAATGTAGTAGAAACATAAAAAAAATATTAGATAAATTAGTGGTGACAAATTTTAAGAGAGACCTTTATTCAGCTCTGGATAGAAAGTGACTGATGATGACAATACATATTTACAGATAGAGAGAAGAAAAGTAACAAAAAATATTTAAATAAGAAAGCATACAATTTGTATTCTTCTGATCAAAATATTATTTCAGTTTTTTAATACCTTTTTTAAAAATTGCATCCCTTATATAAATTTTATTATTTAGAATTGCTCAAAAATGTTCTTCTTTATTTTTAATGCCTCTATATTAAATTTTATATTAAACAATACTTTTTAAAATATTTGTATAAAAACCAGTTTAGAATACAAAGTATATTAAAACATTTATTATTTCTTTATTTGCATAAAAAAAATATAACTACATATTAATTTATATGTATATATAAAATAAAATATACGTATATTACAAAATAAATACAAACGAATTTAATGTAGTAAATAAGTCATATTTCATTTATATATGTATGTTAACAGCACTAATATAAAGTTATTATAGATGACAGTACTTAATCTAATTTACTGAAAGAGCTCAAAAGGATTTATACAATCTTTTGTTGTTTGAACATTCTAAATTACTAATAAAGTGTACATATATATATATATATATATATATATATATATATATATATATATATATATATAGACGTGTGTGTGTATGTATGTATTTGTAAAGTTGAAATTACCTTCAAGATATTTTCCTTAATAAATTAAAATAATTATATAATATTTATTAAAAAATAAATGTTACACGAATAAAATTTAAGCGAAGAAAAAAAATTAACAACTTCTATTAAAGTGCGAATAAAATAGAATGAAAGGAAAAAACACTTAATAATAATACTTCTGTAATTTATGACCACTTAGTGTGATAATTACAATGTACAACTAACAGCTGTCACCTTGATATGAGAAACTCATATTCTCTCAAGAACAAAAACGTATGTATCACAAAAGGTTTTTTTTATATTGTATATACGAATGTTTATATAAAACGTGTGTGTATCAAAAAGGAAGTAGAAATTCACAGGAAAAATAAATACTAAGAAAAAAACATATATAAACTAACGAATAACTTTATAGCGAAACATAAATCTTCAGTTATTTGTCATGAGACTGGTGTTATCAAGTTTCAGTTATTTTTCCATTATAATGAAGTAATTATGTTATGAAGTTTGCATTCATTAATTAATTTTGCATTGTGCGAGAAACGTTCTGTTTCGTTTTAACGGAAAAATAGTTTCTTTGAAGAATGTAACTGAATAATACATTATAATTAATCTCTAAACATTTTATTTTTATCTGAGAATATTTACTATTTTTCAAACCAGTTAAACATTTATTATTTTATTTTTACACTCGAAAAAAAATATAAAGAATATATATTCGATACTTTAAATTTTATAAATATGTTTATATTTTTGAATTTATATTTTTTATATCAAATTGAAAAATACTAGAAGGTATTTTTAATTGATCTATGTTATTTGGAATAAGTAGTAATTTATTCCATAATTTTTCAATAAGAAATAAATTCATAATATTATCAATTAATTAATTAATAAAAAACTAATCACAACAAGTAACATTTTATATAAATATTCAATAATCACTTATTGTTGATTTTATTCGCTCTAGTGCATTTCAATAACCAAACTGTCTTACTTTTTATATTTAATTATCAAAACTCTACAATATAAAATATTTAACAATACTGACTAACGAATGACTAACGAATTTCTCATCAACGAATAAAGTGAATAATAAATAAATTTTTAACTCTTTGTTAGTGTAAATAATTTATTTGTAAAATATTTGACTTTTTTATTAATTTGACAAAACTGACTATGAAACAAATAACTGAAAATTGATAAAAGCATAATTAATTAAGAATGAGTGTTTCTTTTCTAATTTTCTATACATAAATTTGTAGCATTTTTTTTTAAATAATAATTTAATCTAGAATTCCACTGTTTGATTTTTCGCAAAGAACACTACTCCAACACTGTAACATTTTATTACAGTATTTGATAATTAGTTTTGTTGTCTTTATGTTTATGTATATTTTTATGACGATACTACCATATTTGTATCACAGACATAAATTTTACAGGCATAATATTTCAAGTGCTTAAATATGATTTATTAAATATGATTCATGGTCATCAAATTTCGCTTAAGTAAAAAAGTGAACAATGATGTTTATATGTTTTAATAAAATTTTGTCTTATTGAAACTGTGGTTTATGCCAAACTACGACAATAAAATACAATATTAATTTTGTCAGACTACCAAAGAAGAAGTTATTTTTTGTCTTAAATAACTTTTCTATTGAAATTTTATAAAACAAATATTATTTATATACAATATATAAATTGAAATATGGCTATTTTTATGTTTTTTTTTATATTACCTGTTTATCAAATATTTGCGGATTTTCGTTCGGATTTATTCATTTGAATAACGGTAAATGTTTAATACATGTCCCGTATTTTACAATAAAAATATAAAAGCAATCATGTCGTAAATCGAAATAAAATTAATCCAATCGACTATAAACATCACTATGGCTACAATAAAACTACCTACAGCAGATTTTACAGAAGCGAATAAAACACATAAATAACTATAAAATGTGGATCACAGTCGGGGATTCGAACGAACATCGTATACGAAATTAAAGACAAGTCTATATATCGGATGCGTGTGTGTGTATGTGTGTGTGTGTCGATCAAGTATGCGGTATTCGACAAAGAAGACCAAAAAGCAATTCTTGTCAGCATAATTGTGATAGGTGCTACTTATAATAGCGTATAGTTGTCAACGTATCAGACAAGATTGTAAATAAAGTGTGATTAACAACCTTTTTATTGGAACTAATGTGTTCGTTCGCGAGACCCGATTTTGTGTATTGTAAAGTTTGGTGCGCTGGAGTTCCACGTACCATTAGAAATGAAGTTGTTTGTTCATTGTTCTCCGTCTATAATCACCATAGATCAATTTCTGAGTTAATTTATATCTTATTCTTTATGTTATTAAGCTTTAATTTATATCGATACGTGAGTCACGGCTCCGTTATGTTATTGACATTTTACGTTTTAATTTTGAAGATATTCAACTAGATCGATATAACGAAACAGGTTTGGTTTATATTGATTGTTATCTGTAATGTATTTAACGCATATTTTATTGACGGCTCGATATAATAAATTACGTGTATAAATAACATTATTACTTTTAACTATACTGTAATTCATATATTTATTTCAAAACAAGCAATGAAAGCTGTCAAGTTAGACTTTTTGTTGTAATTTATTACAGTTTTATAATTAAGAGGATATCTGTATCGCTAAATAATTAGTTTTATTCAAATACCGACTCGCTTCAATAATTCAGCTTAAGTGTTTATATATATATTCGTTGTAACAAAAAATGTCTCACAATAAATAAGTAAAAGTTCAAATACATTAAGTTAATACCTTTTTTAAAAGAACATTTTCGTAATTAAGAACAAACGAATGGAAAAAATGGACAGAAATAATTATAGTCTTTATTGGTCATGTCATATAATTCATTGCATTTTTTATTATCAATAAATATTTGAATTATCATACAAGTAAAAATATAATACTGAAAATTGATGGAAAAAATAATAATTAAAAAAATCAAAAATTAAAATGTTCTAAAAACTTGTGTTGTTAAATAAAAAGAAGTTCCTTGTAATGAATGTATTTAAAAAAAGTTATGTTAATCTAAGAATTCTTTTTAAAAAATAAATAAAAACGCCATAAGAGAAGAACACGAATTAAAATGTACGAGGAATTGTTTACTGATTAAAAATTTGGAATTTTATATTATTTAGTTAAAAAAGTATGATAAAAAGACAGACAAGGCAAAAAAGAGGAAAATATAATTTTTGACATATAAATATTTATTTTACTTGTTGTTAAGAAACCAGTCCATTTTTTTAATTTCCATATAGATTAATTTTAATATTTCTTTCAAAACATCTTTCATTCAAAATTTTAAATTGAACTCAAATATGAGCCTTAAAAGAATATGAACTAAAAAATTGTATAATAATTTCAGAAGAAAGTTCAAAGTTAGAAATTAAATCAAAAGTTCACGAAAGGAAGTTAAATACAATAAGTTATTCAAGAATAGAGATTCAACAAAAAATAGTAGAGAAAATCTGATAAAATAAGATAAATATTAACTATTTATTAAAAATTACATTTTCTTTAAAAAAATTATAAAAGAATAAAAGTGGCATACGATATTTTAATAATATTTTAAAAATAGTTATTTTGATTATTATTAAATAATTAAAATACTTGTTTTTTTTAAATTATAGTAAATAAAAAAAATATTATCAATTAACTCACTGTTGATATAATTTTATATTCAAAATATGAAAATTTAACAAGATGTTTATAATAGTATCTTCAAAATTATATATATATATATATATATATATATATATATATATATATATATATATATATATGTAGATAATTTGCAATCTGTCTAATTTCATCATCCAGTCATTAATCATCACGTCGTCAATAAATCATTTCGATAGTTTTCATAATTTCATCTAAGACTGATACAGGTGTCAGAACGAGATCGCATCCCAATATATTATTTCATCATGTTGAAATGGTCATTCCTTCGGTTCTATTTAAATTTAATGTTACGTATACGTGTGTGTATGTATATGTACGTTGTTTTTTTTTACTTGCTACACAGTACACGCCATTCAAGATACGAACGATATTCGACGGAATTATCGACAACCGCAATCAGCTAATATATGAGGCCGTTAAAAGAGCGAGTTGTAACAGTATAATGACGGCCTATCATCCAATTACCTGCCATCATCAATTCTTTCCAAGCAGGTTACAGACTATTCGACAGCTATGGCGGGAGCGTTTTGCCATTAATCATCTTACTTTGTGCTCAGGTAGGTCTTCTAAAAACCCATCATCAATGTCTATACTTTATATGGAAAAAATTATAGTTTTAAATTGTCTTGCGAAATGGATTTGTTTTAGTTTCATATATCATTTTTCTTATACATTCAAATTACATAGGTAACATTTTAGATCATTATGAATTAGGGTTTGAAAAATAACTGTAGAAAAAAAAATGCAAAAAATCATACAAAATGGTTTTACAGCAAATTTCGTAGAAATATTTATGTAAAAATTAAAATATAATAAATATATTCAAGTTTATAAAAAATCTTATAATTATTAAGAAAAAAAATATTAATATAGTTTATTACAAAAATAGTTAATTGCAAAAGTAGGATAGCACACACACTTTATTTCAGGAAAAGCAATTAAGAAATTAGATTTTTCTATTTCTACGAGTGAATTTGATATTAAAAGATTTTTCAGACTAATGTAGCAAAGAAAGAAAATACTATTTTTAATTAAATTTACAATAAGTTGGTTTCTAATATTAACATGTGTTGAAAAAACAATAAAGAAAATATTTACGAATTCCAAGAAATTAAAAATATATTAAACGAAAAAAATAAGTCGCAATAATATTTATTTATAATTTGTTTTTGTACTATTCACAATTTTATAAAAAAAAACTGTATAATCCTATATTTATTCTCATTTTTTTTTTTACAAGTGACAATAAGTTCCAAAACGTGAATTCTTAAATAGCATTGATGACCGTTTATTTGTCAGATATTTTTAACTAAACGTATTCGACAATAAAACAATACAACACATGATACTTAAACTAAATCCCGTTCTTCAGTTCGAAATAATTTCACATAAATTTATTTTTTTACACAGTTTTATATCCAAACAAAAGTAAAACATCGAGACACACCACTTAGTGTAAAATATATCCTACCATCTTTAAGTACAAGTAAGTTGACTGTGAATGTCAGTTAGAGAGTTGTGAAACCATGCTCTAGCAATTTACTCGGTGATGTACGGTAATGTGGTAGCAGATTATAAACATAAGAAACAGTTCTATACATTCAAGTGGGATAGAAAATACACTCAAGTAGAACGATTTTCAATTCGGTTTTCTTTCTACATATGTTCAGTTATAAATAATCTTTCTAGTCGTAGTTCTATAGTATAAGAACTCCTTCTGTATCACTAAGACGTTGCAATAACGCGGTCAAATATGAATCACGGTTTCATAGTGCAACGAAAGCTTGACAAATGAAATTTACTTACACATTTCAATTTCAGATTGTAATCGAATTAATCCATTTAGATAATTTAGTATATTAAATAATAACATTACACTGAGTGGCTGCCAACTAGTGTGGATGCATTCTGCATATATTTATAACAAGCCATGTACTATACTTCAAGAAATTTGTATTCAAACTATTCTAGTACTGTTTAATTATAAATAAAATATTATAAAATTAAAAAAGAAATGTGTTTCATTTACAGATTGAATTGAAATGTTTATGTTGAAACGTGTATCAAAAATAACCGCCAATCAATCATAATATAAATAGTGATAATGTATACTTTAGCTCGAAATTGATTTAAAAATAAAAAATGTTCATTTATTTTCCAGATATAATAAAATGATTGAATATCGTTTATCTTTTAACAATGTAATTGATTTAACATCAATAATAACAACGTTATTTGAAGTGTTTCGATAAACACATTATTTTTTAATACTTTTGATAGATGTATGACTAAACAATGAATATCAAAAATATAAATTATATTGAAACATAATGAAATCATGACTAAACAAAAATAAAATGTTATGTTGATTCTTTTGATAGATTTTTATTTCAAATTTTTTTTAAAAAAAGTAAATTATATAAATATATTTTATATTTTTTACATGGATTAAAATGCCTATAAAGTTGGATATGCGTAAATAAAATTAACTATTTTGAATTTATAACGATGAACAGGTAATATTTAAAATAGAAATCATACCAACATCACAATTTTCTTTTATTGTGGGTAATTTACTTTTACCTAAATAACAATACTAATTTGGTTACTACAATGTATATAAGCAAATAAAGTGAATCCTCATAATTAGGCTCTTTCTATTTACTGCTGGATAAAGGCATCTCCAAAAACATAATTTTAAGAGATTTGAGATCGTAATTTATTGTAACAATCCCATTTGTGTGTGATTATAGTAGCAACCTTACATACAAACATATAAATACACTCAAACACTTATGTGTGTGTGTGTGTATATATATGTAGTATATATATATATATATATATATATATATATATATATATGTATGTATGTATGTATGTATGTATGTATGTATATATATATATATATATATATATATATATATATATATATATATATATATATATATATATATTAGAAGAGAAAAGACTTTTACACAGAACAAAGGATATTACTTAGATTTTTTGACATTTTTCCTAAATTAAACTACAAGAAGACGAAAAGAAAAACAAAAAGAAAAATAGAGAAAATATCTCAGTTAAAGTACATCAGTTCCAGAGACAATAGAGTAAAAGATAGAACATTTAGAAAAATGAAATTCTGTTTCAAAACTAACTAACAACTAAATATATATATATATATATATATATATATATATATATATATATATATATATATATATATATATATATGTATGGTAAGTATAAATAATTCAATGCTATTTTTTTACTTTCAAGATACAAAAATATTACGATTTTAGATTTTTGACGAGAAATATATTAAACATTTGCGGAAAATTGAAATATCCGTCAATGTTTCATAAATTATCGTAGACTTACTCAAAAATATTTCCGTAAATTTTACACGCCGCGTAAACTCATTTTCTTTTTAGTAGAACATTTTTCATTGTACAATTAGTGATTTTTTTACGAAAAAGAATTACATTTTAACAATTTGTAGCGTAATAAATAACGACAGCTGTACGAGTATTTCAACACGGATTCGTGAAAAAAATGTCACAGTAATATTTTTAAAATTAAATATATAACTATCTTTCACGCTGATGATATCATTCCGCAAGCTGCTACATTTAAGAACGACACCTAATTAATTGTTTCAACATGGTCGCAGTGACGTCAGTGTAAACAAACGTGTTTTTTCATATTAACCGCTTCACTATAGTCGCCACCATCATCGAGCATCACTTTCCGTCAACTACGACACCTGTTACCATCTAAATCTATCATCTTGCCTTTAAAACAGAATCTTCTGTTACTTCAGTGAACTAGCAAAGATATTCATGCTCCAGAACGGGGGCGTAACGACAGGAGTCGAAGAGGAAGATTGTATTTGAAAAACGTATGTTCAGTAAAGAGATTCGAATTTATACAAAATGATTTGAAAATGCTATACAAAATATTTTCGTAGAATTATTTATTTTTAACAGGAATTTTAAAATTGAACTTAAAATTTATGTGCTTGATTATATAAAATGAGAATGAAAATGGGTTGAACATATTGCAAGAAGGTATCATCGATGAACAAGGGAAGTTATTGATTAGGAAGCTAGATATATAAGATTCACGAAAAAATCCATGGATAGACAGAATAGAAATATGAAATATTTTGTTGGAATGGACTGGAAGAAAAAAGGCATAGATCGATCAAAGTAGAAAATGATCAATCATATAGTAAAAAAAGCCATTGATGAACAACGTAAATAACTGATTGAAAATCTAGAAACATAAAAATATTTAGGAAAAACTCATGGGTAGATAAAATAGAAATATGAAATAATTTTTAAAAAAGGTGCTAGATTACTGAAATTGAAAAGTTATGAAAAAAGCCTTCCTTCTGTAGAGAAAAGGTTTTGCTGCTGCTGATGATGAAGATATATATTTATATTTTATTTACAATAAAGTATATAAACTACTGATCAAGTAAATAGTTCATAAATAAATTTTATATTGAGATAGAAAACCTTTCAGATTTTATAAACAGATAAAATTGTAAATTATTTATACTAAAGTTTATCCCAATTTAAACAAATATCGACAAATTAAGGTTAAAATTGAATTATTTGATAAAAATAAAATTTGTATTTTATAGTACAACGTTTACTATCAAAATATGTATCAGATTATACAGAAATAAAGTGAACGATAAATAATCATTGATCACTTTTGCAACATCCTATGTTTTTGAAGTACTAATTTGTGTAAAAGTGAATTCGTCACAGTTCTAAAATAAATAGCGATATCATTTCTAACTAATTATCGAAACAATATCTTTCTAGATTTTATTAACATTTTTTAAAGCATAAATTTATTTTTAAAAAATCATAAAAAACATTTCACAAAAATTAAATAATATTAAAAATACTTTAACAGAAATGGAATTTAGGTTGAGAGATACATTATGCTACTAATTATCATAAATTTATCAAACATTACACTTTTGAAATATTGTTTGTTCTTAACAATCAGATTGAATGATAGTAATCTTTGAAAGATATGAAAAATATCTAGAAATTTTCTTTCAACAAATAATTTCACACAGAAAAAAATAATGAAGAAATATATTTAGTAAATGAAATGATAAATAAATTACTATATTTAATTATATTTTCATATTAAATATTTAATTTTTATTTTTAAAAATCTAACGAAACTGAATTCAATTTATTATAAAAATATAAGTTAAATAACTAAGAAAAACAATTTTATTTTTAAAAAAAACTATATATATTAATAGTACTTACCAAAAATTATAATCTGAATCATATTTGTAGAACAGACGATATTTCTTTCCCAGTAACAAAATATTTCAATAAATTTTTGTATAAAATTTTTAAATAAAATAAATAACATAAAAATCAAAATTTGATGATTTCAATTTAAATGAATAAAAAAATTCACTATAGAAGCTTATAAGAATATTTTAATAGACATAATTACAAAATTTTATGAAAAGTAGTTACAACTAAGTTATATATAAATATATTAACTTTTTAAAAAATATAATTTTATTTAAAATATTAATCTTATTAGTACTAAAAAATTATATAAGAATTATTCCCTAATATCATAATATTTTTCAAGGAAAATATTTTTTTAAAAAAATTATACCATTTGTAGATAAAAAATATACATTTTTGATACTGAGCAACAATTTTCTTATTAAAAATGAATTAAATGCAATATCCAACCAATTATGAATGAAAGATGAGTTAATATACATTTATGTTTTTAAATTGTTTAATATATGATCTTATTTACAACACGTTCATATATCACAATCAACTTTACAAGGGGAATCAAATTGTTTCATAAGTTATTTATACATATATACATATGTGTATATATATATATATATATATATATATACATGGCTTCTTTGAAAAAGTATCACCACGCACCTGAATCGTTTACTAGCTTTGCACTGCGTTTCTTTAGTCAACGCTACTGAAAGATACATAGTTATGTGTCGAGAGGTTTACTGTCTACCGCTGCGAACATAAATAAACAAATAAAAATTTAAACTGCGCTATATGACAGTAACATGGAATCACTTAGATGATTTGAAATGTGGCTTTTCGAGAAAATTACTTTCATTCAAAGCCGACTGCTACATTTCTTAGTTTCAGAACACCCACGCGCAACGAATTATTTTGTTGTTGATTTATTTAAGTAGTCGCCGTTAAATAAAAATAATTTATTTTCTTGTTTTCGCGTGTTATACGAAATTTATTATACACTTTTATATCTTCAAATAATATTGTTTGTATTACGTACAATAATATTATTTTTCATTTTTTTTCTAGCGAACCTGTCATATCCTTCATAAGTAACTTAAACATGAACTGTTGAGTTAATAGCATATATCAATCAATGCCTCTGGAATTATACGATTAGATCTTTAGTTAACTGTATACACGTTTTTATGGATATATTTCAACAATGTATAGTTGAAAATTCATACACAGATTTGAACATATCTCGTTTTGAAACTGTTTTGAAAACTAATAAAATTAAATTACTCTTCTTCATTCACAAGTATATTACAATACCGTATTATTATCTTATCGTTAATCTAATAATAGTTGTTCCATTTCGTCTACAAATTTATTGTTTTCAGTTTTACATTATAATTCATACATCATAGTCATACAATTCGTACACGTTATGTAGATTATTGCATGAAATGTTAATTTAAATTTTATGCAACATATGTCGTTTTTCCCATTCTTTCTTATGAAATATATATTTATGAAAACATATTTTCTTTTGTTAGTATACGTATGATAAGTATCTCTAAATTGTTTACAATATTTTTATCTACAATCTAAAACATTCTTAAAATTAATAATACATGCATACATGTTTGTGAAAATTATGTTCAAATGTAAAAATTATCAAAATATAAAAAGGTTCGTTTTATATAACATATGTTTGTAATATAAAATTCGAGTAGGTGATTAAAAACATGAATATGTTTTTACAAAAAAATAACATAACATTGAAATAATTCTTGTTCAACAATTCTCTTAGTCAAATTTTATCAAAAATAGCATATTAACATAAATATATAATTTTATTAAAATTGTTTTAAAAAATATGTAGAAATTAATTATCAATAAATATCATTGTTTATTTCTAATCTAGTAAACCCTTTTATTACTTAATGTCTTTATTAAATTATTATAAAATAAAAAATATATTTTTATATTACATTAATATCTGAATATTACAAAAACTTAGTAAATATAACTGAACTGGAAATTGAATTGCGGACACTTCACAGAAAATATTTATGTGTGTTTTTATAATGTAATTTATTTACTGAAATTAAAGTATTTTTTGTTACGCAAATTTTGTAAATAATGAATTTTTATACTAAAATAAGAAATTTTATCGGTGTCACATAAGAAAAGTTTTCAACTCGTTTTTAAAATTATTTTTTCACATATATAAATATATATAATATTTGTGTGTGTGTATGGATATATGCCCACGCTTAATTTTACGTCATATAAAATTCCGTAGCGAGGCAAAGTCGTTAACGACTTGAACAACATCGCCACAATACTAACACATCGACGTAGTACGCCGACGAATAATCCTTATATATCGGCTAATTAAACAGAAAGCATTAATCTCGGATGTCAGACAAGGCGTTGGTGTTCACGCTGAAGTTTACACGACAGCGTGAGGGACAGGTAGCGACGGCGAACGTCGTTTTCTTCGTCGCCGGTGACGTCACAACACAACAACACACTGTGACGCCGTCGACATGGCATCGGAGGTTGATGAATGAGCCAGTGACAGCTTCAGGTGATCCATCATGCGCGAGAGATTGGATGATGGCAACACTGGAGGTCATTCGACGGCAATTCATCATCTTTACCTACATCCTCATATCCTGACTAGGACGTTACGATCGATGTACATGGTACAACGAGCGACGAGACTTCCTCAAACGTGTACTTCTGCACGGTATCGATGTTGCGTGCAGTGACAAGAATTAATTCATCATATCTTATGTAGACGTGTGTACGATTTTATCTTTTGTTTCGGAACGGAAGATTTATTGTGATGGATTAATCATATGGATTCTTAATATTGTTGGAAGATTAATATTAAGTGCTTTATTTTCAGTTTTCTATTTGAATTTACTGAATAATAGAAATAAAGTATCGTTTACAAACGAAAATATACACACGTTGAATTTCGATCTAAACTGACAATTGATTATTATTTAATTTCTTTTTCTGTTTGTACAGTTTAATAAATTAGTAAATAAAAGAACAAACATACATATCTGCTTTAGAAATAATTTCATACGAATATTAACTGAAAATAACGTTTAATTTTTCTCAATAAAAAAATACATTTTTTAATAATTTCAATTGTTAATAATAATTATATACTAGTAAACAATTTAATGATCCGAGCACTGAATCAATTCGTTTTGTTGACAGCTTAGATAGATGAGTTCTACAAAATATACAAAAGAAGTATTTGAAAAGAAAAAGAATACATTTATGTATATCATGCCAATAGATTTCCTAAAACTGTCTTTAAAAGAATTTATTTCTTAATCTGTTATATATATATCGAATTGTAGCGAGTAACGCCTTCATAACCTTAATTTTTCAACCTTTTTCTATTATTCTATTCTCTTTCTTGGATACTTTTCTGGACCATAATTCTTATTATCCTTTCATTGCAGCTAAATATAACTTTATCCATCTTTTTCTTCATTCTGATGGAATTCAATTTACAATCATTTTTCCAAATCGATAATCTTCCATTTTTTCAAACATGAGTAAGCCAAATCAAATGTTTGAACTTTATTTCCTCTTATAAAGTTTTATCAACTTCCTTCACTCTCCTTATTTCTTCATTTTTCATTTGAACTAATCTAGATAATTTAGAAAATTTTCTAATAACATCCATTTCTAATACTATAAACTCTGTTTTGCTGTTATTCATAGTCCAGTCTTTTAATCGGATTATATTTTTTTATTATTATTTTATATATTTGTATTTTTCTTTTTTAAATTTCCTCTTCTATTTATTTCTCAATCTCTTTAATATTCAAATAAACTAGAATCTAAATAATTAATAATATATAGAATAAAATTATATATACACTGTAGTAAACTAATTATAATCATTAATTACAAATGTTATTAAAATATTCATTAATTACGTACTATTTACTATTTATTGCTTATTACAATTGAATTTCAATGCTATTATAAAATAAAATCTAGACTTTGATTCAAGTTTTTGACATCACTATTGATTGTATATAAAAAACAAAAGATGAACAAGTAACTATTAAAGACTTTAATAAAAATAATTATTTTTTCAACTAAAGTCTGAAATTGTTGATGATTTTTTTTGTATAAAATATTCTTTACAATATGCATTTTTTCATGCTGTGTTAAAAAATATAACTTTTAGCTTATTTTAAACTTGACAAAATACTTAAGGACAAATAGAAACTCATTATTCATTACAAAATGCACACAAGGCATTTTAGAGAAAAAAAGAGAAACGAACATAATCAATATCTGTCAACAGGCAAAAATACCGACATGTTTGAAAAGAATTCAGGAAGAATCTAATTGTATCAGCAAAATAATTTCAAAAAGATCTTACAGTTTGACATATGGATTTTCTCACTAATGGAGCGAGGAATCGATTCCATGCAGGCACAAAGATAACTGTCCCACATGCACAATAGACACGGTGATCTACTGCAGGTCATATTTCAATCCCTGTTTGCCAAAGGGAGCGACACCGTTTCACCTTGTCGAGTAGACAAAGAACTCTATACGTTTGTTCATTTTGAGCGGAGAGCATCATTCATTTTTAATGTCAGTCAATAATTCTAACGTTAGTTGACAGGGCACAAATGCGTGAGGTCTATGGTCTCAGCAACAAATAATAGTCGCTTGTTACAAACAGGAACACCGTCATAAATCGGATGAAAATATATGTATTTTACAGTTACAGAAGGGTACATTATAAAATATTAAACACGGATCTTTTCTGCAAATTGAATAGTCACTAATGATGTACTTGGATTAATATTTAATTTAGGTATATACATATATCATTTTTAAATGAAAAATTTATATAATATTCTTGTAAAATAATCCAATAATTTCAGTTAATATGAAAAAAATGGTAAATCATTAATTTAATTATAATATAAATACAATTATATTCGAGTTAAATATATAAAATAATTAAATAAATCAAGATTTACGAACTTTAATTAAAACAAGAAAAAAGTTTTAGAAAAAAATCACTATTAAATAAATTACAAAAATGCCTCAACATAAAATTTATGATTTATAATAATTATATAAATCATTTTTATATAATAAACTAATATAGATTTATATCTACTTAGAAACTATTATAAATTACTGTTTTTCTACACATATGAAATTTATATAAATTATAATAAACATTTTAAAATATTTAAATTTATTCAAATACCAAGAATTACTATTTCACTATTTTTCTCTACTAAAATATGCAAATAAAGGAAATTTATTAAATTATATAAAGAATTTATATATTTTATAATAAAATATATTTGACAACAAAAATGAAATTTATAAATTATATTTTTTATTAATGTTCGCAATTTTTGATCTAACAACATTATTTTTAAATAGTTTAATATTATTATTTAATATATATATATATATATATATATATATATATATATATATAATTTTAATTTCTAATTATAAAAATAAATAACTTAAACTTTGAAATATAAATATATGTAAAATATTTTAAATTAATACAAAAAAATACGATAAGAAATAGTTTTATTCACGGTCTATATTTTACAAATACACATATAATCTCTTAATCTATTAATTAAGTAGATTTTAACAAATTTACATGATAAGCACTATTGTAGAATATTGTAAATTGAAATCAAAGTCTAATAATTTTATATTTATTAGATAATTTAAATTTTGCCACAATCCACTACTTAAATATAATCACTTGATTCACTCGAATATAATCATATAAAAATAATCTGTTTGAATGTTATTTTTATTCTTATTCATTAATTATTATCATACTTGAATAATTTTTGATTACTAATGATATGAAGATTTTTTTAAAAAAACAGTTATTATTTTATAAAAAAAATCAAATTAAGACAAAAAGTAATTAAAATATTTTATATTTTCAAATATATATATATATATATATATATATATATATATATATCAATATTAATTATAACTCAACATACTTTCAAAGGTTGAACGGTGAATGGTGATGTCAAAATTGATAGATATTAAACGTTCTTTCACTTAAAAAAAATATTGATTCTTAAATGAAAAAAAATACAGTATAATATAATAAATTGAAGTTGTACAAAATGTGAATATTATTTATAAATTTTAAATAGGATATCAAATAACATCAAAATTGAATAATAGTTATACAATTTATTTACTAATTCAACATTTAAAAATTGTATATATTAAATATTGACGTGAAATCTGATCTATACAAGATATAAACAGTTTTTATACTCGAAATGCAGGTAATGCCACTTCCAATCATTTCGATTATTATATTTAATTGTATTGTAATGATTTTCCGAATTGCATTTCAAATTCATATTATTAAATTTCAATACTTGTACTGTTAAAAAATATATAATACTGAAAGCACATGATCATTGTTACGATACATATTTATGTCGATTTTCTATAAAAATATTTATAGCTCAAACAAGTTCTCGTATGTTTATTCTCACTTGTTCGAAATATAACACATTTCAAATTTAAATTGTCATTTTTTTAAAAAAAAAACTCAATACGTCGAGATATGTGAAAATGAACATGTTGTGACAGCGGTGAAAGAGAAAGATGTCAAAATTATCCCAGCGAGAATTATACGTGCACCACATGAAATAGGTGTGCTGTTTCCTGAGCTGAGCACAGGCCGCGGCTGCCAACGCAGCTTCGACTTTGACTTATGACAGCAGTTGGCTCTCTTGACATGGGGCGTGACAAACTACAATAAAGCTAGGATAAAATACAACACACCAACTACCCAGTTCTATATCTTCTTTTCTCGGATTCACTGCTACTCGACGACTAGCCACAAACACTCGTATATAAAGGCAATAACGCGAAATTCCAACATTCAATAAAAATTTCCTCGTAAATTATCTATACGATGAAGTTACAATAAGCTGAAATACTTTGGGACGAAATGAAACGATGCTATTAGTTTTTATAGCTGAGTATGAATGGAATTTGTGGTCTGCATTAAATTGTATATTATTATAAATCATTTTTATGTCTACTTAAATTTGGTTTGGGATCTTTAACAGAATCAAAAATGAAATATTTATAGAAAAACAGCTTTTATTCAAACATTCATTAATTATTATATTAAAAATTAATTTATTTTCGAGATAATCATGTTTTATAATATTTTTTTACATCTATAAATTAAAATTATAACTCAATTCAAATAAAATAAAGACTGGAAGTATTATAATTTTCTTTGTAATTACAGTATTCAATAATGATCTGATTTTAAATATTTTTTTTTAAAGGAATAATAGCTTCGATGACAAAATTTGCAATATAAAGATGTATGTGTGTGTATTATATTACAGTAAAAAAAATAAAAAAATATTGTTATAGAAATTATTAATTTTCATAACAATATTTTACAGTCATAATTCTTCCTGAAAGCTGTCTAAAATGTTGATCATATATACATATATTATAAATAAATATAAAATATGGATTAAATCACATAACAATTTACTTGTAATGCAAAAAATTAATTAGAATATTCATATATATTATATAAATTATATTTTAACTTTCATAAAATAAAATTTAAAAACAAGCTTATTAAAGACGTGAATAAAAATCAGTCTTAAAAAAACAACGTAGATAAATCGTATATCTTATATGTATTATTTGTATCTTTTCTACACCAACTATCATAAATATTCATAATACAATAACTGTAAGAAAATTATCTAATAAGAATATTAAAATGTTAATCAGATATTTAATAAAAATAATCTAAAATGAAAAAATAAGTAATAAAATTTATATTCAAAACTGATGTTTCATTCATTAGAAAAACATATTATGTATGTTGTTTATTATGTTACTCAGATATTATCATATTAGAAATTTAACATCAATTTTTTTTAGTTATGTGGAAATAAAATTATATATATATATATATATATATATATAATTATTTATTTTCTATGTAAATAAGCTTCAAGACTTCTTCATATCAACTACTAGTTAACATGAAAGAATAAAAATACATTTGTAATATGTTAACACCTTTCTAAAAGTTAGAACGAAATACATGGAATATGTGTGCATTAAATTACAATTTACACTTCCAGATACTTACACGGTAGTAGGTAAAATAAACTGGACGTCTCGATTAATAAATAACGACCTTAAAAAAAAATATAAACCCCTCGCCAACATCTGTATCTATAACAGCGGCAAGTGTGAATCAAATGTCGTAAATCAAAGATTAAAAACCTTTCACGACAAAAACAACAACTACAATATAATAATTATGTTCGCCCGAGTCTCAGAATGTCGGTGCCCACACCCGAACACATACATACACGAATGTTCCACTCTCTCGCAATGAATTAATTAGATAAAATATGAACCCGCCAGCAGCTGCATTTTGATTTACGGCCACCGCAAACCCTTAACGCGCGCCAATAACAGCAAAGTAAGACCTTTTACAAATAAAATTTATAAGGGCTGGCTGGCTCGACTGTGGGGGTTAGAAAACCAGCATGAGGAATATATGAAATATAACCCATGTATTATTCAACGAAACGACCACATATTTCATTCGTGAAATAGAGAGAGCGAAAAGAGGAGTGCTCCCGGCCACGAATCCGACGGAATGTGTTACCAGAATTTATGTAGATGGTGGATGAAATATTGGCGCATAAAAGTATAACGTTCAGTTTCGTGCTGACTTACGTTTCCGACCGAATGCTCGCTGTAAATCTAATTCCCGTTTGATGCATGTGTGTCTACTGTGATTTTTAAATCGTATCAAATAAAAAGTATATATATATATATATATACACATATATACATACATACACACATACATATATAATTATTAAATTTCAAACAACAGTGCATGTACCTACAAATGAAACATTTTCAAGTAGCTGACAATCGATGTTAATCATTTTAAGTGATTACTTAAAGCGTGACTTGATAAGTACTTCTATATTTCATTCAATTTAATTTCAACGATAATGAATGACAAGCATTCGCTTTTTCAGTTATCTATTAAAAACACTTCATTACATATCAAAAAACCCCCACGCCTAATTTCAACTTCAACGTGTAATATAATCAAACGTTATGAAGGAAATGTCATGTACACTGACAGTATCTGGACATGCAATCAATTTTATTTATCATTTTATAAGTTCAACTTATCACTCGTTATAAATCGACATTGTCGTATAAGCGTACACACACACACACATACATACATATATATACATATATATATATATATATATATATATATATATATATATGTATGAGATGTGATTTTCGCCTGACATACATATACACATGAAAGGAAAACGAATAAATGAAATGAAAAAAATAAATAAATTCTATCAACTTTATTAAAGCAATTTTTAAACTCAACATCACAATATTTACATAATATTTTATATTAATACACAACTTAATTCGAGCAAAATACATTTAAATATTGATTCCGAACGATATACGTTCAAGAAATCATAAGAAAAATCCCCAAAAAACAGGATTGCACTTAATATGATGATACATAATATTTACAGAATTATCACAGTATGGCAAAATGGACAATAATTAAAATACATTATTTTTCCTTTTAAGAACTGTTTCCTCTCTAACATTAATATATATATATATATATATATATATATATATATATATATATATATATATATATATATATATATATTGATTAATTAATGTGTATTATGAGAGAAATATTCTTTCTACATTGATAAATTTTATGGATGAACTGCAGCTCCAAGCCGTTGACCGTACAAGGAGTATGGAGAATAGTAAGGACTAAGTGCTGTTGGATTGAATGCGCTGTATGGTGAAGCTCCAAGAGATGGAGGAAGACCAGGTTTCGCATAGGGATGATATCGTGCTGCAGACAGAGGACTAAGAGGAGGGTTGGGGTAGCCGGCGGCAGCACGATGTAGCGCAGCCGTCGAGAATAACGAATGTGGATTCAAAAGGGAAGACGCAGACGACGTAGCGGCCGATTCTGAAACACTCGCTAGGCTAGTATGTGTGCGGAGATGTTGAAGTAATTCTTCCGATGTACGAAATCGTTTCCCGCAATACGTTTCACCGACAATCCAATTACACACGTACGGTGTGCTCAATTGATGTGGATATGAAAGTGATGTAGGTGGTACGGGTCCTGGTGGTACTAAGGACATTGCCATTGCTAAGCCGTATTTCTGATGATCGCATTGTGTACATCCGCTTGGACACGGTCCTGCTCCAGTACCACCCATTAATAATTGTTGATTATGCATACTAAATTGACACCCGGTACAATAAGGATCTTTACAGACGGGCACAAGAGCTTCGCCACCAGATGGAGTTTTTACTCTTGCGTAGCTGACGTATGGACCGGGAGTCGTCGATGGATATCCCGCAGCTAACATTGCAGCAGCATGATGATGCGAGAATGGTCCGCCGGCAAACGGCGGACGAAACGCTGGATTTGCGTGATCTAAGCCCGGCGGACAGCAGAGCGAGCTGAGCGGACCGCCGAGTCCGCTGCTCAGTGCCGACGGTAAACTGCCTGGCTTATATGTTCCGAGCGGAATATCTTTCGGATGTCCTTGCAAAATTTCTAACCCAGAACGAATAATCGGGCTCGCACCACGGACAGAAGTTGCCGGCGACGTTGATTTTCGATCAGTAATTGTCGCCGATGGTGAAGTTTTACCGACTTCGGGTGCGGGTGTTGAAGCACTCGCGTTAGCGGTCGGCGACGACGCGCTCTTACAACTGGATGTACGATTGTCCGATTTTTTATCATCACCACTTTCAGAATTATGCACACTGTTTGATTTTGACGATGGTCGCATATCATCACTAGTTTTCTTCGTCACAACATTATTCTCATACGGTTTGAATGCAAGAGGCTTTGCCTCGAGAGGGCTGGAACGTGACGCAATTTTTTCGCTTTTTTGAGACGAGACTATCGGAGAATTACGCGAAACACTATCAGCACTACCACTCGATTTTTTCGGTTTATCCAATGTTGATATCAGAGATTTTGAATTTGGAGAATCTGCACCGATTTGACTACAAGTTTGAGCTAATAACGCTAATGGACTTTTCTTCGCATCCAACTGTAATAAAATAATAAAATTATTAAGAAAAATTTGAATCCATATAATTCTATTAAAATTAATAACAGTATGAATAATTTAATAAAATAAAAAATACTTATATTCTTGAAAAAATTGCAATAAATATAATTAATTTTATAATTTTAATTAAAAATATTATTTCTATAAAATTTTTAGGATTTTTTTCAAATATTCACTAATAAAAAATGTTAATAATTTTGAATTTAATAAACTTAATTCATACTGTTTTTTTATAATAAATAAAATTTATTTTCAAGTATGAATTTTATACTAACCGTGGTAGGTAGCGGAGAAAGATAATCCGGTTGAAGATACTGATTACCAGAAGAAGTCAACATTCCTCCTCCTTCAAGCACAACCATTATAGTTCACAATAACACTATATTAGTTAATTGACGAACAAACTTTGGTTAATTATAAAAAATAAATAATTAAAAATTGACACGAATCAATAGTACGAAAGAGCATACGGCTAGAAACACGCACTTGCTACTTTTGACACAGTCCGTTCAGTTATGGCGAAGCGATATTCCGAAGGTGTACTCTCCCCGCAAGAGATGCACGCTTGCGTACAGTGGATGTGCCCCTCCATAACGCCTGTATAACGACAAGCACACCGCTCGCTCTTCGCCGCTGACACGGGCATGACAAAGCGCTAATGCCACCACGTTCTAGGCTGTCGGGTTCTACCACCCATGAAGCTGGTGACGATGACAGAACCTTTGGCAGCTTTGAAAATACCGCCGTCTTTTCAGCTCGACACGTCTAACCGTTTCTTTACGGACACAGCCTACACTTGGATGTAATCAGTAGCTTCTCAAGCGGGGGAATAGAATAACAAATAAGACGTACGCACACACTCGCACGAGATTTAGAGAATAGAACGAGCTTTGTAGGTACAATAAGGTTTTCTTATATTTTTTTGATGGGTGACAGGCGGCCACCGGCACCACTTATCATATCAATGGTTTTATGCGGTTAAAAATAAAATAGACACGATGTAAACAAAGATTGGTATTTTAAAAGGTGTGCTGTCTTATGTCAATGTGAATACTGTCATATTTTGAAAAAGAAAATAAATAATTAGATTTGATAGGTTGTTTATATAAATGTAAAATATAACATACATACATATATATATATATATATATATATATATATATATATATATATATATATAATAGTTAAATGATTCATAAAATAAATTTTAAACAATTAGTTATAAATCGAAAATTGCGAAACAATACATAATTAATATAAAAATATAAAATTAAATATATTAGGAATGAAAATATATAATATGAATATCTTTAATACGCGTATTGTTCATAAAAACAAATTTAATTTAAAAATATATACAAGTCCATGAATAAAATCAGTAATATTTTGGGAAAAACATATTAGAAAAGAATGTAAAGAACGCCTTTGTAAATAATATATCATTCTGCCCATGTCATTATCAATCTTTTTCTGGTCATTGCTGGATGAAAGCATCTACCAAAACTTTCTACTTTGAGAGACTTAACACCTTTCTCTTCTATTCCATTTCGACGAATTTTCTTATATCCCTATCTCATCTATCGATGAGTAACTTCTTCGTATTTTTATATCTCTAGATTTAATCAATAATCTTTATTACTCATCGATAGTTCTCCCTTCCTCCAATAGTTTTTTTTTATAAGTGGGTTTCCCACTTTCTGATCAATTTCCATTTCAAATTTGTTACTTCTTTTATAAAATCCATAACTGTGATTTATTTTCTAACTCACTCAGTCTTTAGATATTATTCTTAAACTGCATTTTTCATACTTATTTGTGTCATCTGATGAATTATTCTACCATTTGAGATATATGTTTCATTCTCATAAGTAGAAACAGATAGGATGCATGAATCAAAAAAGTTTTTTCTTCAGAAAAATATTCGATTTCATAATATGAGAACTTTTCCATGCCTATGTATATGTATTTCTCTCTCTCTCTCTCTCTCTCTCTATATATATATATATATATATATATATATATATATATATATATATATATAATAATCAGTTTATTATTAAAGTTATATTATTATATTTTATTTTTGTCATTTTTTGTGAAAATGTATTTATTGAAATACAAAAAAATATTTTTCAGTTTTCACAAAATTATAATAATTATTATTGCAATAAATGAAAACCTATTATTTCTATTTAATTTCTATTTTATATGATATATATTTTTTAATAATCTTAATTTATTATTTCTTATCTGTACTTCTACACATGTTATTTAAAATAATAAATTATTCCAAACAGTTTCTACTTTTCAAACATAAAGAAATTTGATAATTGAGAAATAAATAAAAGTGAACTTTTAAAGAAACTTTTATATATGTATATATAAGTACAGTATAAATTATTTCAGAATTGATTTTATACAATAAACCATACATTTTCCATTCAAAAGAATAAACAGAACTAAGACAAAAATCGTTCACTTTTTGTTCAAATTCTCGAAATCTTCAACAGCACCGGAACAATATAACGGTACAGAAAAAAAGTATCCTCGTATTCTGAACCAACATCCGATAATGAATGTGGTCCGAATACAAAACTGTATCATTTATTCTATCGGCGATCGTCTTGACTTTACGAATCAAAATAAACAGGTCGGTTTCTTTGCGGCTTGCCGCAGACTTGACACAAAAATATACAGTTGCTCAAAGTATCTATATAGGAATGCTATATGTATATATATATATATATATACATATATATATATATATAAATTGTGTGTAGATGTCTATCCGGTAGCTGTATATTTATATCTGTGACAGAAAGCCTGTTGTTTTTCGCAGAAGGTATATATGTATATATATATTATATATATATATATATATATATATATATATATATATATATATATATATATATATATAAGAATATATATGTATATGTGAACATTTTTTTTGTTGCCTTATAAATTCCGTTCTTGAGAACAATGGAGAGATTAAAAATGTGAAATATGAGTGGCAACGACTGTTACACGAGGGGAAAGAAATATTTGAAAGATATAACGTAGATGAAGAAGATTGATATATCGCGATTGTCAGACCAGTTTTAAGAACATACATTTATTTCACATATTTTATTTTTTCTTCTTATTATATATCATAATATATTTTAAATAAATTAACTTGATGTTTTACAATATTTATATTATCTCAGATTTAGTTTTTCTGAGTAACATTGTTGTTTTGTGTATTAAATTCGCTTCAATAAATCATCTTTATCCTCATAAATTTAAAATTATAAAAAGTTATAATTTAAATAATACGTGACATTCTCATTTATAACATTTTAATGCCAGGTGTGAATTATAACATACATATAAATATATACAAGTTCATCATGAAGTTAAAACATTTCATACTAAGTTTATAAAATATTATAGAAAGAAAATTATACTAAATACAAGAAAGTATATGATTACAAAGAAAACATGGGACACCACTTCGACGATGATAATAAATACTTTATTCTGTCGGTGACATGAGCTGTCAAGGGGTGGGAAAAGACGTATTTAGCAAATGTGTTTTGTCAGCAGAAGAGTGGCGTGCTTTATGGTTATGACAGTTGTCTCTTTGAGTCTGCCGCCTGTGAGCATTGTTCATATCGGGCCAGACGTGGGGTCACAGTGTCACGAAGGCCAGTCATAAATCTTGTCCGAGACGCGACCGCTCCGGAGGCTGTCAAGCGGCTCTCCGCATGACAGCAGACCGGACAGGCCACGGAAAATATTGGTCTGTCACGACTTGCCACCGAGAATTTGTTTAACATTACGTCCTAACAACTCCTTGTCCGCCTGTCTGTCACACGAATAACATAAATATTGATGATATTTCTCTAATAAATATTTATAATGTTTCTTGTTTATTATTATTTTTTTTATGTCGATATTTTATCGACAGATTTGGAAATTAATAGAAAAATTCCGTGTTTATCGACTATTTGTCTTCGGGTGTCATTTTCGATAATGGATATCAAGCAGTCAAGCATAATGTTTCGATAAGAAAACCAGAATTGTATGTTACGAAAGTTCTTGTAAAATTATCTAAGATTGAAATTTTAAATGTTAAAGTTAATTTATTCGTACCATATTTATCACCCGAGGCAAATTCACACTGTTGTTACTAAAGAATGTATTAATATAAAGAAGAATGCTAATTTAACGTTCGAATAATATTGCATATTAACAATAAACAAATAATTCATTTTTAATTATTCCTCAGTTATTTATAATTTTTTATACATAATTTGACGTTTTTAAGAACGAAATAAAAAGTTGCATTAAGAAATAAATTGATTTAATTCAAAATAAAATATATGTTAATTTAATACAAGTAAAAAATATTATACAAACATAATATATATATATATATATATATATATATATATATATATATATATATATATATATGTATGTATTAGTTATTTATAAGAAATCAATTTTCTATTTGTACATCAAAGTCATATTTTAGAGGATTAGCAGATTAACTTATTTTATTTAATTTTATTTATTATTTAATAAATATTTCAAACATATACTGATATTATTTTTTGTTTTTTGCAAATACAATACTACTTATTTATTAATATTTAATCTGACAATTTCCTGTTTTTATGAACGTTATTTATATAAACTTTTTGTTTATACAAATCTTTTAAATACTAGGGTCATTTGCTAAGTATGGTATATTTTTATTTATTGTTTAATTTAATTAAATTGTTCAGTTTCGTTTTTCTTACTTTTTTACCATACGTATCAAACGACCCTCGTATTACATTAGCATAAATAGAAGATGTTAAAAAAATCTCATATAAATAATATCGTTAAGAGAATAGACTAAAATGAAAACTATGTAAGCTAACAAATTGAACAAATATGGGTTTAAAAAATTCTTTATCTATATTTTTGTCTATATTTCGTTTTATAATAAAAATATTTTTCATCTTATTTCCTATAGTGTGTATATCATATTTATTATTAAGCAATCATAATATTTTAATTTTGTAAGTTTTAAGCTGTCATTAAAAATATTCTTGTATGAAATATTAAATAATTATTTTTTTTTGAAAACAAGTTTCAATTTAATATGAAATTAGGCACAGTAATATATATATATATATATATATATATATATAAATGTATGTATGTATGTACAAAAATATAAAACAGTGTAATAAATGTAATTGGATTATACGACGTGTATGAAATTTGAATATAATATAGGAATGTAATCAAGTGTATATAAAAAAACGATATTATGATTAACGCGTCGTTAACATACAGTTCCTTTGAAGATGATAAAGAAGGTACGGATAAGAGGGTCAATGTAGCCCGGAAAGCAATCGTTTCTCTATCCATTATCGAAGCTGGTAGCTGACGGAGGGACGTGAGGCAGCTGTCATTTGTCATTCGCGTTGCGTCGGCGTGTCGGGGAAAGGTGGAGTGTATAGGGGGAGAAGCCGTCACCGCGAGGCCACGAGTTCAAAGAGTCACGAGTGATTGATTGCACCCATACGATGAACGATAATAGAAAACTGACGTGCCAACAATCATCCATCGAAAGTTATTAATGATGTTGTAGAGGCTAATTTCTATCAGGATTTCTTTACCAACTTACAACAATATCATGGGCCATAAACTATCATTTATTTAAGTTGACAGCTTTTGTATAATGGTGATGTTTGTGTTGGAACGAACAGCTGAAATTGTACACATCGATCATAAATATACTGTGTAAGGCCGACGTTTCAAGGATTTATTACACATACATAATGATATTTGTGCTTCCAGTGATTCTCGACGTCATAATATATTTGTTTTTCGAGTTGGTTTTAGCTTTTTTTCTGGTTAGCTGTTGTTGTTATTGCCGCAGTGTTCTTGTACAAAATTATATGTAAAGTTGTCATGTCATGTTCTGGTCTAACAATGAAATGTTATTTTTATAAATCCATCAGATGATTGGCGTAATTTTGTTATATACAAATTTAACATTTTAACTTCCATGTCGTTTGTTTCATTTTAACATTGACGTGTAATGTATGAAAAATTTAAATTGTCTATTTAGCATGTCAATCAACAAAGCATGACAAGTTCAAATTATTTACATTATTCGCTGTTATTGAAATCATTTCATATCAATGACAAATATTTTTTGTTAGGTACCAAACACAAAATTATTTTATATTAATATATAAATTTTGTTCAACTGTACTTCCTTTACACGAGAAAAATATCAAATTCTATTAAAACCTGCAATTTGTTATCCAAATATCTATATCATTTAAATAATTCATATATATTTGTTTAATTATACGTATACTCAAAATATATTAATAATAGTCTTTTACTTTTATACCCACACAAATACACACAAATACACACACACACATATGTATATATATATATTATTTATAACAAATAATTTTTAGTAAATAACTAATGATTTTAAATTCACATAAATTAATATAAATAACAATACATAATATATATAATCTAATCAAACAAATCCAATGGGAAAAATAATTTATTATAAAATCAAAAAAATGTAGTAAAATAAAATAAATATATTATTCTACTTAAATATATAATTAAATTTATATTCGAAAGCAGAAGTTCTATCGAATTTCAAAAAAATTACAAATAAAACACAAAAAATATCATTAACATATTAAGATTAAATAAATAATTGTATTTAAATGAATGAATTGTAGTCAAATGAATTTTGATTAATTTGTTTTTAAAGTAATTCAGATTACCAAAAAAGGATACATTTTTAAATTATATTAATAGTCTAATCCAAATATTTTTAAATGCATAATTAAATATATTGAAAAAAGAAAGTTGGAAACAAATTTGAAAAATTAAAAAATACAAGTTACAAAAATATCAATAATATAGTGAAACTATTTTATAATTACGTTTAAATCAATGATGAATTTGATTTATACGAATTTAGGTCACAAAGCGAATTCATAACAATGAATACAAAATTGATTTCAATAAATAATAGATTTTAAATGTATGGGTATGTTATTTTGATAGATATTATTATTTAAAATCTGTCATATTTATAAACATTTTTTTTAAATACCTGTTCATATAGAAAGTATGTATATTTTTATGCTAGTTGTATTTTGAATACACATCAACACATCATTTAATGATATACATGTCATATTTTGACAAGTAAAATAAATGAACGATATTAAAAAAGTTATAATAAAATCAATTAAATCTGAAATCATTTATATATATATATATATATATATATATATAACTGTATATATGATTATTTGCACGATGTCACATAAATACATTTAATATAGTCATTTATTAGCGTTAATTTATTGATATGAACCAGATTTTTCGAAAGTTGATGAATAAAGACACCGTATAGAAGGCCGATTTTATTGATGCAACAAAAACATGTTATCTGAGAAATGCTGGCGCGCTTTTACTACCTTCGTTGTGTATATTACAGGTATTATATAGTTTATAGCATAATTGGCACTGTTGTATAGCAGTAATTTATGTCTGCGCTTGTTTTATATGACACCGGACACAATATATGACTGTACTCTTGGAAACTTATCATTCGGTCCTTTTGTTGTATTCATTTGTGTGAAGAAACAGCTCGTTATCATACGTATAAATCGTTAGTTATTATTATGTGTTTGAACAAAAATAAATATTTATTGGAAACTCTAAATTGGATTGTAAATCACTATTGCGTTATTATAAAATTATATATACATACATATATGTATATATATATATATATATATATATATATATATATATATATATATAAATTAGCATAATTTTGTATTTATGTTCTTAGAAAAACATATTCGAAAGGTAAAAATTAAATATATTTTTCGCAAGTCTTTTAATAAAAAATATCTAGAAAAATTAAAACATTGCTTTTTTTAATTTATAAATTTAAATCTCTGATAAAAATTCAGTTAATTACTTTCGAACTAGGTCAGTTCATAGTTCCGTTAAATTGCCTTTTTTATTAATTACATATATATATATATATATATATATATATATATATATATATATATATATATATATATATTAGAAATCAATTTAAATTTGTTTTGGTATTTAATTTTTATAAAAAATTCGCTGTATTTAAAATATATTCATAACTTGTTTATGTATTCAAATAAATACATTTTATAGTAAAATTAACACGGTTATAATATAAATAAATAACTTATCGTTTTATTATTTAATTATTTAAATTAAATATTACAATAGATGAATAGATTGTAATATTGATTTAAATAGAAAAATAAATCAATTTTTAATAACCTGTTATAAAATACTTTTTCTGCTCTGCACTTATTAACAATAAATTAGTTCATATAAATTGTGCCGATAAATCGACAGGTAGAGAGACTCACTCGAAAGGTTTATTTATTGATAGCGTTAATTAAACATCACACACGTTGACATAAATCAGTTCGAATTAAATGGCTATTTACATTCCGCTATCGGCCAAACTCTCAACTGGTTTAAGTCAATTTGAAAACGAGAAAAAAATCATCTGTCATATACACACACATATCTGTTTTAACAATCAAGTCGACAACCATATGAGGAACATACATTCCATTATTTATTTTTAGAGATAATGTCGTTAGATGTTCTTTTAGTTTCTTGAATTACAGACCTCACAAAGAAAGGTAAATAAATAAGCAATCGAATTGTAAGACAAACATCAAAAGCTGGTGGAATCGAGTGAAGTGCTAATGCTTTTTGTGTTTAACATAGTGTTAAGAAAAGGTATAAGAGCACCTTTCAAATGAAGGAAGATAGATAAACTGCGACTGTGACTTTATCTTATTCTTATGGATGTGCAGTTATTATTAACGAATAAAATATAAGACATGCCAGTTAGAATTGCCGTTCAGAGACGAGAAATGAGTATTGGGACTCGGAAGATTTATCTCGATTTTGCGAGATCAATCTTGACCATTTTAAATATTATTAATTGTACTGTGGAAATACAATAATTTATATTTACATTATTTAATCAATTAACTTAACAAATCTTAAAAAAATTGTCAATTAATATACGAATACATTAAACAATTGTGAATATTAATTTAAATTAAATTAGAAGATATATATATATATATATATATATATATATATATATATCAGCCTTTTATATCCATTGCTGAATGTCTTTTTTCTAAATTTTTCATTTCCACTGTTCCAACGCTTTTTTTCATTTGGCTTTATTTCGATAAATTTTCTATGTTACTAATATAATCATTCCCTCTCTATCCACTTCTGGATGAAAATCTCTTTCAAAACATTCCACTTTAATCTGTCCAATACCTTTCTCTTCCAATTCAAACTAACGAATTTTCTTAAATCTGCCTTATCTATCCATGGATTTTATATATCTAGATTCCCAAACAATTTTTCTTGTTGATCGGTGATTTTCTCTTTTATATATATGACTAATCCATTTCCATTTTAAAATTTTCAATTTTACTATAGCGTCCATAATTTTTTTTTCTAATCCACTAATTTTTTTCAATCTCCACAGATTTTTCTTTCCATACAACATGTATATATATATATATATATATATAAATGTATTGGTGAACATTTTATAATATGTGTATTTTCAAAAGAATGATTTTGAACATTTTTAATTTTGAACATTTTTATTAATTAAATTTGCTGGGTTTATATCTTTTTTAATTATATAATATTTTTAAAATGCATTTTTTCTCTATGATTGAAATTAAATGTAAATAACTATTAATAAAATGTTTATATTAATACAAATAAAATTAATAAACTCTTAACAAACAGTAAATAATTAATATAGGTTATTTTAAAATGTTATCAAAAAACTAATATATATTAAAAACAATTTTCATATATTGTTTTATATTTACAATATAAAATAAATTGTAAACTTATGAAAATATATAAAAATTATTAAATTCTGTGAAATTTGATAAATTTTATATACGTACTTTGATAAAAAAATATTATGATGTTCGATGTTTGAAATTCGTAATTTTTAATTAAAATAATAAAATAAAAAAAATAAATAGATTATTATCGAAATGATGAAACATTTAAAATAGATAAAATAAATGATCTTTCTACTAATAGCTTGTTATATGAGTTTGTATAGGCTATCGAGTTAAAAACAAATGTACTCGTTATTCACATAGTTTATATTCTTTATATAAAATAAATATTTAAAAGAGGAAAACGTTTTTTTTTTATTTTGCATCGGCGAAATCTGGTTCGAATCGTTTGTATAAATTCCCAGTGTAGTAAATCTCAGTTAATTAACAAGAATGTGAAACGAAAAATACTGAAAAGTATCGCATGCGTTATTCCATAAAGACCTTATATAAAACGCCAACGTTGTATTATGTAAAATTCAGACTTGAAAGTAACACATCCCTATTCATGCACACGGAGTGACCTGGTGCCAACAAGCGCGGCTGCCCGGCCATCACCACCACGCCTTATAATTACGACTTCCCGACTAAATGGGCCCGCTGTCAGCTCGCACCTTCATTTGTCTTGGCGTTGGTGCCGCGAGGGGCAGGCGCGATGGTTATCGTTAATGATGGCACTGGCTGTCTCTTTTGCACCACAGTGTAACACCTATCCAGTGGTAGCGGACAGTTACATGAACACTTGTCATTTGGAAGCCATAAAAATAACTTGAAAGTAACATTGCTAATTCACTGTCAGAGAGGAAATAGTTAACGATGTAGTCTCAGCTATCGGCACGGTTGAAGACACGCAGACCCGTGTAGAGCTGCCACGCTGCTGCGTCATTAGCAATTTATCACACGGAGTTGCTGCTCTCTGACCGCTGCGTTTCTGCTTGCTTACTGCCAGAGTACCTATCATACGCACGTATCTGCTGTTTTGCCATGGTCGTGCATCTCTCCGTCCCATCTTTTGGTCCGTCGCTGCAAGAATTTACGACGGAGAACATATCACACGAATATAATATGTACGAGAGAACGTTCAGCATTTTTTCCCTTCATCAGCGTTAAAAATTACCATACTTCATATCTGTAGCGGTATCAAAAATAACATTCACCGCTAATTAATTAATGAAATAAAAGTCACTTTTCTCGAACATTAACATGTATACATTTATTATCAGAGGAAACATATTTTTTTCGAATAAAAAATGATAAAGTTTATAAAACATTCGTTATGAGAAAAAGCCATGATATGCAATTATGGTGTTGGAATTCATCACAATCAGAAAAATCTTTTATATTTTTCGTTCATTTTTTTTTTAACAAAACTAAAAATATTTAAATTATATATATATAATATTATTTTAGTTTAATAAAATTAATTTGCATTTTTAAAATTTAGAATGATTACAAATAAATTCATTTTACAATCTACATTTTTCTCCGGCAAAAATTTTAATGGTACTTATTTATTTACACATATTTTTAAGATTAATTTTTGTTGTCATTATTGATTCTCTTTTTTCTAAATAGATATTTTTTTGGGTTTATAATTTTCACTATTTTTCTGTAAATCTACACTTTTTTTATTCAGAATTTTAATAATATCTAATTTTTTAGCTATAAAATTACAAAAATATTTTAATTTTCCAGTTATCTATATCTTCTATCTGGATATAACTTTTTTACTGATTTGTATATTTATATTTAGTCAATGTTTTTTTGAAAATATTTTTTTGATATTATTGAAGATTTCTTATAAACTAATTTATAATAAAAAGTCCTGTTGAAAATTTATTTAGAAAGATCGTTGAAAAAATTACTTGCAACTTTATCCGATTAAATTTAAAATTTTAATCTAAACTCTGTGCAGGTAAATAGGCATACAATATTATCATTTCAATGTACCAACTGATATGTAACTAACACCATGTAGGTATTAGCTAGTTAGTATTGTTTGCAAGAGGATCATACGGGCGACTTACATGTTGTAACGAGCATTTACGCCAAGTGAGACACTGTTTCGTGATGTTCAATAATCAACCCATTTCAAATGAAGATACCAGATATTCACGGCATTTACAAAACAGATTGTATCTCGCTTTGTTCGCAAAATGTATTATTTTGGAATCGTTCTCATGTGCATATCTATCTATTGTGTATGTGCAAAGTGTAACGTTTAATAGCTGTTGCTAGTGTAGCATCTCGTGAACACTACTTGCTATTATTATTGTTGTTTGTCAGTGCAACCAATTATGGTAGCATTTTGTATCTTGGTATAGAACACACGTGCTAACATGTATAATACACAACAAAAAAGAAGTTCACTGTCACGTTTGTATGATTATAGAGTGAGATTACAGATTTTAGCGTATAATTAGAAATTTCGTATAGTTTGATATCAAAGAATAAGAATGTTTGACTATATAATCGGTACTCGACTTCATGGATGAAAAACAGTATTAACTTTTAAATAGATAATGTCAATGTAAATTGAGATATTAAATAAAATTCCTTAATTCAAAATAAAATATTAAGATAGCGTGTAAATATTTTCGACTAACATAGAATTTTTAAAATCGTACAACTAAATAATTTAGAAGCTTACATATAATGTTTCTTATAATCTGAAAAAATGTATATTATTTTATATTAATTATTTCATCTTAATGGAAATATTTAAAAAAAATATTAAGTGGTAATTTTTCGATAAATATTTATTTTTTAAACATTAAAAATTAATATATTTTCAGAAATCAAAAATATCTATTTTAATAAATATATTTTTTTAAAATAAATTTTCTTTATACAAACACATTTAATTTGATGAAAAAAATGATTTCTTGAAATTTTTGAAATTACATATGTATATTAGATGCTATTGAATAAAATTTAACCTCAAATTATTTCATTTATTAATACCAAGATTATTTTTTTGCATTAATACAAATGAATTATCACCCCAGTAAAAAGTAGTAATAAAATGTATTATTATTTTCTTTATATTTTATTCATTTTGGAAATAAATAAAGTAAATAATAAGTAATTATTGAATATTTTTATAAAATTACATAATACACATTTTTGATCCATTTACATAACATCTCTATTAATTTGTTATAAAGCAATTAAATATTTTTTAAATATATATAAATTTTTATTTCTTAGTGCCTTTAAAAACATATTAACATTCACAAAACATGTCATAAAATAATTTAATTTAAAAAATCTGGAAAAGTCTAATTAATGAAAAATTTTTGTTGTTTAAAATTAAAATCAATTAAATCTTTTGATTTTGTTGTTATATATTCAGATCCTTTATATATGGTTCAATATTAACATAAAAGAGAAAATTACTTTAACAAACAATTTCTATTATAGTAAAAATAGTGACAAACTTACACAAATCTTATTTAAAAATTAATATTCATAAATTTGATTTTTTTGGACAAACAAATTATTTCGTATAATTTTCGTAAATCGAATCGTTCGTTAATTGAAGGAATTTTAAATAAAGATTCGTATTGCATTGTTTTTAAAAAATTATAAAAATATACGGTCTACTATGTGAATAATTTCAAACCATAATTTCTCAAGTAATTAAAATATCTTGTTAATATTTCTTTTCAGAAAGTCGTTTAATCTATAATCAAATTGTAACTTACAAAACTCATTGCTACTGAAAATTAATTAATTTACCTTGAAATGATCACAATAAATTATTTTCCTGTATAAATTATTGTAACGGAACTTCTGAATTACTTAAAATTATGTTATATTATAGTTCTATCTAGCATAAACATTTATAAGAATGGTTATTCCAACCGTTATGTTCGAAAAGAATCCACTTAATATCCACATTTTTTACATATTATATCGAACCTAACTTTATGATATTAATGATAATATTTTTTCCTTCGTATGTTACATGCTCGCTGAATATTTATACAGGAAATAGCGAAAAATAAAATTTATTACGTTTATTCATTAAATTATACTCTCAATTAATATATACATAATTTGTTCAATTTGAGTATAATATTAACATAATATATTGTTATCTCCGTATATTATAATGGCTGCGCTCATACTAGCGTTTTTGCGAAACACGTTTTCCAGCATAAATTTAAATTATTATTAACTCATATCAAGACATACATAACAATAAATATACAAAGTTAATCAAGATAAGTGAATAACAAATGTTATCAGTAATATCTTACGGCAATGTAAGCACTTTCACATGATAATTAGTGACCAAGTTAAACCAGTGTGACTTATAAATTAATGACTGTAAACAGAAAAACATATAATTGACTTCCTCTTATCCAGTTTCGGCATAGTGTTCGTTTGTTTTTGATGGAAATCGACGATAATAATATGTGGATACATATTTTTTTTCATATTTAATCATATAGGACTCGATCGTAATTTTTTATTTGGACTCTAATTTATACGAAAGTGAAATATATGAGTTTCAATCGATAATTGTAACTTTATTACGACAGGAAAATAATATATAACCATGTATACATACATATATATATATATATATATATATACACACACACACACACACACATATATATATATATATATATATATATATATATATGTGTATGTTTTTAAAAATTCTTGAACAAATAGCACTATATTGTTCACTTAAACCTATTGTCACTTAAACATGCCTCGTTTATTTACTGACATTTCTTTAACATCTAAAAATGTGTATATAATAATTTGTTATTTAAACAAATTACAAATTATTACATACACATATTTTATTTGTTAAATATGTGTACATATATAGTAATTTGTAATTTGTTTTTGAAACATGAATGTTATTTTGAAAATATTTAAGTAAATTTCAATTTCTGATTAGATAATTTATATACATGAAGATGTGTTAAATTTTATATCAAATTAGGATAACAGCTATTATTTTAACAAGTTGACATATTCACTTTCACAAAAAAAAATCATTTATGCCAATATCATAAATGATTTAGTGATTATTGAATAACTGATTCTCTTTTTCGTATGTACTTTCCACATTAAACATTATTCATTTGCCTATTAAGACTTGTATCTTTTTTTGGTTTACTTATGTCCTATTTTCGTTATATTTTAAACTTTTTTACTTTTGAAAGTAATCTTTCTTGATCTATTTTATCTAAATATTCTTTCCACTTTTTCTTCTTGTTTATTTTTCTTTCATATAATAAATTTGTAGTTTTTTTTGATAAATTCACTTTTATACACATGAATTATTAACCTAACTCAACTAGATTTTATAACACAGAGCTCTGATGATGATACAATGACCATCGAAATTTGCATCAGCTTATAAATAGGTAAAATAATCAATGAACAATTATTGAACAGTTTCATAATATCTTGTGGTGTTGGTGTTAAAGTTGATATTTCTCATTCTATCTCTCTTAATACATCTTTTAACAAGCCTTAAAAAAATCATCTGTATTTAATAATAAAAAAATAATTTAAGAGATATTTGACATCAAAATCTATTTCAATTTGTTGACTTTATTTTAAAAAGTGAAAAAACTATTACCAATTTTAAAAAATATTTAACTTTTAAAGATTGAGAAAGATATTTAATTTTATATCACTCATGTGTGATAGTCTTTATTGGTTGAGGATATGTGATTATTTATTGTATCATAAATCATTGATAAGAAGAAAAAAAATTAAATTTTTTTATAATTATGTTTTATAGGAAATGGCAATAATTTTATAAAAAATATTTTTATATAAAAATATTACACAATTATATTTAAAAAAAAGTAATAAATTAAAATTTGATTTTGTAATAATTCATAAAAATGAATAAGTATATTTTTAATTATTAATTTTTTTAATGAAAATTATAATCTAGTTATTTATAATTTTTTAAATTCGACATGAAAAGTGATAATATATAAAATAAATTTCTTTATATAAATCCAACCAACTAATTCCCCTCTATAAACATATAAACTGTTACAACAAACAAACAATCTTCAATAGTTCTACTAAATATTGTAGGCTGTTTACAAAACGATGCATATATACCATTCCGCCAGTTGTATACGAACAAACAATAACGTACCTATATTATTTACTGGACATCTTGAGTATTTACGAGCTATTGTGTTTTGCGAACAGATAGACAGACTGGCAATCTAAAGTATACAGGTTATTAAGATGGTCATTCTGTTTCGTTGTACGGTTCAGATACTACAGTGAAATGAGTAAAAAAGAATGAATTATTACCTCTGTCATATCCGACCGATGAAAAACTCGTTAAACACAACAATTTACAAAGAATATTTATGAAATTTAGATATTGCCGTATAATTTAGTGAATATATTATTATATTTAGAAAAAATCAACGAGTTTAATTATTTAAATTATATATATATATATATATATATATATATATATATATATATATATATATGCAAATTAAACGCAGAGAATTTAATTAAGCGAATAATTTATTTTCTACATATTCATATTTAATTTGTATAAATATTTACGTTTACATTTTTATTATTGATAATTTCATCTTAATTATTTAAAAAGTTATCATTAATTTCACATAAAATTAATATTTAAAATCGGCAAGTAGAAAATAGCTGATTATATATGATTTATTTTTATGCTTCTTAATTATATCTAGTATATATATATATAATTTGCAGTTTAAAATACTTTAGAAAAATGAATATAGTATGATTTTTAATGATAGAACCAATATTTGATACTTTATCAAAAATATGCGTTGTAACTTTGAAAGAAAACATAAACGAAAAGAATAATATACTTCAATGGTCAATATTTGGCAATAAAATATTAAGTATGTTAAATATATACGATTTTGTACATTGTTTATTTTTATAGTAAATCTTTTCTACTCTCGAAATAACTATAAATATGAATCTTCAATTCTAAGAAGAACTTTTAAAGGTTACAATAATACAAAAGAATAAACAATTTTTTTATTCAGATAATTATGCATTTATTTTTAATATTTTTTCATTCATTATCTTTTTTATTTATTTTTTTTGATGAATCATTGTGACTGTACTTTTATGTTCATACATATATATGTTTTTATATATAGTTAGATAGATAAATAGAAAGAGAGAAGAGGAAAAGATTCTTTAAGAGATACTTTAGATTATTTTAAGAAAAAATAGAATGTAATTACATTTCAATATAAAAAATTAACAAATTTGAAGTAATCATTACAAATATTTGAATTTTAGTAAATATCATATTCCATGTCTCAATGATTATATATATATATTCTGCCTGAAGGTATCATGTGATTTCTTTATGATTGGATTTCAAATACTAGGAAAAAGAAAAATCTAACGGTGGGAGAATATTTTTTATAATTCTAACAGAAATTTAAAAAAATAAAAAAATCATTATATATAGGAGAATCATGAATTAAAATACTATTTTAAAAATTGTATGAATTAGTTTATTTCATGGTTTTTGATCCTCAATCGCTCAAAGAAACTTTTTGATAATGTCTGCTGTCATAACATCTGATTATGTTATTGTTATCTTAAAATCATCAAATTCATAATTACAGTATTAAAAACCGTTCCATTTCACCTGTTATTTACATTTGTTTAACCAAACAATATGTACTTTTTTAACAATAAGAAACATCTGGAAATAATTATACGAGTTTATATAATATTTAAAGAATGTGTGTTTTAAATTTTAAGTATTCATTTATATAATTGTTACACATGAAATGATATAAATATTATATTGTTGAAAAATGGAACAATATCATTTTTATAATATGTAATAGAAATGAATAAATAGAAATCACTAGAATTGATTTTAGAATTTTTGACAAATCAATAATATTTAAAATTCTATGTGAAGATTATTAGTATGTGATTATTGGATTATTAATTAAAACATAAAACTGGATATTTAAAATTTCTAGCATTTTATTAAAAAGTACTAATTATATACTAGATATTTATTATTAAATGATTTAATAATTGAATAAATTTCAATTCCATATTGAATTATACAGAATTATCATATATATTATTTTTTTCATGAATTCTAAAAATTTAAGTAAAATAGTTAAAATAACTGCAATGTGATTTATGTAAATGTTTTGTATTTATTAGATATAATTGTTCATATAAAATTTTTAGTTAATATACACATTTCATACAAAACAATGTAATAATTATAAATTATATATGAAAAATATTATTTACAATATGTTATTATATTTTAGACTACATATAATAAAAAAATAATAACATTTTTTATTTATATTAAAATGTATTTAGTTTCAAAGTAATTATTTTTTTAATTACCTATAATTAAAGAAAGGAAATAAATCATTTCTTTCATTTTAGAACTTCATCCAAATGTGACGCCTAGATTTGTGTTTTATTAAAAAGAAACATGTGCATAGTTTCTTTTCAATAAAATACAAATCTACATCACATCTGCATCACATTTGGATGACCCTATACAATTTATTACTTTGTATTAAATAAATTGTTATATAAATAATATTTTAAACTATTAAACGTTTTAGTCAATAAAGTTATTGTGAATATTACTTAAGATATTAAAATTTATTGTACGCCACTGTGAATACCGACATTTATATATATATATATATATATGAATATATTTAAAAGTACACATATGTACGTAGTTATTTATTTAATAACATATTGAATTATTCATACTTAATGCATTTTATTACCGTTGTAATTTTTTACCACCATTTGACGTGTTTATCTACAATATTATAAATTACGTATAAATGCGAAAGGTATTTCACATATTAAATATTTATTTTTCCCATTTAATCGTAGTATATAATTAATTTTGCACATTTATTAGTAGATATTAATCGATTCACTACAAGTGATTAATAATTATTCTTGTACGTTTTTTTCTCGTCATGTATAATTTTATCTTATATTTAACAAGACATTTAACAAATGTGTTTTGATTTAGCAAATATCCTCAATGATTGATTAATGATTAGTGTATATTGAAATATGATTCAATATGACATTATACCGTTAAGTGATGTATTGATTAACTACACGTTTTCTATACTCCATATTGTTGTAACTAATAAGTAGCTGTATTATATATATTTGTGTGTGTAAATGCATTGGCTAAGAGTTTGAAAAAGGGATTTAGCTATCATCATAATGACCGTTAGTTTTTAACCGCAAGCATAAACGAATGTGTAAAAACAAATGCTTTATATTCGATTAGCATAAATTTACACTTTATAACTATAAATAATATACCTGTGGCGAAGCAATTGACTAGTTTCTCATTTAATTTAATTTCATAAATGAAATGAATCATATTTGTAATCCTCACAACTATATCTGCGGACATGAGAAGTTGTTCAAGCGATGAGACTAGCAGTAAGCAGCTATAATTCACTGTTAATTGCGTACTTCTTAAAATTCAACATGAAGCTATTAATTAGAGGTTTCATAATTTAAAAATAATATAAAGTTTTTTCCCGTAAGTGTGATATTATAATACACAAATTAATTTTCACCTACAGGTGATACATTAGTCACTTTACATGTCATTAAAATGAATATTTAGAAAACAATGGTTGAGTTATTTATATTTCTCTTAATTACTGATGTACGTTTAAAGAAAAATATTCACTTAAATGATATACACATATACACTCACACTTATTCATCCATGTTAAGCTTTTTTCCAAATAAAGTTGTTATAATACGCGGTGTACGTTAATAATAATGTATATATATATATATATATATATATATATATATATATATATATATATATATATATTTATACACACATATAGTAGTGTATAATACAGATATGTCATAATAATTTATTACACACTTCATAAAATGTTGAATATGTATATTTTTTTATCGTCTTTGTTATATTTATCTGTACTTTTATCTCCATTATTAAGTATTATTTATTAAGATTGCCAAGTATATTTTAACGCTATTATATATGTATTGTTTTAAAACCGTTAAATGTATTTATATGTACATATATTTTTTTCAAATTTCGTATATATTTTGTTCGAAATATTTATACAATTATACATGGATGATTTTCGTAATTGGATCGTGATTTTTTTCGTAGTTACACAAATAATTCATAATTTAATTACATTCAAAACTAGTAATTAGTTTTAGATTGAAATTAATTATTTTCTTTAAAATTAAAAATTGTTTGTGGTTATAATTAATTTAATTGTAATCTAGTTTATATATAATTAATTATAATTTTGTTTAACTAACAATCCAACTATAATTATTTTTTTAACTAATAGGGTAGTATGGTTAATAAATACATAACACAATTACAATACTTGTATTTTTTTAAAAAAGTATGATTTTCACGCTTCTGAAAAAAATAATATTAATCATAATTAAGCAAGAAACGTGTTTTATTTACTTGAAATGTACTAATTAATTAATAAACGTTCTATGTAAATATTTCTGTAATAAATATCTTGACGTATATTAATATGATTAATTAAGTTAATATAAAATTAATTACACTAGAATAAATATTTAAAAATTAATAGTACTAACAATATTTAATTATATTAAAAAATGAAAATTTTTATATTTTAAAAAATACTTTAAATTATAAAATTTGTTTAAAAAACCTTTTGTGAAATATAATTATTTTTTTATAAAAAATAATGTAATAATTAATTTCAATTCAAATATCAATTATATATAAAACTATTCAGTTTTGCAAATATTAATGTGATTTTATAAAATACAGTACTAAATATTATGATATCGTTCTTAAATCATCACAGTTTTTATTTTTATGTAAAATTTCATAAACATTGCTCAGTAACAATAATTAATGTGTGTGATTATCTACATGTTGTTGAATTTTAATCTGTCTATATATGTACATTGTTTTCATTGAATATACTTAAGCTATCTCGAATTGTTTCTTTCATTAACGACTGAGATTATTGTACTTGTACGTATATATTAGGTTTTCCTCGCACATCAAGATAAACTAAGAGTAGGCATAAAACGTGGATATGGGAGACAACATCGGCGAAGGTGTGAATATGTGTGTATTTTGTTAGCTCTCACTATATATGGAAATGTTGGCTGCCGTAGAACAATATATTATTAGGCTGTCAGCGTTACATAAGCATAAGTAATGAGCGCTAGTGTGTGTACACGTGACTGTACATGTATGTGTGTTCATCTGGAGACTTCATTTATTTAACTTAATGCTCCAATTAAAAGTTGGCTCAACACGAACTTGTTTTTGGTGCCATCATGGACACAACATGTGTTGAATTATATAATTTATTACTGTTCTACTGAGTGCTTTATTGTGCTACACAACATTTCTTTTATTTTAGAAGCACTCGATCCACTACGTTTATTTATTATGCGCAAACATTAGATTTATGATAATTGATTAGTTTTGTATGTTATGTTAATTGTTTTGAGAATAATGTATGGGAAATACATTATTGTAATTAAGATATTAACAAAAAATGTTTTTCAGACAACATAAGATAAATAGTATTCGCAAACACACACACACACACATATGTATGCATATACAAATGCAAAATATGTTGTAATTTCTCATCAAATATTCTCTGCGTACAAAGTATTTTATTTCGAAAATAATACGAAGATTAAATTTTGAAATAATGCAGTTGTTCGTACAAATATAATTACAATGAATAATTCATTACATACTTTTACATAAATTTTCTCTGTAATTAAAACGTATAGTTCTCTATAGAATGCATATATATATATATATATATATATATATATATATATATATATATAAAATTTAAATTCAATAATTGATTAAATGCAATTGTATAGATTCTTAAAAAGTAAATTTATACTAAACTTTCAAATTTATATTTTGTTTATTTTCAATATTTAAATTTTTTCATCATTTAAATGGAATCTATTGAAAATTCTATTATTCATTCACCCTTTCAACTTCATTCATATTTATATATATATATAGTTTAAAATAGAACAACATGAATCATATTTTAAGTAATAGATCATTCAGCGACATAGACAAGTGAAACTAATGTATGGATATAAATTTATGAGTTACATATATGGATATCATGTATTTACAAACTTAATTCGAAAATACTGAAGCATATTACATAACATTTATATATATATATATATATATAATATTATTAAAACCGATATATAAGTATATAATATTTTATGTAGTAATAGGACAAGTTGAAATTGCATTTCGAGAAGATGAGTGTGCGACTCGTTTCAGGAAATTGATAAAATCATGTTTTATTACTTCATTATGTTAGTCACAGCCACATACAAACAAAAGATACAGATCCGCAGATGTTATTGGACTGTGGCCATATTGTACTGTTCGATTCTGTGTTTTAGTTTCAACAGAGTTTCATTTAAGGATTATCAATTTATATGTTCATAAAAATGTATGAAGTATTCTATGCTTAAATTTATTAAAATTGTTATGACTTGATTCCAATTTAAAAATTCGATTTAATATTTTATTTTTTAATTTATATTTTACATTACCATATATATATATATATATATATATATATATATATATATATATATATATATATATATGTAATATAAAATAATGAACAGTACAAAAACATTAATCAAGAAATCAAATATAATTAGTAAAATTGGAAAATAAAAACACAAAAATTGCATTAAACGATTTTTGTTAATTATTAAGAATAGACTATATTACAAGAATAAAAATAATCTACTTAATAACATTTCATTCTTTGCAAGATTAAAAAGTTTCAATAATGACTTTTTACTATCTTAACAAAAATTTTATTTAAATCAATAACAATTTCTTTATATTAGTTAACGAAATAAATTACTTTAATAATATAATATGAATTTTTTTCATAATATACACAAACAAATAATATATTTTTAATTATTATGAATTAAATATAAATAACTAATGATTTTTATTTTTTTTGTAATTATAATTAATGAAGGATGTTTTTTAGGTTGGATATAACTTTCGATATGGATTCAATTTAAAGTTCTATCATGCTTAAAAAAACTTCGAAAGTATTTTTTAAAAAGTAAAAAATATTATATTATTAATTATCTATTTCCGTAAATTTTATTTTTTCGTCATGGGTTTGTACCTTCATCGGGCATTGAATCGTATTATTTAATTAATAACTGTCATAATATATAATTATATACCTTAATTAAATCTATTAAAAAAACTATATAATTATTTTTATTAAAAGAAAAAGTTGTAAATATTGTTCACATGTAATCATTTTATTTTTTTAATAAAATTGAAAAGATCTAAATATTTTTGTTAAAAAAATGAGATAGCTTTGATGTAACTAAATATTTTATACTTGAATTTATATGTTTTTAATATTTAAAAAATTATATTTTCAGAAATAAAACTTTAAATGTTAATAAAATTTTTCAATATTCGAAAATCACTAAAAATAATTATTGAAAAATAATAAAATATGGAATAAAAAATGATCAAACATCAGACTATTAGTAAAAAATAAGTAATTAAATTCAAGAATATTTACAATTTTTCTATTAATTGGTTGGATGAAAGCATTTTTTATTTTTGTTAGACCATTTAATTTATATATATATTTTCAGACTTTATTAATTTGTTACTAAATAAATTTCTTCTAAACTCTTCCAAATCGAACGATCCATCACCTCTTATATATTCTAAATCATAAATTCCTTATTTTAACTTTCCATCAACTTCTTCTTTAGTCTCTTTTTATTTTTTGATTTTTAATCATGATTATCTTATATTTTAACAATGCGTTCCATACATTTCCATTCCAGATTTTTTATTATTTATAACTATTTTCATTTTTTCTATTTTCTCGTTTTTCTCATTCTTTTTCTTCTTACTAGTTTTAACATAAATATTTGCAAATTATTCTGATTTATCTAGAGTATTGAGACATTTTGAAATTAAGAACTTATACGAAAACTATAGAGTACCTCAAATGAGACTGAAGGTTTAGACATGCATTTCCTTACTATCATTTACTATCCTTTAATCTCATTTGAACCACCTTACGATAATATATTGATTAAATAAATTTCTTTTTAAACAAAATAGGATATTCAATTAATTATTGTAGAAATAAATCTGTCTAATTTTTGGTTTTTGTTCAATTCCTCAATTAATAATCCAATCTTTGCTATTCATTTAGTCAAGATAAACGCAGTTAGTAATTGCTTCAATTTTTATTCCACTTGTTACTATCATATTTGGGAATATTATATATATATATATATATATATATATATATATATATATATATGTGTGTGTGTGTGTGTGTGTGTGTGTGTGTGTGTGTGTATTGTACATTGTATAAAGATATATTCACATGTAATTTCGCAGAATGTCGTCTGAATCTTAAGATTAAAACTCTGCGGAAAAAACACAAAGGCATTGCGGATGACCAGGGGCTACCATGCGATGCCCACCGACAGATAATACGCGTTTTGCACGTTGGTGGCGACATTCGTGGCGGCGACGACGTGCACTAAAACTGCGCTCACTACATAAAATGTGTCTGGTGAACTTCGTGTAGATCAAAGATACAGACCACGGTGACACATAACGCGCCCAGCTAATCGTTTGGTGCAATAAATTTAGCGCGAGTTTTAATACGTACACGAACGTATCTACCACGTATGATTTACGATTTTTTATTTATTTAATGGCTGGTTTCGAGGCGTGTTAAGGATTCATTAAACGAACGAGGATAATATATATTTTTTAATAACCACACTGGAAATATCTATAGAATCAGCCGATATAAAAACATACATAAAATGAAAATGTATTCCTCGTAATAAAATAATGTATTTGTGACCATTTTGATAACGTTCAGTTTTTATAATTAAAGAAAGTAATAAATCATTGAATGTTATTTATTAACACGAATAATGTTTTAAAATTTTGCACATAGTAGCCATATTGTTTCAATATAAATTTAATTTAGTATATCAAAAGGGAATATCAGTTAACATTTGCAAAATATATTACATGTTTTTTGATAGAATAAAAAAAAATATTCTCTATTTTAAATTACCAGATATATATTTTTTCTATCCACTGCTGGATAAAGACCTCTGCTATATTTTGTTTACTTACAACAATCAAATATCTTTCTTTTCTATTCTTTATCAACAAATTTTCTTATGTCTATATGTACTATCTAATCATAAGCCTTTTCTTATTTTTTTTCTATTTCTAGATTCCCAATTAAAAATTTCTCTTGTTCACCAGGATCAAGACCAATGGTTGACTCCCTTTTTGCTAAACGATTAGTTTATTTTTATTTAAACTTTTCATTTTTATTTTAACGTTTACCCTTTTAGTTTTTTTTTCGAATTTATTCAATTCTATATCCGTTATTTCTATGTTTAATTTTTGTTGTCTAATGTTGTTAAATTATTTTAGCATTTAAAATCCATGTTTCAAATTCACAAGAGAGAATAGTTAGGATATATTGATATTATATTTATAAATTATAATTTTGATATAATAATTGATTTTCATAAAATAAATTCAATTAAAATGAAAAATTTTATAAATCATGAATTTATATTTGAACTCAATAAAAAATGTGACGAATTTAATACTCATATAAGACATTTTGTTTAATATTTAATTTTTAAAAACAACTAAATATTGAAAAGTTTAGAAATATATTTTATTACACTTTATTTTCTCTCCTTCTCTCCCTCTTTCTTTCCCTCTCTCTCTCTCTATATATATATATATATATATATATATATATATATATATGTATAATTAAAGTTTTTTTTTATTTTCAACAAATTAATCAAAGTTTTTAATACAAAATAAATTAATTTTGTAACAACTATATATTTGTTCGTTTTTATAACTTTGATACTTTGAAAAAAAAATGTTTTTATAAACATTTAAAACAAGATTATAATTTAATTGCCTCGTAAATTGTTTGTAAAGAATTCACACCAGTTCAAACAATAAATCGTCTGTTCTCTTTGTATACGAATTGGTATCGAGCAAAAAACACCAGCCTAAAGTAAGCAACGATTAAGTCATTGAGTGAAATTTGCGGATATAATTATTTGTACGTGGTTATATATCTTAAACATAATGACTCGCCGGTTATGTCACCCCTATGTAAACGACAGTCGCGAACACCGAGGGCAGGTCATGCAACGCGAACGTCACGCAACCTCTAACTTGTTCTTCTTCTTCCTCTTCGTCGTCTTCTTTAATAACATCTTCTGGCGCAGACGCACGCAGATCTCTATCTCCATGATTCAGTGGATTGTATTCCACATGTCATGATGGTATCTCATAGTGCTTCTACCGAACATGCGAAAATAACTGATTCCACTCTTGCAATAAAAGTCAGTACATAAATACTGTTTTCGCATTGTATTCGATTTTCATTGTCTCTTTCTCTCGTTCTTAAGAAAACATAATTATCGTTTGCAATCATTACCTGTCAAGATGCCGACCATGTTCTATAAAGTACAAACAGTATAATATGGGTTTTAATTAAGCCATACCTGTCGTAATTGTTTCCTTTTCATATAATAATTAACGGCCAAGGAGGTATGCAGAAAAATTGAATTAATTCGTGTATTTATGGATTGTACAATTATTATAGTTATATGAATTTGCGATTGTATGCAATTTCATGGAATTCCTTTAATTATTTTACATTCTATTATATTTAATTACAGTTTTTATTTGTTTGAGTTACATGTATTTTAAACAAATTTAAAAAAGTGTTATTATATGCTCGTTGAGTTTTATTACTGGAATATTTTAAATGTTTTCTGATTCTGATAAGATATATATATATATATATATATATATATATATATATATATATATATATATATATACATAATTTCAAATTTAAATTCATGAATGAATTATTTATTTTAACTGCTTATAATTATGAAAAAACACACATATTTATAACTCATATGATTATTATCGTAAATTAATTTTTACTACAGTTTACACAATTTATTGATTCTATATTTTAATTTTAAGTATGTACACTTTTTTACAATAAGCATTATAATTTATTACACATTATATTTTTTCGGTATATATATAAATAAAATTATAAAATGTGTTACTAGTTAATATGAAAATATATCATCCAATTATTTTACTAATCCATATTATTTACAATATTTTTTTGTAAACTACTTTCATGAATTTTTAATTTAATCGAAATTTTATGACGAAAGAATCATTTTGCATAAATATTTCGTTAACACAAATAAATATGAAAACATGTTTACAATTTATTCAAATAGTTAAAAAATATGCATTATTTGTGTTTCTAATAAAACTAAAAACTACGTGTAGATAAGAAATTTCTGTCAATAAAATAAATTTATTCTATTTTTATTTCTAAAAAGGTTTGGTTGATAAAATATAAATTGAAATTTAAAGAAAAAACAATAAGTATCATTTTTAGAACGTTCAATCATTAATAATAAAAATTAGAAATTAGAAAAAAGTAAGTCAGATATTTTTTAATTAATATTAATTAGAATTTAAAATTAATTGTTGCATGTCATTCTGGTTACATAATTTATTAAGTCTTTTATTTATGTGCAATATTGTATAATATAAATTGTTTATTCACCAAAAAAATAACACGAAAGTCGAAAAATTACCTATAAATGAAAAAAACATTTATTATATTTTTTTAAAAAATATAAATATTTTATTAAATAATATTTTAGTATATACACATACATAGATCATCATTATAAAACTCTATATTAGCCCATTTTTGGCCAAAAGTCTCAATTGGTACAATATAATGTTTTGCAGTTCCAGAAATTAAGACACAGGTTTATTTTTTACTATTTCTACGTCTATGAAATAAATGGCATAGTTCCAGGAAAATAGATTAAAAATGTTTGATTAGCTTTCGTAGTCCTTAGTTTGTATCCAATCGAATATTTGTAATCAATTTCAAAATGTTTTTAATAAAAAAAATTTGAAGAAATGTTTAAGAAAAATATTTGGAAGTATGAAACAAATGTTTTTTTACTATGCAATAAATTAATTGAAAATATACCAAAAATATTTTTTCAGAAAACAAGGTTCATTTTTATAAATCAATGGCCATGATACAAATAACAAAAATAGAAAAAATGTACTAGAAATGAAATTTTAAAGACGAGTGAAAGTGGTAACATACAAGGTGTGATACGATGAAAAACGAGGATATCAGAGAAAGTCTGAATGTCATATCTTTAAAGAAAAATAATGAAATACAGAGAAAAGTAGAAAGCATATTTAAATAGAATGGATGAAAAGAGAATATCATAAAAGCCTAGTACTATAAACCAACAGACAGAAGAAATGTATGTTGATCCAGAAAATTCTGGTAAATTGGAACAGGATAAAATCTTGTATCGTGATCTACTCTAATCTAATGAAAATTCAACAGTATAAAAGGTTAACAAATAATTTAATAGAATTAATATTAGTTATATGTTTTGAATTTCAAATAATTACTAATTATTTTGACAAATAAAAGAGATTTTATACATTTTTTAAAAAAATATTATTAATAGATTACATTTCTAACTGATGCTATTAAAAAATTATATCACAGTAATTAAAATATATATAAATAACAATAGAAAGATTATTTTTGAATTTTTTATATAAGATATATCTATTAATTATAATTTGAATACATTTCAATTATTATTTCCAGTTAAAAGATTTCCGTTTACATTCCGTAAAAGATTATTTACTTTTAGAATAAAATATAACCTCGTAATTATACCACACATTCTTATTTGCATTTGTATTCATCTACGTTATATTTATGTATACAAAAATCAGATATGTAGTTAAAATATTATTTCAGAATGTAAGTCATTATTAAATCGTTGATAAATGTAGTACCAATTTTCTTTCTTATATCAAAAACCACCACAACATCAAGACAATATAAAAATTTCACGATCACGGTCGACTTGGCGAACTTGTTAATTGGGTTTTGAAATATTTTGCATAATAAGAATTTAATTATTTAATGGTAAGCTGCCTAAGCAAGCGTACGTATTAATTAAGGTTCATAAAAATGATGGATGGTTGGAAAAAGTGGATATATATAATACTCGAGTCGCGTTTCAGATAACGCATAACTTATGATTATCTACTATAAAGTTGTTGTTGTGGACGAAGAACCAGTTCTCCCGCGAGTGTTGCTGAAGTGCCAATTACTGCGCAAACGGGCCAGAAAACATTCTACCCCGCCAAACGTCTCGCACGGTCGAACGTTTCCTGCTGTGGAGAGTCAGCCGTGTTTTGGAAGAAGAGGAGATAAATGCTGCGTAGAGCCGCGATATAATTAATTTAACCGGTGTTGGATTGTTCATTGGTATCGTTATATGGATTCACCTGGTGGACGTTGGTTTGCGTAATGCGGAGCACAGCGTGGTCACTCATGTTTGACACATTATTTACACAGAACCAGTTCCGTACAGACAAAATTTATTATGCGGTTATCGATATATACATATATATATATATACATGTATGTATGTATATAAGGACATACTGAGAATCAATATGATTAAGAATGAAATTAGTTTATTCATAAAAAAAACTGTTCGCCATGTTAACAGATTATTAGACAAGCGTTTTTTTTTTCATTCATGTGAATATAGTCAAAATTTGATTAACATGTTGACAAAACGGGATATAAAATGATCTCTTTTTTTAATTATAGTATTTGAAATAATTACGGGAAACAATTATGTTACTAACTTTGTAGTTTTACGATTTAATTTCTTTGGATTGTATATAATTGACCGATAATCAATATTAATAAGAATGTTTTAAAAAATAAGTACAAGGTATTATTAAAAAATTATCAAATAATTGATCAAATTCGAACATTTTTAAATCATAATAATTTTATTTGTATATATCAACTATTTTAAAATTGTCATTTTAAAAAAATCAAATCTAATAATTTTATTTAAATATATGTACAAAAAATTCGTTTAAGAAAAATTCAAAATCAATTTATCAATTATTTTTAATATATAGGTGTTTTTTAAGTGTGATCAACTTTAAATTGAATTCCTATCGAAAATTTTATTAACCTAATAAAATCATTCTTTATCATACCTTTATATATACATACACACACATGTTTTTTTAGGTTAGATAGAGCTTACAATAGGGATTCAATTTAAAGATTTATCATGCTTAAAAAAAGAGTTAATAAAATTATTCTTTCAGATAAATAATTATTAAATTTAACAAATAAAAAAATAATGAAAATTATAATACCATTGATTATTTTCAATGAAATCGATTCGTTGAAATTAACTATAATTCCAATTGATAGTTTTAAACTCGTATAAAATCAAAGAATCCAAATATAATTATTGTCCATTTTTAAAAACATATCGATACAAATTTAAGAAAAAAGTATATAAAAATATATATTTTATAAACTGATATATTTTAAAAAAGAAATAATTCTCTCAAATTGTGTTATTGTGAAAAATATACAAATTAATTATCAGTTTTTCAATACATTTTATATCCACATAAAATATCTGGAAATTGGAATTATTGTATATTAAAAATGAAAAATGAGAATTGTATTAAAATTTGTAATCATAATGTATTTTGCTGATATAATAATAATATCGAATGAATATCTTTTGAATTTAGCTGGAATTAACGATGCATTAAGTAAGTGCATTAACTAAAGATATTAAAGCTCGATTATGAACGGTTATACTGGAATTAACGATAATATCATTTATATTACAAACTATAATTTTAAAATAAAATTTAACGTATATATATATATATATATATATATATATATATATATATATATATATATATATATATATATATATATATATATATATATATATATATATATATATATATATACAGTCTCGGTTGTTTCAGAACGCTTCATCAATAGATTACAATAGGGAAAAAGAATACTAAAAAAACAATGAACACAAAAAAGTATTTTATCAGAAAATAATGTTCCCTAAATGTCATTTCACCCATACTCCATCAAATATTTTCATTCTAGCACCGTCGTCGTTGTCGTCTCTATCGATATGAAAACGCTGTCACTGTACACATACATATATTTCACCGATGCATGTTTTATGATTGCAATAAATATCTCGATAGACGATCTTTTAAATTATAACTCCGATAGATATTTGCCCACTCAACTATCCGGGGAGGAGTCGTGGCCGTAATTTATGACGCCATTTATCAACGTTCCACACCCTCTGTTAACTGCGGAGCCAATTCGGAGATGTATGTTGTCGATACCGAACCGTGTTCCTCCCGGGATGTTGTTTCAGCTCGACTGCCTGACCCCATTCGTTTCTCTAATGTCTTCTTTTAACTTTCGCCGACACTGATATTTGATTAATGATCGACCTTTCATGCGGCCCGACGATAGCATCTCTGGCGCGCGGATTAAACAAATCATTTTATTACATCGCGCCGCATTTCATTGGAATGACGACGCACATTGCTCCTTTACTCTTACTCTCCAGTAATTGACGCTAGCTGCAACTCTATTAACATTACAGCGCTTTGTCGTTTTAGAATCAATCTATTACAGATGATGACAAACTAGATAATACCGAGCTTCTAACTGTTCACTAGCTTGTCAGCATTATGACGGTTATAAATGAACGAGTCAATTTTTTTACATTTTACTCCGTTTTATATTAGTATTTTTATTGTTATTTAATTCAACACATAACATGAAAATGTACGCGCTATAAACACATAAAATAAATAATTCAATACAATATCATATTTATCGTTTATAGTTTATACAGAAGATACAACGATCAGACTCATGATGAAGTGAAACATTCTTTAAAAGTTTTCCTAATACATTCAAGAAATTACTGAGATAATTGTAAATATTTCTCACTCATATTTTTTTATTGCCATTGCAGCATTTCTCATGTCTACTTTTTAATGATTTTTATATCCTTTAATAAATATTGCTTTATCAATAAAGTTTTATATATATATATATATATATATATATATACATGTGTGTGTATGTGTTTATATGTATGTATGTATAAATGAAAATATTCTCGATTAACTTGGAAAAAAGTTTTAGAAATATTTTATAACTAGGAATAAAAACTAGAATAATATTTATTTTTATAACTCAGCATAGTAAACAATATAGTTATTTGTTATTAAGGTGTTAAATAAATTTAATTTAAAAATTATTTTAAGAAGACGAATAAATATATCCTTTTTTATCTACAACAAAATTACTTCAAACTAATTAAATAAATGAAAATAACCACATGTTGTGATGTTTTAGATATACATTCTATTATATTATTTTAAGTATTTTCACAGATATTTTGATTGTAATTAAATAGTATTTTTATTGTTATATTAGTAATTTCAATTTATATATATATATATATATATATATATATATATATATATATATCCGAACGTGATAGCATAAGTAAAATTTCACAATTAAATACGACTTAATTTCAAGTGAAAATTTCCACAAATACGATAATGTTATTTAGCAATTTACGTTCCAACATATAGTAAGTTGTGTTTCCGGTTTGTCCGCTACGACGAATAAAGCGTTCCAATCTGTTCTCGGCTTCCCTTGTGCTTTCCCAAGGGACTAATGTGATCCAATCCGACCTATTCTGCTCGACTCCGTGCCAAGGTTAACTCGAGCGATAATAGACCGTATCGCAGAGCTTTACCAAAACGCCAGTACATTAATTAGAGACAAGAGAATTAGCCTGCAGGATTATTTCTAATACTTATACGTTGATATTTACTTTATACTTCATTTAAAGATCATAAATTGTTTAACACTGAAGTTAGAATGCAATAGAACAACATGGGTGATGTAGATTTTTACTTACTAGTGAACAGATAAAGATTTTTTTAGTAAGAAATACAGACGTGGATAAAATTACTCTGTACGCATCTGTTTATATACTTGACAGAAATAATTATAACTGAGTAATGACTTAAATACTATTTTTATTATCTTAATTTTAATTATTTTTGTAAAGTGGAATTTTTCAACCGGAAAATTAATTTTAACTTTACATTTAAGTACTTTTATACACAGACATACACATAAATTAATCTTTTTAGGAGAAAGAGAGTAAATTGAAAAATAAAAAATATATAACTAAATAGAGTAAGTATATTCAATACTAATTATTTTTTTATATTGAATTGACTAAATTAACCATTAATTTAAATTCTATATAATTATTTATAAATAACAAAAAATATTTTTCAAATAATGTCAATTTTATACCTAAATTTATAATAATAAATCACTTAATTATTTAATAATCACTTGTTCTATTTTACTAAATCTAACGAAAAATTTAACATTTATAAAAAATGTCACAAAAAAGCGACAAAACGAAATTAAAGTTAAAAATAAATTATTTAAAATATTAATAAATTTTTGTTAATTAAAAATAATTTGATTTTTTCCAGTTCATATTTTTAAAGTTCTGATTAATTTTTTAAATTGCAATTTTCTAATAAAATACTAATGTTTAAATTTTAATTTAGGAACAAAATATTATTTTTTTTATTTACACAAAATCTTGAATTTTAAAATATATTAAAAAATGCAATTTTGGCGTAAAATATTCAAAATTATAAATACATACAATTTTATTTAACATGAGAAATTTGATATTTTATCGTTTATGTTTATTTGCAAATTAAGCTACTGAAAAACAATTCATAATATCAAATTATAACTGTAGTATTATTTCACTGTAATTTGAAAATTCTGTATATGAGCGAAATGATGACACGTCTGAAAAAGTAAACAAGTTTAATATAATCTTTAAAGATATTCCATAATCGATCTCAACACCCGCACAAAGAGTGATTGCATCATGATCCATAATCCAATCTCGCTCGCGGAAACTCGGCCACCTGTCGGTCCCACCGCACCTAGCCTCATTAATATGATAGAGCTCATCTGTTGATGTTGTTCCGATGACAGTTGGGCAAATTGCTAGTGACACTAATGTTGTGCATGACAAGTCGTGTTACTGATTAAGCTGTCTGATAACGGATTTAATGGAACAGTATTACATTTAACATGCGCATTTATAATTAATTTAAAATTTACAAGCGTCTCACAACTTACTTTCAAAATTACTAATCTGGTCTAGTTATGAGATTAATTATACTATGAAGGCAAGTTTACGTTATGCAGTAGTTGTAACGATGTATGAATAGTGACAACACGAACATAAGAAAGTATTTATTAGTGTTCTGTAGTCTATTGACAAAATCTTGTCGACAATTTTTTATCGGCATTGATAAATCATTCTTTAACCCATAGATAAAAACTAGAAATGTACATATAATTATCCATATATATATACATATATATATATATATATATACACGATTTTTAGAAATCAGATAATTAAGATTTCTTCTTAATAAATCATTAGAATGTTAATATATTCACAGAAATTTATTTAGCAATTCAATATTTCCAAAATATATTTTAATTATATTGATATCTACATTAATATTTTCACAAATACTTTATTTTAATCACTACATAAAATTCTCTTTTATTTTGAACACGTTCAATGTTGAACTTTTCGTTCAAATCGTTTGATACTTTCGCTATTTAAAATTCATAAATTAGTATTTTTTTATTACACCATGAAACTTCGATGTTCTATGTAATATAACGATCTGTTTCTATTTATTTTGATATTGTAACAAATTTACTTTGACACAAATGAATTATCATCTTATCACCTTATTTTTTATAAAAATATTCAAACTTTTATAATACAGACCTCTGATGATGGTAATATGGCCATCGAAATGCACATCAAAAAATATAAACAATAAGTGATCATTAAATACTTTTATAAAATTTTGTCGTGTTGAACTGAGTAATTTATGTATATTAAAGTGATTTTGCTATGAATAGTACATTCATGGTTTTTATTTTAAATATATACATAAAAACTACATTTATTTTATTAATTAAATATGACTTCTTTCTGACTTATTATCTATTTACAGAGAATTACTTTTGTATCATTTAAATATTTTTGTATGCAACATACACAATATATGTATGTACATGGTAATAATGATAATATTTTTTAATTTTACTAAATAATTGAAGTTAATCCTTCGTTTAATTTTAATAAACAACATTTTTTCGATACGTTCGAGTAAGTCTCATTCTTACTACCATCTTTCATATACTAATTTATAAAACAAGTTGAAATATATATTGGAAATTAATAAAAAAATAATTCAGCGACTCCAAACAATACAAAGAAGCATGAAAGATATATATATTAGAAATAACTTGTAGTGATAAAAGAACTAAGTAAATAAAAAAAAATAAAAATTAAGAACGTTAAGCGAAAGTGAGAAATTTAAAATATAAATAAGATAATTATATAGCAAGAAGAAGAGCATCAATGGATAAGAGATATTATTGTTTGGAAATTTTGATATATAAAAACGTTTAAATGGGATAGAGACATGAGAACATTTGTCAAACTGGACAAGAAAAGCATTGGATTAGTTAAAGTGGAAAATTTTGAAAAGTCTTCAACCATCAATAATTAAAGAGAAGCTAATATATATATATATATATATATATATATATATATATATATATATATATATACACTCACATATAAATATATATATATATATATATATATATATATATATATATATATACACATCTCGTACAAATTAAACATTTTTATTTAGGTTATATAGAACTTTCGATAGGAATTCAATTTAAAGTTCTATCACGCTTAAACACACACACCCACGCATATATATATACGAGTATATATATATATATTAACTTTATATAATAGAATATAAATTCAAAAATTTATTTTACATTGATTATGCATTCTTATGTTAAACTAAAATTTAGATTTTAAAATCTAAAAAAAATATATACACTTATTTAGTATAAAACCACTGTCTCAATAAGATACTTTAAATTCTATTGTTTATGTTTGTCATTTTGCAGTGAATATTTTCAAAAAGTTGTATGAGTTATGCTTTATATAATTCAACACAACTTTTGTAACAAGGATATTTGCATAGCAGCTATGAACTTTATTTAGTTATTTTATAGCTTTATATAAAATAACTCTCTTATGATAAATTAAGTAAGAGGAGTATCATATTTTTTTTAAAAAAAATATAATAAACAAATAACTAGAAACTACATAATATTTTTTTTCAACACAGTAAAATTTCATAAAAATGTTCAATAATTATTTGTCATTTACTAAAAAATAGTTTAAAGAGAATATTAAATTTAAATAAATAAAATCGATTTATTGTATTATAAAATTGAACCCAAATGTTACTAACTGAATATATCAATTTAAACGAACAAATTGGAAAATATGTTTAATGTTAATACTTAAAAAAAATAATTATACATAAATAATTATATATATATATTTATATATATATATATATATTTGTGTGTGTGTGTGTATGTATATAAATGTTTGTGTATAAGATCGGTAATTCTATGTAAATGCTTATCCTTACAAAAAGAATACATGTGATGTCAGTCGGTTTTGACAACACCCGAAAGCTCCGGATGTTTATAGTAGTTTGAGTCACTTTGTTCACACCACGGCTGCTGCGGGGCGGATCAGTTTCGCAAAGCGTTGCCGCACGCCATTTGTCTTCGTGGAATCAATCTCGGTAGTTTATTTATCTTGCATTGTAATGGCTTATTATTTGTCTTCGCTCGGATGAAATGAGACACCCGCAAACCTCCTATGCCACAATCACAAGGGGTGTTGAGAATATAGTGTACGAGCGGTAATTAATCAGTGTCGTGGCCTGACGCACACATGCTTCACCCCACCTCTATACGTTCGCCGACCACCGCTGATGGATCACCACGTCGCCGCTGACAATCAATCAACAACGAGCACACACAAAACTTATAGCTTCATTCTCACGTTACCGCAACCTGGTGGCTATTGATTTCCGTGTCGTAATGGACGTTGATACAGCGTCATTAATTGTATGATGACCCGCCGATAGCCTGGGACGTATAAAAAAACACTCCATGCTTTCTAGAGACGAGATTAATTGGTGGTCAGACATGAACAAATGACATTCACGTCTGTAAAAACACCGTATTCTCGCTTATTATATTTTATTTTGATGAGTAATTATCAACGGACGAGAAAGTTATAAACATACACAAAATTATTTACTAATGATTATGTGGTAACAAGCTGTGAAATCGTTCTCAACAGATTATTAATTTTTCTGTCGTGGTTTTCATGATGATTCTATTTTTGATTTAATAAAAAAAAATACAACACGAATATATATTTTACAACAACAAAATTTAGATTATTACATTCTTATATTTAACAATTCTAATTTACAATATTTATAACACTAAAATTAAAATGATTAAATACGATTAAAGAGAACATATAACAAATATATTGTATTCATTGAAAACATGCTAGAGGCAATCGCAATAAATTGTCTAGCATGTTTGATTTACAAATTTGATTCCATATATTTACAGTATAAATCATTTTATATTCAAATGAATTGTTTAAAATTAAAATACACACGTACACATACTTTTAATAAATACTAATACAGAAATATATTAAAGAGATAGTTTTTTAATCTATTTTTAATATAAAAATAATTTTCGTTCGGAATTAAATTGTATTTTTTCACAGACTATTAGTTTAAATTTTCCTTACTAAGTAACAAATATAAACAAAAAAATTAAAATGTTACATATATAAGAGTGACAGTATTTTTTATTCAATAAGTGTTTTTTTTTAAAAAAAAAAACATGTATTTATAATCTAAGAAATATACATTTTTTATATATCAATAAATTTATATTCTAATCTATAGAGTGGCCCAAATGAAATTAAAGTATAATAAATGATAGTAAGGAAATAAATATATGTCTAAACCCTTTAGTCTTTGAACCACCATTTATAAAGTATAATGTATAGACTTTGATCGAAACATGGAATTAAAAAAATTAAATTATTAATATAATTTAAATGTAATTTTCAGTCTTAGTTTACATATTCCAGTCTCATTTGGGGTACCCTATATAATTAAATATTAATATATTTAAATATTGAGTATCTAGAAGACATGATACATTATTAAGAAATATTTAAGAACTAAAAATGTTAAAGAAAAATGCAATAAAAAAAACTATAGAAAAAGTCAATGAATAAATTGAATTTTAGAGCATAGGAAGAAATGAATGAAAAAGCAAAAAAAGAATTTCGCAGTTGCTATAATAAAATGAAGCATTTAAATTTTAAATTTATTTTCTGGTATGCTGTTTTATATTTAATTTTAGTATATTTAAACTTTTTCAAGTCTGTGATAACTTTTTGACGAAACAATTTGTTTTATAATAAAATTTATATTTTAAAAATTAAGTTTTATGGTATATTTAAAAATGTAAATTTTAAATGGAAAGTAATTTACTTGATATTATAACATTGATGAAATTTTAGATAATTAATTAGAATTAATTACTCAATCATTCAAATTTTCCCATTGAATTTGTTTTTTAAATACTCTCATAATAATGACATTTATATAAGTCTATTTCGTTCGAATGAAATTCTGTTTCTCCTATTGTTTGATTTTTTAAAAAAATATGTTTACATTGAATATTACAACCGATCGATGATTTATGATATCGCTGTTAAAAGTGTATATCTGATTGATGATGATAATACATTCTATTGACAGTAAGCAAATGATTCTAATTACGATAATTATTATGTTCCTGTCACATGAGAATCACGAAAATTAATTGTACGAGCAGAGACATAAGCTTGTTTCGTATTAGGTTTATTTCTGATACGTCAAGTGCATCAAAACGAGGACGTGGACGTCGTGTGACAGCAGACGCACCACCGAAAACGTGACTCATATCTCATCCCCATACGTCTCGTAACGCGTTACCAAACAAAAACATCATCGCCTAATGGAATCCGGCACATTAATCACACGAGAGCAACTGCACCACGGTTATAAAACGGAAATTATGTCGCCCACGGGCAAAAGACAATAAGGGCGAAAAAGAGGCACCGCATCGTCAGGAAACGCCCCTATGTTCATTATTCCTGTTCCCGGCGGGCACATGAATAACCTCGGCCCGGACAACCCCGTGGGCGGCTCGCAAAAACAGCAGACACCATTGCTCGCGCCGCGCACTTTGCTCTCTTTTACGATTTTTTTTTTATACGCGAAGGCCCATCCACGGTAATTGCTCGAAACGCAATTACACACGCTCGTATAGTTAGCAACGAACGCCGAAGTCAATGTAAATAATATCAATCAGTTTGTTGTGGCTTACGTGACCCTACATAGAGACCGAGCATTTGTACTCTGTATTCTATTTCCGCTTTTTTTTTTTGAAATGCTGCACATAAGAAAATTCCATGTATAGCTTTTCTTCGACTCGAGTAAATAAATAAGTGATATCAAAGAGAGCGTTCTTAGAACGCTGCTACAGTGAGAGAGTTATAAAAATTAATTAAACATGATAATTTTTTTATATTGTGATGAGTTTTGAATTTTCAATTCAAGATACACGAGAAAAATATATGAAGTTTTTTATATCAACAAAGACTGTAACTAAATTGATTTAATATTCAAAACAGTTAATATAAACACACTAAATAATTAAGTAATGACTGTCAATATAAACTTTATATTATTTTAAAACCATATAAATATTTTAATTAATATATAATTAACTTACAATATTTTATATAAAATTGATTTTCTTGTATTTTCATTAAAAATAAAATATTTTTACTATATAAATAAATCAATTACTACAACATTTATAAATATGTTTAATAATCAATTATTGTTTAATATATTAGCTAATACACATTTCAACAATCATTACAACCATCGATAAATTGTGAGTTAATAAAACATTTATTAATATTTTAAAATATATATTTTTTCATATGAGTTCTAAACTAGAATATAAACAATTAACTTGAATATTAAAATATAAATAAATTACTTAATTATGCAAAAATATAATCAAGTGGTAAAAATAAATAATGATATAAAAATGTCCTCGAAATTAAATATACAGTACAATGTCATTTTCATAAAATATATAAATACGATATGAATAAAAGATATATAAAAACAGGAAAACTATAAATTTTATTACCTGATTTGACTTGTAGGACGAATTGTTAACATATAGGAACTTTTGATATATAAATTGCAATAATTATACAAACATGCAATAACTTTTGATTTATTTCATTTAATATAAGATAAAATAGATATGTTGAATATTTACATTTATTTTTAGCACAATTCAATGAATAATGAATATTATTTAGGTTATTTACGTTCTTGATGTAAAATTATTGAAAGTACGAATTAACATTGACACAAAAATGTCTTACTGTGTTATTTATTACAATATATTACTTATTTTATCTCATAAAAAAAACTATATTATTTTTACCCATATATATTTTTGTTCTAAAATTTGTTTTATTTTAAAATTCTATTATAAAGTAATGTATAGTGAAAGAAAACGTTATAATTTGTAACAAACGTTATATTATATTCTATAAAATATAAATATCTAAATAAGTATATTTTTAAAATTAAAAATTATAGCTTTAAATAATTTAAGATTTTGTTTATTGAAACAACAGATTTTATACGACTAAACCATAATTTATTATAACTTAACGATGAGAACATGATCTTTATAGTTTATGATTTCTAAATCGATGCACTAATTTTAAATTTTGATTTAGTATTTCGTGAAATATTAAGATAATAAAAAATAAATATAGAAATTAAATCATTTTTTTAATAATAATAGCATATATATATATATATATATATATATATATATATATATATATATATAATTTATAATATAGTATTTACGTTACGAAAAGTAATATTTTGTAGCCATAAAATATTTCGTTATCTAAAAAGTATGATCACAACATGTGTTATTTAAACACTAAAATTATGTAGTTATAACACACATTTGTGTGTGTGTGTGTATGTATGTATGTATATATATATATATATATATATATATATATATATATTTATATATAGGCGTTTATACATATATTATATATTAAAAACTATTACCATATAAAAGTAGATAAAGATTTTTTAATGTGCCGCTAATAAATGCCCTAAACTGTACGGACTGCGGTGAAATCTAAATAAAAGCTTATAAAAAAGTCCATAAATAACATAATTGATGATAAAAGTCATAAATTATGAGTATAATATTCCGCTTTGGCATTTAAAGTTTGAAGAGAAAGCGTATAGGTGATTATACAAAGTAAGAGTTTGAAAGAGTGTCAGAGGAGGAAGTAACGATGATGAATGGCTGCGATCAATCATTTTACACCGGTCTGATAAGAGGCCTACGGCGGGTGTACTTGCTACCCCCCACACGATACTTTCAGCTCCCTTTATCCAACAGTTCGGCACACTGACTGCGTTCAATTTCCACCAGCGGACAGCTAAACAAGCCGTGACTGTTTCGCACATTTCATGACTGACAGGAAACAGTGACACTCAAAATCGGACACTCGGTTATAATGTTTGGTTATATGATTTTTTTTCTAAATAAATATTCAAGTATGATCAAGAAGAGAGGTTTTTTCTACATACAATAATTTAAGAATATTAATTATTATCTACTGTTTTGAAATTGATTTTCTCTCTCTCTCAATTTATCAAATAATCATTCATTTTATTCATTTGGTTTTATTGATTTTTACATAGACATAAAATATTTAAACTGCATTCAAATATTACATTTTTTTAAAAATATCGAATATTAAAAAAAAATTCATTACATTTTTATTTATTATTATTCTTTATAATCTCAATTTTATAAAAACTATTAAGAATGATATCTAAGAATAATATAAGAATGATATCTATTTTTAAATTATATATATAGGTATATAACATTTAAAATAATTTCCAATGAAAAATTAAATTATATCTACATTTAAAATTTCTTCTGCAAATTAAATTTATTTTTTTAAAAAATTTAAAAGCTAGTTATAAAATAAGAAGTCAAAATTCATATTGGTACATTCAGACTTTGACACAAAAATCACTAGGTTGTGAATTAAACATATTTTTCAAAAATAATGGAAATATAACAAAGAATTGATTTTAAATAGGAAAATTAAAAAAATCCAAATAATATATATATATAAAGAAAATATTGTATTTTTCATACAAGACTACTTGGATAATAGAATATAAAATAAATAATTTATGAAACTTCATGAAAATTATTTGAATTACCGTTTTATTTACTAATTTAAGACAGTCATAAACAAAAAAAAATGTATTTATTTGAGAAGTTTAATAATAAAAAAAAATATAAATAAAAAAAGTCTCCAAATTACTTGAATCGAGTAAATATTGAAGTAAAAAAATTCTAAAAATGTAACTCTAAATTAAATATTTTTTAAAATAAAATTTTTCAGAAAATCAATCCTGTTTTATAGTCACACTTTGTATACAAACTTAAAGATTATTTTGTAATAATCTATAAAGAATAGAAACTTATTATTATATGAATAATAATTTGAAATAGATACTGATTTAAAACTTCAACATTGTTCAATTGACAAATATTTACTAAAAAAGTTTGTCAGTGTGGATATAAAATGTAAATGTATTTATTAAATTAGATACATTTTACTAATTGCAAATGTATGTTTTTTAACATAATTAAGGAAAAATAAGTATATACGTTTCATTATTTGGGAAAGTGTTAATAACTTTAATAATATGTATGAACAATGAACATTTAACAAGTATATGCTAAATAGTTTCAATGGAGACTACGTACAAACAAAACTCTATTTAAAAAATATATATAGATAATTTCTTCTAAAAGCAAATTAAAAAATAAAATGTGAAATAAGTTTTTAAAAAATTAATATCATCAACAGATTAATTAATATTTTTTGGACATAATTTTCAGCCTTTAATAATAACACATATTGACCTATTCTTATCTCTTTCTTTATATTAATATATCAACTGATTCCTGATAAACATTACGTAAGTGTTGAATTTTAATAAGAAATATTGATATACGATATCATTGGACGTCTATGTAATTTCAAATAATAGATAGATTATTTTCAAGAAGAAATCAATACAATAGAAGGATGGAACGAGAATATTAAGTAAAACAAACGTGCGATAAACGATAAAAATATTATCAATTAATATATATATATATATATATATATATATATATATATATATATATATACAGGTTGGTTTTGTTATAAAAAAGTAGAGAATAGTTTTACAAATTAAATTTCAGTTGTAGTATCAAAACCACAGCATATAATCCTGCATATGCAATGTAATACAATTATTGCTACCGGTAATAATTACTTTAATGCAAGCATATTATTTTTATATCTTGTTCGTTAAACTTTTTAAGAGATTTAATTACATTTTTCATTCATATTTTTTAAAAATTATAGTTGAAAAAAATATAGAATTGGAAATATTCATTTATAAAAATATCATATATTTTTTCATATTTGTTTTTCCAAGTAATTACTTATTAAAATAAAAATTAACAATTTTAAATTGCGATTTTTCTTTAAAGTGCTAATAAAGCTTATATTTTTATTTGAAACAATTTTCATATCAATAAATAATCATGATGATTATATTTTAATAATAACATACACAAATGTTTGAATTCAGAATATTTATTTATATTTATCATCATTATCAGCCTTTCTTTACTCATTATTATTAAGGTCAATCACAAATTTTCCAATTTGAGATTTACATTTTTTTTTAATTTCACATAGTCAAACTTTTTCAAGTTTCTTTCCCATCTATCTAAAGATCTTTTCTCAGGTTTTAATTTCTAATAAATAATTATATTGCCCATCAATGATTGATCTATTTTCATTTTAATTTTTTCACTCTTATTTACTTTCTAATCCATTCCTTTCTTTTCTTGTCTCTACGTTTTATACTTAATATCCATCCATGCTTTTCTATACTGCCTCAAATCAATGATTTATTTTAATATTTAAAACCCATGTTTCATGAATATAGATACATAAAATGGCTCAGGAAGAAACCAATAGATAAATGAGACAAAGATATAAAGCTTTGACATGGAATGAAAAAAAGTTTGCAGATTACTTTTGGAAGAGATTTTTATCCAGCATGTGAATAGAAAGAGACTAATGATATATATGTATATATAATGTTACTTTATTTATATAAATACAGAGAATTGTATAAAAAAAATTTTTTTTCTTATTATTAAAGTCTCGGAATGTGAATCTGGTATATGCAATGTATTACAATTATTGCTACCAGAAATAATAAGTTTAAGTTTCCATTTTTTGTTCAATAAAGAATTAATGGGTTTAATTACATTTTTTATCCTTTTTAGAAATACCAATTAAAAAAATTCTTGGAATTTTAAACTCACATATATATTAAGAAAAAAGATTTATTTCTAATGTAATGCAATTATTGTTACAAGTAGTAATGGATTAAATTAAGTATTCTATATTTTTTTGGTTTATTAAGAAATTAATGAGTATAATTACATTTTTCTTTTATTCTTTTTAGAAAAAGCAATTAAAAATTTTCTCAGAATTTTAAACTGATACTTTGTTTTAATAAATAACATCTATTGGTAAATAATATATTATAATTTTAATTTATTTTTAATTTTTATTATTTATTTATTTTTAAAAACAAAAAAGTTTTTTGTAATGATCTTATGTTGAAAATATTATATATTTTATTTTAATTATACTTGCATGCGTTTGATTCATAAGTATATAAATACACGTGTATGTGTGTATGTATGAATTTGTTAAATATCTACAACAAACAATATTCCTGATATGATATCATTCAACAAGTGAATAAACTTCATTCTTCCCGTGAATCAATGTCTAGTGGAATGAACGTAAATGGCAGATAGCAGACCAGTGTGATTTAGTGCAAGGGTTGCGGGTCTGCTTGACCTAGAGTCGACCTGTCACGGCCTCTGTGCCACCCTTAGCAACCACCTCTACGATAAAGTGTTTACTGGTCTAACCCCAAGTGGCCGTCACGCTCAGACATAGTACGACTAACCGTTCGTTTATTCTCACGAACACACGGCCAAGTAAGTTATGGATGGTATGCTGTTTATCATTAGTAGACATCTCAATAAAGAAAACATCGTCTAATAAAATGATAATAAGCGCCTCGTGTAGTTTTTTTCATTCGTGAATTGATTGTATTATTTCAGATACAAATTGCAGATCGGATGCCGTGTTGATTTCATAAAAGGCATCTCGTAGAATGTATGAGTGGATTGACTTGATAAGGAGTGTTGGAGGTTTGCCACTACGTCGATTTCTACTTGTTCAAACAGTGATTATACAATTGATAAGTATATGATTTCAAACGGTTTATATATAAACAATAGGCTTGTATACTTAATTATTTATTTGTTAACGTCGAGTATTAGCAAACCTACATTCTACAAGTATTTACAAATCAAATAAAAAATAATTAGAAATTGTGAAACAACACATCGTATTTTATAATTTATTTCTTACTTGTTCAATTACTTTTGAAAATTATTTTTTACAAACAATAGCAAAAAAATGTTCAATTATTTACATTAAAATATTTAATTACAAGTAGACAATTTAATAATTTAAAACTTGTTCTTTATCATTTGTAGAATCATTTCACGTTTATCAGAAAGGAAGGTGCTTTTTATAAATCAACAAATGTTATATAAAAAAAACCTGTTTAAAATAAATTTATATAAATATATACGAGTAAAACATTTTCATTTATAATAAACGTTTTTGAGAATGATGTTAACTCTGATTAATTAATTTATATGATTAATGAATCACTATCTTATACTTGATCATGATTAGTAAACATGAAATGATTATAAAATATACATATTTATAATTTTACGAATACCAAATATGTTTCTTTCATGATTAAAAAATTGATATCAAATAAAAAGTTTTATATAAAAATATACTTCGTATTTGTATACCTGTAATTATTTACCAAAAAAAATGAAATATTTCTTTTCATCGCAACGTTTAAATTTTTCATGTTCATAAAGTATTAATTAATATAACGATTTAAGATAAATGGAATCATGTCACGTCAATCATTATAATTCGAAAATATTACTATTACATTGTCAATCAATATTTTTTTTTGTTCTACTAAAATTTATACGTTTTAAACAAGCTATTTTTTTAAAAAAAAAATCATTTGAGAAATAAATTTTCTTCTAAATTATATATACAAGTATATATATATATATATACATATATATATATATATATAGAGAGAGAGAGAGGCTCAAATGATACTGAAGGATAGTGAATGATAACAAAGAAGTAAATATATGTCTAAACCCTTCAGTCTCATTTGGACTATTTTACATAAGTGAAATTCCAAAGAAATAAAAATTCTATTTGAAATGCACGAAGAAAAATTACAACTGGATTAAAAATAAATATGGAAAAACTAAAATCATGTTTCATAGATTTGTAGAGAAAGAGAGTATACAGTTAAAGATCCACTGTTTGGAATAAATAAATAAAATAAAATATCTAGAAAAAAATATATGATATGATGGTGATTTAGAGACAGATTAGATCGAGAATTTAAAAAACATAGACAGCATTTGAATAGTGAATGCAAGAATGAAGTAAAAACTTTTCACAACTCAGTAAAGCATGAAAAAAGGATAATGTTAAGAATTTCTAAACAAGATTGAAAAACCTGTAAATGGATACGAGAATAGAGAAGGATAATTTAAATAATAGAACAGATCAAATTGATGAGATGGGCAGATAGACAAGAATCATTATGAAGTGATGACCAAAAAATAAAAAGAAGCCCAGGAAAAGACCCTAGCAAAAATTGAGGGATGATATTGTAAAGTATTGTGGAAAAGAGGGTTGGATGATATTAGCTATCGACAGGAAACATCTTGAGAAAAATTAAGAGGACCTGATAATGGTGATAAATATTATCATCACAAAAGATAACTTTTTTATATATCTACGTTGTCAATCAATAATTTCCCTTGTTTATCGGTGATCCTTTCTAATTATTATATAATTGGCCCATTTCCATTTTATAATATATATATAAATATAACTTAAACATAGTTCTTACTTATACAAAATAACATAGCAGCATTTTTTACAGAGTAATCATTAACATAACACCACAAACTATAATTAAAATGTTAGTAATTACTTTTTTTTACCACACATTGCTATGTACATATCGATAACGATGCTATTATATTCATAGCTCAGGCATATCACATCATCATAAATTATATTTAATATCCATTCATTCTGAAAATGATAGTATCACTATTTAAATGTCTTAAACTAATTTATAAACTTTGCTTATAAAATCTGTTGTCGTGACAACAAATAATTATTGAAAACTTCAATTATACGTTTTGATTTTATGGTAATATTTTTTTGTGAAAAACTGATTAGCCACAGTATCAAATTATATTACAGGATAATAGCATTTCTTAAAATATAATTTCATTGTAATCAAAGATCTACTTAACTACTTAAGTGAACAATTTTAAACAAATAAATTACTCATATCAACATTGAAAGATTATAGGTGTTAATAATGTCTTATTGTTAATTTTATATCTGCCCATTGTTAGATGAAAGTCTCATTGAATGTTACCATTCATTGATTTTTACTATACTCATCACGTTGACCTAATGGGATAGTGAAAATTTTTTGTTCAGAATTTATTCTATTAAGTACGTTGTCTTCAATAAATACATACATATACAATGATAATAATATTTTATTTCAGCCATGAATTAATATTTAAATACATTTTTTTGTATTCGATTACAACTCTATAAACTGTTAATATATTCATGTAATTAATTCACTGAGTACGAATTGCGAGATAAGTCGTTTTTAACAACATGAACATTAAAACTACATTACAAGATATCTGGTTTTTGTATCTTGTTATAATTGCAGATTGAGGATCCAGTAAATTGAAAATAATTTTGACTAGTTGTTACATTAACAAGATTACAAAGTTATAAAACAACTTAAATGATTCAGAAAAATTCAAGAGAAGAATAATAGATCAGTAATATTAATACATGGAAAAAAATCTAATCTGACTGTAAGCTAAGCATCTTACAAGAAATAAATTTCATGTAGAAAATGATGAGCTAATTTTTTTAAAAAAATATCACTAATAGCTTTTCAAATTGATTTAAAATTTTTATTTTTCAAATAATTTGATACAAAAGTGAAATATAAAGATATTCTACTTGCTGTTATAAAATTATGGACAAAGGAAAAGAACCAGAGGATGAAATTATAGATTTTGAACTAAAAATGAATTATTCATGAATTAATCCTTCGTTTAGGATTACTAATAACTCAGAGCAACATATATTAAAAATTATAATAATAAAGAACAAGAAGAAACGTCTAAGACAATTTGTACCCTGTACATTTTAAAGGAATAGAGGATAAATTTTTTTTTGATATAATTTAATGATACATATAAAATTCTTATATTAATTTTCGTACTTAAGATAATTTAACATTATATAAAATAATATTTGTATTTTTTTGATATTTTATTCTTGTTACAGAAAAAAATGCGAAAATTTGTAAAACATTTCTAAAGAGAAAAAAGAAAAACTATATATGATTGTAGATAACATGAAGTAATATTTTACAAAGAATAATGCTGTATCATATATTGAAAAATTGTTGAATATTAGAAAATTAAATAAAAAAATATATTATTGCAACAGTTAAAGTTTAAAAATATAAGTGTAATAAGTAGATAAATAAAATATACAATAATGTTAGAGTTTTCAAATGTGAATAGAAAATGAACCAAGTATTGTATTAAGTTTTTTAGAGCATAGGAAAATATCCTACATAGAGCACTGTATGCAATATGTTAATTTGCATTAATTAGTATATTTGCTTTTAAAAGATTAAGTTATATAAATGAAAAATAAAATTTAATGAAGAATATATTAGAATATAACTTTTAACACTTATAAAAGAAATAATATTAAGATGATTAATTGTAATATCTTTTGATATATTTACTATATTAAGAAATAAACCATAAATGTTATCTAATTTAACAATAATTTTTCTAGTATTCAGTAGTCGTGTATCATTAATCAAACTAAACAGACGATAAAAAATACCATATAAGTTGCTTCTCATTAATTCAACTACCAATAAAAAAACTCTACCAATAAAATGTATACAGATACTGGTAGGTAGCAGGCAGCTATAATTTAAATTCTCTTTATGATATTTATTGACTTTTATATATTTTTATAGAACGTTAACGCTGTAGGAAAGTAATTATAAATGTCGTTAACTGATTCGTGCAATAGATTTATTACTCGTCTCGTTAATATTATACATACATATATATATATATATATATATATATATATATATATATATATATATATATAATGTTTTTTTTAAGCGTAATAGAACTTATAATTAAATTCTTATCAAAAGTTCTATCCAACCTAAACAAACATCTTTATATATACATACATACACACACGTGTATATATATATATATATAAAGATGTTTTTTAGATTAGATAGAATTTTCGTTAGGGATTCAATTTAAAGTTCTATCACGCTTAAAAACACACACACACACACACATATATATATATATATATATATATATATATAAGAATGTTATGTATGTAACATTCGGTCTATACTTGTTATGTTGTTGAAGTCACCGTGTTTCTTTGGTGTGTAGCAGTGAATGTTGGTGACTTGAACGGGTAAGTTGATGAAGAAAAAGTCACTCGTCGTGTACCACTTAACGACTCTTTCTCACTCGGCAATGTAGCAGCGGTAATAAAGATGGGTCTCTGCTTACAGTAAAGGCGGAGTCACGTAGGTCAGTGGGCAGGTTTTATATAGATGACGTCGCAATGCAAGATGGCGTCATATTCACGCACACCGGCCACAGCGTGTGTGGTGAGTATCCAAGACACATTCAATGAAAGACATTTACAAAGAACATAAAAGAGCTGATGTTAAATCTTCGACAAGTGTTCACAACCGTTCGATGGATGTACCACAATCTGCACGAATTGAAACATTACCGATGACAAGTTGATTTTTTTGGATTTGTAAAATATGTCGATTTTCTTAGACCATTTTTTTTAATGAAAATTTTATTTTCAAAAATGAAATTTATTTATCGAAATATAAGAGAATTTTGAATTTCACTTCTATCAATGATTTTTTTAATGTTACTAGTGATTTTTGAAAACATAAATACATTTGGAATTAATTTTTGTTAAATAATCAAATACGTTTTGATTTTATCTTCATGTACATAAACTGAATCATTTTTAGAAACGTATAATTATTCACAACCATTCATTTATAATAATTCAATAAATCATAACAATATACATCTTTGGTACCACAAAATAAAAAGATAATATATTTTGTATTATTTACTTAAATTCATTTTAATATCATATTTTTAAATCCATAATTTCTGAAATTTCATTAAATAATCACATATTTTTTCATCTTACGTCTTCAAGAGAAAAACATGTTTTTTCAAAAAAAATATTGATAAAAGACTAAATAAAATAACACGATCTTTTATCTGTGCATTTTAATAAAAAATAAAGCTTCAAATTATTTATGTATTGTTTAAAAAATTAATTATTGTTACAAAAATTATATAATTCAAAATTCTTTTTTGTCAAGAAAATTTTTGTATTTATATAAATTTAAAGGTTTAAATTTTTAAAAAAAATAAACAGATACTGAAATATTCTTTTCTAGAAAAAAATAAGTCACTGAAAAATTACGTATAAAATATTTAGAATATTTGAATTTGATTTTTCATTCTCAAATTTAAAAATGAATATATTCATTTTTTAATCATTTATTATTATTTAAAAAATTCATTACTTCCATGTATCTAATAATAAACTAAAAAGATAAGAATATTATAGTAAAAAATTAATGAAAATTATTTTATTCAAGAAACTTTTCAAAAAAAGTTTTGTATCTTATCTATATATTTAAAATATTTACAAATAGTATCTAAATTCATTTTATTAGAAAAAAATAATTCCAAATTTTCATAAAATAGGAGTATTAAAATTTTTATTTTTATAGATTTGTTTTTCTTTATAGAGAATTTTTATAAACAAATCTGTTAAATACATAATCTATCTCATATATAAATGGTAATAAAAAATAAAAAAAAATTAAAAAATAAAATTTATACGAGTTTATTATGTAAAACAGTAATTGCAACATTAATAAAGTTGTATTAAACTTAATATTATGTATTACAGAAATGTAATTCATAATTGTCATTTATGAAATCAATATAATTATATTGTCATATCTTTATTAAAAGGTATAAAGTATACGTTACGAATACATACACTTTTTTCGAATATTAAAATACTAGTTACGATAAAATAAACCATAGAATGTCATTCTTACAATTAATTTACAACAACAACTTTTTTATCTGCTCACTTAACTTTACAGAAATTTATAAATATGAATAAGGTGTTGTATATTTTTATAATATTCTATAGTTAGAAATATTATTTAGTTTTAAAAAATAATCATGGGTAGAATTTTTATAATAGAAATATTTTTCAAAATGAAACACACAAATACAGTTTTAAAGTATATTTTTAAATTAATCTTTAAATAATGTAAGCATTGAATAGTGTACATTTTGGATACAAATGAACTAGTCGTTAGAGTAATATATAAATTAATAAGGTAAGAAAGTTCATAAACATCAGTGTATCAATACTGAAAATTTCTAATGACTTTATGTTAAGTATAACACAGATAACACTAATTTTCCTATTCTTCGGCGAAGGTTAAGTATTTTTATTTTGTGAAAAAAATTCTTTGGCACCATACCAAAGATTCTTGAAGTTTATTCCATTGATAAATAAACGTTGATTAAAAAGATTTATTGAACATGATACTGCCCACATTGAGTTAAAAACAAGTAGGCTGACAGACTATCTAAACATTTTTATTGGTGGCATATCAATATGTCAACATCAAATGTTTTAGCTACTTAAAATAACTCTTTATATATTAAATATAAAACGAGCACCGTTGATTGAATAATGATAATTGCGAATGTAACGTGTTATAAATTTTATTTCACTGACATTAATATTTCTTTTTCTTGGTAACGTTTATTTATTTGATCTTTATATGCTTTAATATTAATAAGCGATGATTTTTCACACGCTAACTATTATTTGATGTTATTTCGTATTTTCAATTTTGTTTATTTTTATAGATCCATTATGTCGCCTTTCAAGATTTTAATTATTTTTTATTATTAATGATATACAACTGTTCAGAACTTCACTGACTGATTCTAAACGTGTTGTTGAGCGAAGAATTCGTATTTTAGTTTAATTTACAATTTTACTTGAATAATAAATATTTGAGCTGAATTATAAAGAATGTCATTTATAAAATAAAAACAATGTGAATAATAATACTTTTTAAACATCGTAAATTGAAAGAAAAAAACATGTTAAAAATAAGTTTTGTTAAGAAATAATGACTTGAATAGAAAATATTTCATTTATAAATGTTATTTTTTAAAAAAATAAATCAACTGATTGTATAATTAAACATTATAAAAATGTAAATTATATATATATATATATATATATATATATGTATGTATGTATGTGTGTATGTATGTACATTCTGAAAGAAAGTAAAAAAAAGTTGAGTAAGATTTAACTACTGTGAGTTGCTGACGGTAGCAAAACCTTGGAGGGCGATAATTCGCAGTCTTATGTCGCCTGTTCTGGCATAGAATGCGACCAACGAATTTGTGAGTCCTTCGACTATCGTAACACGGTCAGTTGTAAGTGGCTGAGGAGGCAGCTATTCCAAACTAGTCATAAATACGTTCGGATGGAAAGTAAAATGGATTTTTCACTGTAAAGTTATAGTCGCTGTGTCGTTCAGATAAATTTCATATCACATAAACATCTTTATTATTCAACAACTATTTTATAGAATAGATCTTTGTTACTATATTTTATCTAGCATTGAAATTATAGTGAGGATTTTTTTACTTTTCCCAAAAGTACATAGTTCGTTTGTAAGTCGAAATTTAAAGTTTATTTTTTAAAAGATGAATGATTTTTTTTAATAGTGATTTATGTATGTGTATATACATATATATGAGCATTCATGTCCAAGGTAGCATAATAATATCTGGAAAATATATACAAAGAAAGATTATATTTTGTACTAAATAAAATAAAATACTAGACTAATAATTGGAAATGTACTAAATATTTTAATTCTTGCTATACTGTGAGACTTGCTGATTTTTTAATACTTTTTTTAAAACATAAATTGTTTAATTTTTAAAAGTTAATATTTTTGGGCGATTTATATCACTTTTATTATTAAATGTACTATTTTATTTCAGTATATTAAAAATACATTATATTATCAAAATAATTTCCACCAATTATTTTTCTAAACAAATTTGTCTTACGATAATAATTTATTATAATTTTTTTTAATTTCAAATCAATTTCGTTTTGACTTATTAATTTTCTCCATATAGTTCTAATAGATATAATCATAAATTTGGAAATAAACCAACACAACACCCAATCATCATCAAATTTAATCTAATTATTACTGGATAAACATTTTTCTTTAAATTTTCCACTTCCAACTGTCTAATTCTTGTCTTTTTCATTCCATACCAACAAATTTTCTTATATGATTGTCTCATCTATCCATTAGTCTCTTTTTCACTTTTTATATCTCTAAATTTCAATTAAATAATTCTCTTGTCCATCGTTGATATTTTCTTCTTGTTATAAATTAGCCCATTTTTGTTTTAAACTTTTTACTCTTTTTATAACGTCTATTAATTTTAAATTATATTTGTGTATATATATATATATATATATATATATATATATATATATATATATATATATATATATAGAGAGAGAGAGAGAGAGAGAGACAAAGAGAGAGAGAGATTCGAGTATAATTTTATTTAATAATTACAAATAAATATCAATGGACATAATGAATACTTTTATAATCATTTTTATAAAATTAATTTGTGTCAATATTTTTTTCTCAGTTACTTATTATTTGATATTTTTGAAATGAATTCCAAATATATTTTTTTATCTTTAAAAGTGAGGATTTTTTTATTTTTCCCAAAAATACATAGTTCGTTTGTAAGTCGAAATTTAAAGTTTATTTTTTAAAAGATGAATGATTTTTTTTAATAGTGATATACGTATGTATGTGTATAAACATATATATCAGCATTCATGTCGAAGGTAGCATAATAAGCTTGTAATTACAGTGTACATTTTATATATATATATATATATATATATATATATATATATATATATATATAATGATAAAAAGCCTCATAAATTATTCTTAAAAATATAACAAGAGCTACGTTTGGTCATAACAACTTTTTGTTGAAACATTAATGCTATTAAAATATAAAGAACTATAGAATGAAATGCATTTTTGCAACTAATCAACGCATCGTTAAAATCAAACGATATGTTCAACGTATGCCACTGTTGGCGCAAATAAATCTCCATCATTCATTGACGTATAAAAACTTTTTGACAAAGATCAAGTGGAGGAACTCGCCGCAAAGCCTGTCAGTGAATCGTATCATCTGTCAATCAGCCTGCTGATGCCCATTGTATTCACGTACGAGACGCTTTCGTTCCTTGAATGCAACAACTATCGGCTGCCTTTGTGCACGCGGTTTGTTTGAGTCGGATTTCAAAACACGTACATTTATATATATATATATATATATATATATATGTATATGTATATATATATGTCTGCGATATTTTATTTATCTTTTATCTTATGCATCTTTGTCCCAAATAGATCGATTTCAAACACACTGATTCATATGAATATTATGTTGCCAAAAACAACATACGAGTTATGTATGTATACGTCAAACATGGTCAATATATTATCAATAACAATAAATCAAAATCTGTTTCACGACTATGTCATTTCAAATCAGGAAAGAATTTTTTATGTTTCAAATTATTGTATTCAGAACTTAAGACATTCTTGTGCAGATACGTTTCGAAATATTGAATTTTAGATAATAGTTCTTTTACAATATATTTATTATTCGTTTACATATTATAATACAGAGTTTTCCAATAAAAATGTCAGAACTTTGACAGCTGTTTGAATTTTCTTTAAGCTTATTTTACATTTCAACACAGTATAGTTTCGCAAATTATCATGGAATATTTGACACTTCAAAAATGCTTAGAAATTGTAAAAACTTCAATAGACTTATTGAAACAAAAGTTTAACGAGTCCATTATTTCAGGATCAATTTGATTATTTTCTGTGTGATTATGTGGAATCATTGGTTTATGCTGATAAATCACAAACAACAGAAGTATTAAAAATAAATATTGAACGTGTAATTCATGAAATTGGACCACAATTATGAGAAAGAGAGACTAAATTTGGACTAAACGAATGTACGTTAAACAAAATCGTGGTAGACATATGAGTGAAATTGTGTTCCATCATGAATGCCATAGAATGTGCTTAAAAATAAAAAAATAACTAATTAATAAAATACTTTTTATTTTATTTCTATTTAAACTTCTGAAGCACTTATTGGAAAACCCTCTATAATACTAATACATGAATAGATATTTTCAAAACTCTACAAAATTAAATATTTATATTACTTAAATAATACAAATTGCTTAAATAAATATATTCTTTTAAATTCGTTAATTAAATTCACTAACTAATGTTAATTTCTTTTTTAAAAAATATAAACAGTTGTTCATTAGTACAAATATTGAAATATAATTTATTATAATTATTTTGTCAAGAAAACATACCAGAAATGTTTTTAGTTCACATAATAGACGTACGTTCAAATAGTACAATTTACGTTCATTTAAATACAATTGTAAATCAAACAAAGAAATTGATTACTGAACTGAATCGAAATGCATCTGACCTAAATTAAATACAGGTCAGTAGTGAGCACAATCATACTAGTCTAATAGGTCGGTAGTTCAAGTCCTGATCGAACTTTATCGTTTATCATCATTAAACAATTCAAGATAGTTGGAGTTATGGAATATTTTCAATAATTGCAGTGAACAATTTATATATATATATATATATATATATATATATATATATAAATTTAAAATCTATACAAAAAAAAAAAAACATAAAACATACTATCCACATTTATTAAAAATTTAATATTTTTCATAAACATGTACATTAAAAACAACTCGATGTAATAAAAATCCAACTATTTTTAATAGTGTTACAGTAAAAAAAAAACTATTCAATTTCTCTCATGTTATTAGTGAAAAATATTTGCGTTTTCGTTCGATGTGGTTTGTTAGAGATTATTTCATCTGTCGACACAGTTATTGGTATTATTATCAGTGTTTTTATTGCAACCCACAGATTTGGCATAACATCACACACGAACTGTACGTTTTAATAAATTCGAGTGCACCTGTTGCGTTCTTTACGTCATTGAAAAATATTGCATATGTCTTATTCCATTAATAAATTGCTAATTCTAACGATACTGTCTTAACAACACATTAACTTATTCTATAAACTTTGACCTACTCTCACTAATTTGTTTTCGTCGAGCAAATATTTCATACTACTTAAAAATATAGAAACGTTTATCGAGGCTACTTTAATAAAACGAAATTATTAGATCTATGTTTTGATTAAATAAAAAATTATGTACATATGTTGATTATATTTACTTAGATTAGTTTATTTTGGAATAACAGAATATAATTAACAAGTATTATTTATTTTAAATCTTTTCTGTTTTCAATACCTATTGTAGAATATTTATATGTACATTTTTTCCATTTCAAATAGTTACGAGTAAAAGAATTTGTTTAATTATCTATAAAATTTTTAAATGGAGAAAATTAATGAAGATGAAGATATGAAAAAGACACTGGATGAGTTTTTAACTTCAAAAGACGAATCATTTTCAGGCAAAAATTTAAAAGTTTCCATCAAGATGAGAAGAAATTATTAATGTAAATTAAAATAAATAGTTAATTAAATATTAATAAACAGCATAAAAAATATTATTTTCTTTTATTTAAAAAATAGAAAGAAATTTTTATTAAACTTAATATATTTTCAAATTATTTTTGTTGAGGTAGAAAAAAAGTGTTTATAAAGAAAAAATATGTTAATTAGTTATAACAAGATGTATAAAAATTTAAGATAATTTTTCATAAACATAGAATATATTTTAAAGAGAGTATTAACTGCAAGAAATTGATTAACAATACTTGTTTACTGAATTTTTAACTGAAGAATATTTTTCAATTTCTCAAATAATGAAAAATAAAACAATTTATTATTGAATCACGTCGAATGTTGGTATTTATATTTCTTCTATTGTCCTTCTAGATATTTTTTAAAAAAATAAAACCTGTTAAAATGATAAATAATTATATTAAATCTCGATCTATAATTTAACTTTGAAAGAAATATCAATTACGTGTGTATGTTAATAAAGACGTACAAGAATATTTATTTCCTAGTTTAATTAATTCAGTCTTCAAATTGAATTCCAGTCCAGACACGTATATAAGAGTGTTCAATGTTTCAATAGAAAAAAATAGTACAGACAACAAAATGATCAATAGTAACATGTTCGAGACGTCATATAGAGTCTACATCTTATAAACAATTACAGTAACACAACTATTTATTGATGGTGTTAGAGTGAAGTTGTAAGGATGTGGCTTCTAGTTCAGGAAATAGATATTGCGTTTCGAATTATTGTGTCACTGTGAATCACCTTTTGCCGCAATAACTTCGATCCATACAACATTTGTTGGCCAACAAATGTGAATTGTCCAAATAAAGTAATTTTAAATTGTGTACATCGTTTTAAATGTCATACTTTTGTAACCAAAATTCATATATTTATTCGTGTGTTTGATACGTATCTCAATTTCATATTTTAGTTATGTTAAACGAAATACATAAAATAAAAAATGATTTTTTTAATAAACAGAAAATTAAATGTATATTTCATAATTTTCAAATAAAATCAAAAGTGAAATAAATCGATAAAATAAATTTTACTGGTTATTTTTGAATTTAATTAAAAATTTATTATCAAATAAAAAAATTAAAGTATTTTTATTATACATGATAGGAAATTATTAAAAACTTTAATTATTTTACAATAATAGTTCGAACAATATCAGTACTTACTGTTCTCAGATTTTACAATTCAGAAATCTAACAATATTGACTTTCAAAATGTACATCAATGTATAATATAATTAATAAGTAATTATGTAACTTTTATTGAATATATTGCTGTTGATATGAGTAATTTATTTGTGTTATAGAAATTTTTTTACAATATTAAAACAAATATTCCTAAACATTTTTTCTATTATCTATTTTAATTTGTTGGTTTCTATTTATATACCCAAAAAATGTGTTTCTTTTTCTATATTTAAACAAATCAAAGTAAACAATAAGAAAAAGTAATTATATAAAATATTGTAATCGATTTTATAATATTTGGAATAATAAATCATTTTTAAAAACTCAAAACCATTTTACAGTACTCTGAATTAAAAGATTTTTAATTATATTCGATAGATAAAAATTAATTTATTAAAAACAATTAATAATAATCTTATAAAATGTCTATATGAACATTAATAAATAAAATATATTTATTGATAAAGAATAAAAATAAGAGAATGTGAATTTAACTGAAAAAATGATAAAAATAGAAAACTTAATTTTAAGACTTTCAAAATATTCTTTCATATTTCATCCATGATATTATATATATATATATATATATATATATATATACATATATATATAAAAGTAAATCAATTTCTAAACGATCAACTTTTATTACTATATTTTATTTCGACGACCATCAAAACATATTTATATTGAATAACAACCTACATACTCTAATATAAAACATAACTATTAATTTTGTAATTTATTAGCTATACATTCGAATCGCAGTCATGCGAAAGGTTTCATTTCACTTGAAATCGGATAATTTACGATATCAATTACATTAAAATATAAGTGCAATTAAAATTTTGTACAAAGTCGAACCGGTTTCTTGTAAATATCACGAAACAATTTCATAATACAAAAGAGCTGAGGAAAAATTATCAGTTGGCAATCTTGAAGACCCCTGCTAAGTATTTAAGGGTTAATTACGTTTCGAAAACAAACTTGAACTATTAACATTGACTATGGACACGAAGTTCATGTAAATTATGTATATAGTGAATAGTACAAAATAATTAATGATAGTGTACAATATGTTATTTATGTTTGACCATAGATATGGAAATTTATTATTCACAAAAGCCAGTATTTACTTTTATGATATCGACATAAATGGGGTTTCACTGTTTTGCATAATAAAATATTTAGCTAATAATGTTTAAATCGACATAATCTGAAAAAATCTACACTAGTTTCATTATAAATCATTATGATTTCGATAATGAAAAATGAAATCAATATTTTAATCTCAGATTAGTTCATAACTATATTTATGAATCGAAATTTGTCGTTGAACAATTACAATTTCACATACACGTTTTTATACAAATTATTTTTATGACTTCATCGAACCGTTTTCAGTTCACAATCTGTTTGTTTTCAACATATCTATTATGAATCGTTTTATACAAAACACGTACAATAATTAACCATAATTTAAAACGTATAAGGCTTGATGAAGTAATACAACGATGAGAAAAGATTATTAAATTAATTTATTGAATTACGATTACTTATTTGTATAGAGTTTTGGCGAAACGATCATTTAAAATTTTCACGTATAAATCGATGACATTATTGAACAACTTTCACAGAATATTTATCATGTTTTAATATTATTGAAACATGATAAATATTCTGTGAAATGTTTTTTTTTTTAAAAAAAACACAAATAAAATTTTCTATATTTTTTTAAACTTTATACTTTAATAATTGATCAATTTTTAAAAGAGGTTAGACTCAAGCTGCTCAAATTTTATGATCGATGTTTGATTTAGATATAAGGATTTTTTTCAAGTATGAGAGAATTTTTATTAACCAAATTAAGATATTTTATAATAAATATACTAAAAAAATACTTTTAACTTTAAATAAATTAAATTAATATTTTTGTAATTTAATAAAGAATTAAAATAACTAATAAATATACAAGTGTATAAGAACATAGATACATGTGTATGTCTGAAAATGATTAGAAAACATACAAGAATAATCAAAAGTGTCAATTATAACAAAACAAAATAGACAAAATAGACATGGATAATATACATAGCAAAAAGAAAAGACAATAGAGAGACAAGATTCATTATAGAACAGCGACTAAGAAAAAAAGACCAAGGAAGAGATCATATCAAAGATAGAGGAATGAAATTATAGAAGTGGAAGAAAGTGAACAATAAATAATTACTAAAAAAGAATATTTGTGTTTTGAGATCACTAGAAGGTCTATTATTATTTATTGATGAATAAAAAAAATATAAATAAATCATTTTAATATTTTTTATAATCGAATTTCTTTTGAATTAAAAAATCATAAATAAATATACTTCAAAGAGAAAAATATTTTTATAAAATAAAGTAACTTTATTTTTTTAAATTTAATAACGAATTACATTACTATTAAGTATTTATGTATATAAAAATAATTACTGATCAATTATTTAAAATTTTCGGATATAATTTGATATACTACATTAATACATGTCTTGATATTATTGCAACATTTAATATTAATTATTAAAAAAATAAATCAAGAAATGTATATAAATATTTATATATTTTTACGATACTTTGACTAACTGAATTTCAAATTACTAAAGGATTAATATATTTATAAAATTTTAAGTTTATTATAAATTTGAGTGTAATTGATATAAAATGTATATTGTTATCTCAATATCGATTATCCGATTGATTGACTGTTTTTTTGAAATAAATACGACTGGAATACAGTTGATCGATTCATTTGCTTAGTAGGATAAAATATCTACTGTCAATACGCTATATTGGAATTTAATGTAAATCAGACATAAAAGCGCGTACAGAATTGGATTTTCCTCTCATTACTCGAGACCGTACACCAATTAAAATCGCAAATATCACACCATCGTCACCTACGACCATTTTAGGAACAGAAACTATCCACAACCGTTGATGTACCCATAAATCTGTCTCCCGACACCCGATATCAACTCTTCAATCTCGATAAGTACACGCATCGACGGCGGTCATGCCACGTGTATTTGAGCGAAACGACAATAATTCAGCCATTATGTTCAGTACTATTCCTATTTAGGAACCGTTCCACACACATCTGAACACTTATTAAGGTAGCTAAAGAACAAGTTACGAGACGTTTAATATGCTCGCCAGGGACGTCCGTCTTGTGCGGTCAGCATGCGATAGATGGACAATGGTCATGCCATTTCCGCCGCTCTATGCCTAGTGCTGGTGTGCCTAGCAGATGCCTATCGCGAGCACGGACTGCCTGTCTGATTGACGTTTGATATGAATACGACATGCCGGCTCGACAGTACCTACGCGAGCGTTTAAATTGCATGTTTATCTTCAATGGCCGGTCACTTATTTGCGGTAGTGCGTGTGCAGGGCTTAAATGTAGTCTGATTATTATGCGTTTCGTTGTTACGTCTGCGTAAGTTGAATTAATAAACAGTTACAACTTGATTATAATTTCGGTTGTGGCATATCATTAAATGAAACTATTCGCGTATGTAATTTTTTTTTTCATAAGACCTATTTCGAACTATGAATGAGTAAAATAAATATTCTTATGGTAATGCTATTTGTTGTGGGTGGGGTCAGTTTATTCATGAGAATTCCGAATCGATTGTATTCGCCTGTCATTCAAATAATAAACATCATGATACGAAATTATTCACATTTTTATATTATGGAACGTATGTTCTGTGAACTTGCGCTTTGTGAATTCATAAAAAATATTATGAATAACTTTTATTTTATTAACATGTCACAGAGGTTCCATTTTATTTACCATCTTACATTACAATTACCTTTGCAAAAAATAACAGACAGTACTGATTAAAGACAAGAATATTTATACATGATTTATATATTTTT